>VXAY01000993.1:297808-425664 GCA_013399855.1 Oxyruncus cristatus
TTTTTTTAAATTAAGCAGGCAAGTAAGCAAGCCAGCCCCTTTTAACCACACTTCCTTCTAGGTAAATGCTCACCTAGAAGTTGCGACCTCATTGCATCCCCCAAATCATTTTCCTACATCACGTACCTGAGCAATGAGAAGTATGAAAAACCATAGAATGTTTTGGATTGGAAGAGATCTTAAAGATCATCTAGTTTCAACCCCCTGCTATGGACACATTCTCTCCTTATGCCCCTTTTCTTCATTTATCTTACATCATCAAGGTACATTTCTCTAAGGAATGTCTAGCACTATGTTTTGTATCTCTTAAGCAAAAGCAATAAGTATTATATACTTATATATATTGTATAAGTATTATATACTTATACAATATATATAAGTATTATANTGTTTTGTATCTCTTAAGCAAAAGCAATAAAGTGAAATACCCTTACTATAAGTATCAACAGTTACAAGTGACATTGTCCACCACTAATACAGAAGAAAGAAAGATGTATGAATGTTAGCCTGTTTTGGCTACTTTTGGTATCTGAATGCTCAAGATGCTGCCAGAGGTGATCTAATTCACGTACATTAGTGGAACAGAGATAGTAATAATATTCCAAAACAAGTCCCAAACCCAGAAAAGTAAGGCAAACCAGCATCTGTGACAGTGAACTGGAGTCCCTCTCCTGTGGTGCTGGACATGGCAGGAGCAGCAGTTAATTACCAGTACTTTTTTGCATCATAGGAAGAAGGCCTTCAGAATAGGATTAAAAAAGAAGGATAAATTTTTTTAACAACTGTAAACTAGAACATAAAGACATAGCATCTCAATATCCTGCTAAACCATTCAAAATGCTTGATTTGCACACAAACAGCAAATCTGAGATTAGCAGACTCCCCCTGGATTTGTTACGGAGATCAAAGAAACTGAAGTTCAAACACAGAGCTTTGAAAAACAGGCTGGTTGATGTGGTTGCATGGCACACTGAATTCAGGCCAGAAGCCTTGACCTTGGCCCACCTGACCTGCAGGTACAGAGACCTTCTCTTAAACTCTAGTGGTGGTATCAGGTCCTCTGATTTCAAACAGCAGAGGCAGAGTATACACACACACACACAAATACGGAGCAGGTGTTTGGACAATAATTTACAAGTGACAGATGAGCGCCACTTCTGCAGTTAGAAAGGCACTTGTGATTACTACACTTGCTGCTTTAGGTGCTTCACGTGACAGAGCACTGGCTGAGTTAGGAGAAGAAGCAATTACTCAACCAGCAGTGGGAAAAGTGGCAAGGAAAGGAAAGAGCAGTGCAACTACTTTACTAAGAGCTTTGGCAGGGCTCTTTGGGATTACACTATGCTGGCCTTTTCAAGGACTAGTGACAACTCTTAGTGTCCCAAGTTTTTCTAACAGCAGTAGGACAACACGTCACCAACATTTGCACAGCTATAGAGTAGATTAGGCCTGGCCATGGGCTTAACAGTCAGTACCAATCTATACAAATATCATGCACCTGACTGCTTCAGCAGTCAGCTGATAATTTGTCAAATGGGACCCCAGTAGTGAGGTCAGATTGGCAATAAAGATGCTCAAACCAAACTGCTGCCAAGTTTAAGGTCTTGCTTCCCATCTCTTCTCCCCTGCTCCTTTCATCCACTATCTGACAGCCAGCCCTGGGACTCATCTCGTTTCCTTGTACTGGGTCTATCTACTTTCTCTTTGCTGGATGAGTTTCCTAAAAGGTCAGGGGAACAAAGCATTTCAAGGAGTGGCTGGGCAGGCAGTAGAGCCAGCCCAGGGTACTGAACAGAACTGTGTGACCACGACAACAATGGAAGATGATGGAAAAAAGCGCAATAACATCCCCTCTCAGTGGCTGTGGGAAGCTGCTAGATCAGTTCAAGGCTTATTTCTTTCACGACTTCAAATACTCTCCCATTACAATGTAAAGATGTGACTTGTCACACTGAGCAGGTGATGCCCATGCACAGGTGACAGAGTTTTAAGAGGGTGGAAAAAGGTCAGGGGAGGGCTAGTAATCCATGTGTCTGGGCATGAATTTAACATGCAGTATAAAGAAAGGTACCCTAACTCTAGCAGGGAGTAGAGACACGTGCAGAGCTAATGGGATAATATCACACTCAGATGCACAGCTGAATGATCAAGAAGTGCAGGAAAGAGATGAAAGTATAAGGGGAAATAGCAAAGAGAAAAATATTACAAAAGCATACATAAATGCATACAGAGGAGGAAAGTGAAAAGAACATCTGAAAACTAACCTTCATGTACCATGAAGCTTTTACCACCAAAATAAACTTCCAGGTGCTAATGCCCTGCCATCCTTCTCCTTGTCCTCATGCCAGCATCAGCTAACACAAAGATATAAAGCTATTAGAGCGTGTCCAAAGGAGGGCAAGGAAGATGGTGAAAGGCCTTGAAGGGAAGCCATGTGAGGAGCAGCTGAGGACACTTGGTCTGTTCAGCCTGGAGAAGAGGAGACTGAGGGGAGACCTCATCACAGTTAACAATTTCCTTGTGAGGGGAAGAGGAGGGGCAGGCACTGATCTCTTCTCTGTGGTGGCCAGTGGCAGAACCTGAGGGAACGGCCCTGAAGTTGTGTCAGGGGAGGTTTGGGTTGGATATCAGAAAAAGACTCTTCACCTGAGGATGGTGGGGTGCTGGAACAGGCTTCTCAGGGAAGTGGCCACAGCACCAAACCTGACATAGTTCAAGACATGTTTGGATGATACTCTCAGGCACATGGTGTGACTCTTGGGGATGGTCCTATGCAGGGCTAAGGGCTGGACTCGATGATCCTTTTGGGACCCTTCCAACTTGGCATATTCTGTGATTTTGGGAAATAAGCAGAAAACTGATGACCTCCAGAACCTCATCATCTTCTACTTATCTGCATGTCAAAAACTGAATCCCTTCAAGGCCACAGAGACTTGGGACAAGCAAAGCTAGAGAAACAAAAAACAAAAGAAGTGTGCAAACATAAAAAGCTAACATTTCACTGGTTTTGTGAGACATCTTAAATAAGTACGTTTTAAAAGATTTACTGGATTCTTTAATGACTAGAATTAAAGGAAGAATTGTTCTTGCAAGGGGTATTTTGAGAGACAAGAAGTGTCTGAACCACTGGCCCAGAACCATGGACTGAAGGACACCATCTCCCTTCATGTAAAACACAACTTCAGCACCTGGATTCTGAATGGAAGCTCATTTACAGAGAGGCAGCTCTGATGTTGTAATTACAACATTACAGGTAGCAAGCTGTTAAAAAGGGGAATTAAAATGAATGTGGCTGATACCCAAGGATTATTTCTCAGATGAAATACAAAGGAGAAATATTCATGTTTCAGTAATTATGGTAACATTCTCTGAATAGCTTCCCTCAATATATTATGTACATTCTGAATAAAAAAAAAAGCCTTATGTGGCTGATGACAGCAAAGCTGAACGTGGTCTTTGCCTAAGAAATAATGGTTCTTTCACATACTTGGCACTTCTGAAAGGAAGATGAATTCTGGCAACCAGATCTGTTTTCTTTAACAGATGTTTCAAAATATGGTAATGAGGTGTGGGTTTCCTAGGCTGTCAGCTGGAATTCACTAAGCAGGAAACAGAATAAAATCGATCTGACTTAATTAGTCTTTTCACTTTAAACCTTTAAAGACTACATTAGATTTTATATTAATTTTACAAAATACTGCTTGCAATAAATTATGTAATAGTACATGCACCTCTACTAATACAATTTACTCTCAGCCTTTCTTTCACTAATTCATAACTGTGTGTGACAGACATCATGTCTATTTGAAGAGTTTCAGAGTGACTCTGGCATCCAGAACATTACCACATCCCTTAAAGAAAAAAATAAAATTAAAAAAAGAAGAAACGCATTTTTGTGACATGTTCAGTCAAACTCCAGTTTGAAAAATAGAACATATTTTTAGCTAGTAAACAAAATTCATATTGAACTCTAATCTTAAGTAATTTCTTAAACACAGCTTTATCTTCATACTGATGAAAGCTGTACTAATGAAGGACCAGCTAGAATTACATGTCTAGCAGAGAGATGAAAGAGAATGACTCTCTTAATTAAAAGCTGAATCACGTTTAAATTTTCCACTTACAGTAGTTGCCAAACTCTGCTTTCCTACATTTTTCTAGAATAACTCTCATGTGCATCTCAGTGCAAAGGAGCAAACTGTATCACGACAGTGGATATATTAAATGTTTGCATACCTACAACGTAAACAGTTGAGAAACACATAAGAACCTTCCACTGATAAATTTGTGTGCCAGATGTTATATGTTGGATGTCATTAAGATTGGTCTTTGGTTAGCAGTTAAAAAAACCCTCCACTGAATCCTGACAACACAGAAAGAAGAGCACTGGTAATTTTTAGCCAATGTGCCTTGTTAGAAGGCCAATAACTCTAGTAGTTGTATCAGTAACATTACAACTGGCAGAACTCACAGCTTTGCCAGCTATTAGGGCTACCTGCCAATTCTTCTTACAAAGACCTGAAGAGAAGGGAAAATAAACAACTGGGTTGTCATTTTCTGACAGTCTGCAGCTGGATTTCCCACACACAATCACACCACCCAATTTTAGACCCAACTGCTCAGACATTTCCATGAATGAAGTTAAAAAACTCTATGGGTCTGCAATTTCAGGCAATTCAGGTGATTGTTCCCTGAGAAATTGTAGCATCTCATACACCGGAAGAGTGAGGCGCAATTTGGAAGATTGGTGGGTAAGGTTTTGTGTCAGAAATATGCTCCTTATTCTTTTGCAAATCCTCCCAAAGTTGGCCAAACTATGAAAATGTGAACTACTGCTATGAAAATGCTTACGTGCTTATGGGAGTTTACTCAGAGCTGGGTAAAATGCCTGGACCTCTTGCTGTTGCTAAGAAAGCTCTGTGCTTTCCCTGTCCCCATCTTCAACTGAAGACTGAACTTACCATATCATGTAAACAGCTGAGCCCTGCAGAACTCACTGCTCCACCAGGGGGAGAGAGGGATAAACCTCCTTCACCCCCTTGAGCTGAAGTAGTACAGGACGCTGTAGTGGAGGACATTGAGCCTACCTTTTCTTCATCATCACTTAGCACACAGAAGCTTCTGGACTTAAATATGAGAAAAGAACCAAATTTAACATTGTTAGAGGTTTATTTGGGTCTCATTGTAAAAGTTACTTGTGCTCTTCATCACAATCTCTTGGGTACTCTTTTAAACGTTCTTATGAGTGCCAGGAGGGTGTTACTGCCCCTGTATTGCAAATAAAATACTGAGCATTAGAGGTTCAAAGCAGCATCCCCAAAATGCCAGTTGTGTGGCAGAGCAGAAAGTGAATCCAAGTTTTTGACTTTTCAAGACTCTACTTCTTAGCTAGCCTGAAGAGAGGTTGAGGTAGAACAAGAAAAGTGACTGAGGCTTAGAAAAAGACTAGGACTAATATCTCGGATAATCCTTGTCTAGTTCATTCCGACCTGTAAAGTGAAAATGTGTCTTCTTCATTATCTTTAGGGTCTATCGTGAAGATAAATCCATTGAGGACTTTGAAGTCACCAGATGGAAACTACATAAATAAGTTAAAAAAGTAACTTCTAATAGACATATTAGTTCTACAGTGAACGTGACCCCAGAGGAGTAGGGTTTATTTATTTAAAAAAAAAAAAAAAAAAAGTTGCTTTCATTTTGCTTTTTTAACTGACTGTATAAAAACAACTGTATGTGCACATGTATACCTACAGACAGATGGGGATAACCTATATAAAAAATTTAATTATAATAAAAATCAAAACTTTGATGTCAATCTGGTAGTTTTTCTCAGACTTCCATGAAATAATTCCTTTCGCTCCCCACAGAGTTACAGTTGCCCTTATAAAGGAGAATTTGAAAGACAATGGCAAAACAGGTTTGTTTTTTCGCTCTGCTGCTTGTAGAAAGCACAGGAAAATGCAGGTCCATTATCACCATAGCCATTTTCTGCTGAGACATACTTATATTGACCTGGAAGAAGCAAGTAGTCAAGCTTATGTCTTAAGTTTGATGTGTACAATAAATAATGGTTAACAGTAAAATACACTGATATATGCCTCATAAGCAGGTCTCTATATTTATTTTCTTGAGGGGTTTAAAACTTATCCTATTGCTAATGGCAGAGCTAATATATAGTAAATTGTTTTTACATTAGTCTTTGCCAAGTGTTCATACCTAGCAGCCATTCTCTCTTTCAGACTATGTTAAGTTGTTAACCCCTCACAGTTTTGGATAGATAATTTTCTACACACAAGCTGGAAAGCAGGCACAAGATGTGATCCATGATGACATCAAAGCAGAGCTTCATGAGGATGAAACAGCACACATTTCAATTCCGTCACATATAGCAGTGGTTCTTCTGAGGCAAGAAGGCTCTTAGCGACAGTTCTCATATTTCTGTAGATATAAAAATACCCTTTTTACACTTCATAGTCCACCATTTCCTACAATCACTGCAAAATTTGTGTTGAGTAGAACTGCAAAGCCTTCCTGAAGAAACCAGAAGCAAACGGGGTTCTCATCACCTCCTTAAGCAATAGCCCATTCACTAACAAAACTTGTCCACACTTCACTGTTACCTAGTCTTAAAGAAAACAGCAAAATAAAAGTAAAGCCTCTGGATTTGAGCACTTTCCATAGCAGCCATCACAAGACAATCCAGATCAGGACTTGCTTAAGCTCTGAAATCAAGAAATGCTTTACACATTAATGGTTTACACTATTTTTTGCTATCCCCATCCATATTTTACACATTCATCAATTTTGCTTCAGCAGCAGCTGCAAGTTCATGACAAAGCTGGAATGACCTGACACTGGTTCAAAGGCAATCCTTTTTACAGGTGTTTTACTACCTTTGGTACCTTTTATGCTAGTGTGCTTGCCTCCTCAGTATTATGAGCCTTGCAGTCTAAACATTTATTTTCACATCCACTCACCTCTGTCTTTCCCAGCCACACTCTTTCCTTGACCATTTTACCAATAAGTCAGTCAAAAACTGAAGTTTTTTGCTTTTGATGGTCTGTGATATTTGAAAGACTACTGCCAGCTTGCTCCATGCTGCTGTAGCTACCACAGAGCAGCCTCCTAATGCCTGGCTCAGTGCAGAGTGGTAATTAAAACCACCTTATTTAGAAAAAGCATTTGATTACCATCACTAGCACCAGATAAGAAATTCAGTTTTGTTGATTAACACGCAAGGAATCATAAAAGTCTCACTACCTTGGACCTGATTTTAGACAAAAGGTCTGTCTTCCTCTGCCTGTCTTTAGCCTTTCTTCACGTTGTCATTGGTTCCTGCTGTGCAAAGCAGCACTCTTCATTTCTCTGTATCCCAAGGGTTGTCAAAGAGATGTAGTTCTTGTCATTCTTTCTGAAAGTGAGATATGACCCCTGTATTAGAACACTACCATTGCTCAACTAAAAGTACTGGCTTGTGCTCTGACAACACCTGCCAGAGGCAGTGCCATGTTATTGCAAATTTTCAGATAACTGCCAGGGACTATTCCAGTGCCAGAATTTCCATTCTATCACACGAATTTGGGGATGGCCATAGCAGTCAGCATCTGGTCCGCAGGGCTTTCTATTCAGTGCCTTTATTTCAAAATACAGCACTACCTTTCCCATTTTCCTAAGGAAGGATGAACCTCCTGACTCCATGCTCTACCATGTTGCTAAAAATTCACACCCTTCTCCCAGGTGAATTTTGATTTTCTCACATTTCTCAGGGACATGTCTCACACCTGTTCTCACTTCCTTTTGTTCAGTGGTAAGTATGATGCATTGCTTGTCTTGAATACAGTGCAATGCAAGCGCACACCCCCAGACTCTAATACCACAAGGCAAACAAGTGTAATTCTCAGATTCACGTGCTTTTTGTTTCCTTTAACAAACAGACACCATCCCTATGCCACAGATGAATTTCACAAAAGATTTAACCATGGCAGCACGGTTGGTGTGGAGACGTCTCCTGACATTGTCCCAAAATCTAATGTTTAAAACATGATTTTAAATTACTTATTTTGTTGTTGGCATTCACAACTCTGTTAAAGCCTATCTTTATGTCACCATCGTATGTGACCATAAATATTGAACAGAGTTTAGTCAGGACATTAATTTCTGGTTTCATCTGTGGATTGTAACAACCAACCTTTCATATAGAAAGAATAGGGTTCACAGGCACATACTTTATTTAAGTTGCTACTTTATTCCTCATACCTGTATGCAGAACAGAAAGAGAAAATTGGAAGCTCATTTTCATGTACTAGGCACTTCAGGCCAAGAGGAGACTCAGGTACAAAGAGAAATGAGAGCAAGCTTACAGTCTTTCTTTAAGCTTATGATTCTTGACTGTTCACAATAAGAACTGACTGAGGTATGATTCACTAGTGATTTTCAATTATAAGCTGCTTTGTGGTTTTTTTTGGTTTTTTTTAAACCCAAGTAAGTATTTAGAGTTTCAAATGATTTGACTCAAAAATAAACTAAAAAAATCACAAAATATGCTGCCAACACTTTTTAACAGCGCATTAAATAACATAACTAACATCTTACATATGCTTTTCATTAATTTATCATCTTCCCAGTGCAACAGGGTGCCCAGTTCAGAAACAGATTTTCCTCTCCTTAGATTATAATAACAGAAGCATAAAAGCTGATGTTTATTCGTTAGAAAAGTGGTCTCAAAGACGTGTTTCCATATCTGGAGGCGAGTATAAGCTTGTGATCATTCTCACTTCCTAAGAAAGATCAACCAAGTACTGTTTTCTCCCAAATTCTGTTTCATCCAGCTGCACTTTACCCATATTTTAGAACAGTGTTACTTAACCAGTGACTAAAAAGATATTGGAAACTGGTCAAATAAGTAATCAAAAAAGCCTTCTGGTTTTAATCAGATTTAAAATCAAGGCATGCACGTTCCCGCTCATTACTAGTAAACAAACAGAAACAGGGAAAAATAATGAAAAGGAACTTAAACACCCTTTTTTTCTATTTAGTTGTAAATTAAATATGGCAACTAATATGCTGTCCATCTGTTGCTTTCAAAAACATTTGTGTGGCTCTTGGATTTGTTTGTGATTGCGCAAGTTATCTACTTCGATTTAAAAGGAGTGAGAGATTGCATCACAAAGGAACAGTACTTTTGAGACAGGTTCTTGCCCTAGGATTGAGCATCCCAATTGCCTCCAGGGGATCACTGCAAGAGAAAATTACTGTAATCTTGAATTTGATTTCAAATTCTCATGAAAGTTATAGAAAGCAGAGACAGTTTTAATCTTCACTTAGCATAGCTTGCATAAATGAGGAATCATGTTAAAGCACTGTGTTCTACTTATTGATTTCCAAGAGTTCAGATTTTTGTGATACTCTGGATTGCAATACTGAATTACATATTAAATTGCTACAAACTAGCCAAAAGAGGAATCACCTAACCAGATCACTTGGAAATATTTTTTTTTTTGGTGCTACTACACAAAAGAGAAACTAACTCCTGAAGAGTGTTTCCTTAATTAGATTTATTCTTCAGATTCATTTCCTTAAGCTGAAGTGACACGTAAATGGGTAGCAAAAATTAAAACTGAAGTTTTCAGATATGAATAAATTTGTATTAAGCTTATGGTTGCCCAGCACCTACTAATTAACCTCAATTCACAATTTGCCTTTATCTTTATACCTTTTATTACTAAAAGGACCCAGAAAACTTCTCATTGCTCAGACTATTCTTCTACAGTCTTCTACTGTGTGTCTTGGTAGATGCTTCCCTGAACCCTGTGGGATGAAAAGTAACCATAAGAAAAGCAAATTTTTATTGCTTCCTGCTATGAATGGTGTGGTAGTAGGATTGTTCAGAAATTGAGAAGCTATTATCAGGGCTTGAACTAAAAGGGAAGAAAAGGAGAGCTGGGTTTGATCGGAGCAGCAGGGGAGCTGAAAGTCTTCACTAGGTTCTTCTAGTGGTAGAATTGGCTGTCAACTGATGGACATGTTACATGTTCATTCAGTCATGCCTGCCAGGCTGCTGGTGCTGCACTACAGAAGAACTTTCATTCTCCTTTCCAAGCCCAGGTCCAGTCAGAACACCATGAACACCATGCCAGTCAGAGCATACAAATCACTGTCCTAAGTAAAACTGACCCAATTCCACAATTCTTGTTCTCTGAAGTACTCTCATTGACCTTGTTATTGCATTTATGCCTTAACTTTTTCATCATATGCAAGCAATGAAAACAGTATAAATTCAGCTGAGATGAAAGGGGAAAAATTCAGTGAGATGAAGTGACTGGACTTCTGCCCAGTACAGGAGTCTGTTAATAAGCAACAAGCTGAATGCATTTGAAAGATATATAAACACACATATATATATATGTTTATATACCTTTGAAAGATATATAAACACATACACGCTGATAAAATAAGAAACCCCTACTCTGTAATCTTAATTCAGTTTTCAGCTTATAACAACCTGTATTCATCAACAGCATTCCTTATCTTTTAGAACACCTACATATGTAGACTCATATATGTGAAAATAATAAATTTTGGATATATACATTCAGCAAGAAAGTCAGGAGTGACCACGCTCTCAGCAAGAAGGAGTCACAGTCACACTGTGAATGTATCTGTCATCCTGACATCTATCATTGCTTAATTTATGTAATATTTTTATGGGACAGTTTAGAAATATCCCATTTCATCCAAACTGCCATTTGTCAGAGTGAGCCTGTGTTGTTATTATTATTTGAGAAATATAATAAAAGGACAGCATGAGAAGCATTGCTTCACATATTATTGTTACTTGTGGTATAGTTTCATTACGTCTCATGGTCTGTTAATTCAAGTGACTGGAATTCTGGTCTAACCCTCTTAAGATATTTAAGAGTAAGAAGAGGCATACTTGGAAGCTCTACCCATTTTGATTTGACCTGACCAGTAATCAGCAACAACACACAGTTTTGAGATAAAAGCCAACCCCCCACCATTTTAATTGAAAGAAGAGTTGGAATATCTTGCTTCAGAAACACCAAGGCATTGCCCAAACCTGGAGGCAAAGGTGCAAGTAGCACAGTAAGCAGGGAAAATAACATCATTGAAATACCTCCAAGTTTCAAAACTCTGTGATCTGGAATGCATATGGAGGAAGTTTCATGGATATAGGCATGATAAGGTAGTCTAAACCATTTTAACTTACTTATCCCTAATAGAAAACTGAGACGTGGAGATTAGTACTTTCTGAATATGCATATAAAATGCTCTACAAACTTAACTGGAATCTAAGTTTCAGAACTGAGTAAGAAACATTTCGCAACGTCTTTCCCCAATGGTGTATTTACAAGCTGTTTCAATTTGCAAGCCTGAGTGCATAGCTTATGAGAAGAAAAAAAGATTACAGTTTTAGAGTGAAGGCAAGTTGCTCTATGTTTATTTTTTTAGTTACATGAGACTTAGTCAGACTTAAATCCTGGACTTCGATGGAAATATTTAAACAAATCCTCTTAAAAGCAGAATTTGATACTCTGTTACTTTTAAGATCTCAGAAGCAGATGTGTGAGATTGTTTATTAAGACAGGATCCATTATCAGAGATATTATATACACAATTTTTCTAAGAATAGAAAACATTCATATCTCAAGCAGTAGGCACTTTAAATTAGATACATTAACATTTATTAAATTACTTCCAAAATGCAAACATCATTTTTAATCTTGTGTGTAAGAAAAACAGAAAGTTTTGAGGTTTCCACTGAACTTCACAAGCTTTGTACAGTGAATCCCAAGGGAAAAGCTGGGGGCAGTTTGCAAAATCCTCAGCAGCAAAGATGCCACTACTGAAGCTTGCCAGGCTCCTGGCATGAGGAATCCCTCAATGGTCTACACATACCTCCTCTGCAATGAGAATCTCACCACAGCTGCTGCCGTGTAACTCAGAGGAACTGCAGGAGGATACTTCTGTCAGCCCTTTCCTCTGAAGGGGAATAGCTTTAGTAAAAATGGATGGGAAACCAAGTGTTAGACTGTACAAGTATCCATCAACACGAAGGTTTGCAGTCAGTGGCACAGAGCATTGAAGAGCAATACTGGTGAGGAGTAAGGGAGAGAAAGCAAGTGACATTTGCTTTATGTTTTCTCTAAAAATAACCATAACCCCCACAGCTATTAAACTCCATAGAGAAATGAATAGCTTTATGAAGCATCAGTAACAGTTGAGACTTTAAGGCAGAAAGGATGTTAACTGACCTCCTGGGTAATATTTCTGGCATTACTTTTGCTCATTCTAGAGGTCCAGTGAATATCAAGGAAACATTTAAAGCTCCCTGATTTTCTTCCAGTTTTACACTGTCCCTTTTACTTTCATAGAGTTATCAGCTACCACTGTGCAGAGCTTGAAGGAGGACTCTCGGGAGACTACTGATACCATCTTCTAACTATTCAGAAAATCAGTGATGTGGGATGTCAGAACATGCTTAAGAAACTGGAACTGAGCTAGGAGTAAAGTATGCTAAAGACATTATTTTCCAGTGATGATGCAATCCTTTGCCTCAACAATTAACAAAAGGTCATTACCTTAGAATACAAGGGCAGATGTTAAATTATCTGACACATACCAAGATACAACTATTTTCTATTTAAAGCATTATTCTCCACTTTTAAGCCTGTCACTGTGGAATTTGCTTTGACCAATTCAGCAAAGGACATCAGTGAAAACAGTAAGTTAATAGTGGGGAACTGGCATATGACTGGAAGCAAAGCCTGAAAGCCCATACTTACTAACTGTTAGTCAAAGTCTGCTACAGCACACTCTGAAACAGAGCTACCATCTGCCATGCTTAAAGACAAGAGCAAGAAAGTAGAGGCTAATTTTTTTTTAATATTTCCCACCACACACACACGGGCAGGAGAGACAGGGGAAGGGAATGAAACATGATGAAGTGCTGACACAACACAACCAAAGACCTGGCACAGTGATGAATGCCTTCAAGCCTGCAGAACAACAGAATGTGACCTTCGGGCTTTGTTTCCCATCCAGTTCTTTGAGGAAGCTACAGGGCAAAACACGTGTGTTGAGGGATTGCAGTGTCTGCACAGCACCTCAGAGAATTCCTGATTCCCCGGTCCATAGATCTTCAGGAATCTAGCACTGTAATATTGATTTCTCACTGCTGTTTTAATTCTGCTACTTGTCTTCTTTCTACTGAACTCTAAAAAATTGTAAGCATGTTTAACTGCAACAGTTCCAAAGACCTTTGTGAGAAAGTGAAGGTAAATGATGAAGTCATTGAAAAGATCAGGAATGAAAAATATCTGCTGCAAAACTAACTGACAATTTGAGACAGTGAACATTATTTAAGATAAAAAGGACGGAGGATCAGGTATATAGTATAATTTAAAAGTCTTTCTGTGACAACTGTTATAATGTTACAAAAATATGAAGAATAATGAAGATGATCCTGTTCAATTACGCCCTTGAGAGAAAGGAATGCCTAGACACGTGAAGGCACTCGTTGTTTCCTTTCTGTATTTACCTCTTCTTTCTTGCCTTGGTCTGGGTCATAGGGTTGACACTGACCACTAAAGAATATCAGAGTACCAGAATGGCTGAACTGCCGGGGCCTTTCTAACTATGCTACATATCCCATCCAAATCAGCACTTGGGCCTAAGTATGTTTTTTTTTAATTATATGTGTTTAAGAAAGTTATAGGCTTCCTTTTTTTCCCACTCTCTTTAGGTTTTGGCTCTGCACATCTATGATATGGATAAAATAATACCTTTCTGTCCTGACAAAAGGCTGTAAAATATAGGCATGTTTTCATAACTATCAGAATTCTGTAAAAGTGCACTAGGATGCTCTTACATGCAAAACCAGGTAGGGGCCATATAAGAGCAAGAGGGTGTTGAAAAAATGAAGCTACTAGGTGATATGGTTCTGTCAGACAGAAACAGGACTGTATTCTGTCTTTAATATCAGCCTACTAAAATGACAGAATAAAAAGATAAGACTAAAGCTACATGCAATTCTTATTGCATACTCATCTGGATATGTGACCTAGATAAAGGACCATACTGCCAAAAGCCTGTCCATCTCTCTGACTTTATTAGTGATCTAATCGAAGATACTAACCCTGTTTGGACACCTTGCATTGCTTATCTGTGTCCCAAGTACACTGCTGACTTGCTTGAAGAAAACACAAGATGCTTAAAACCCAGTTTGGCAGCCACTCCAAATTTAAATATTTATGTAAATTGAACAGTTCTAAATATTTTGTTGTGTAGTTTCTGAGCTTACTTCAGAGCTGGGGATCAAAAAAAATAATAGATAAAGATCATGAATATATTCATTCATAGAGAAAGGCCACACACATCCTGTGGTCAAAGACAGAAAACATCTCTGATGTCTTGTCACTGCCCAGCCACTTCACGGAGAGGAGCACCTGGTGACAAGGAGTATTATGAAGTCCTGTAACTGTTGAGCAGTTCAGAGGAGAGATCAGAAGGACCTGTAGAACCAAGGCAGATAACTTTTATACCTAGAACTCTTGCTTTAATCTAACTGTTCTTTGTTGCAAAAATACCTGAGACAGTGAGCCTTAGGCTGGTACACAAACATGAATCCACTGGGGGGACAGTCCCAGCTGACAAAGTGCTACACCACACACAGCACATGCTCCCTTTTGCCTCATAAAGGTGCCAGAAAGGACATGGGAAGAAAAATTTAGTAATTATGAAGGTGTAGAAGAGATATAGAACAAATACAGACAGTTAAATACTTGTTTAACAGCTCCAAATGAATCTGCTTCTGAGGTTTAGGGACATGGTGGTGAAGTAGGACCATGGAAAGACAGATACTTGAATTAGCAGCCTTTCCCTTTCTGTACATGTACAGAGACATGTAGCATCTTCCAACTGCAACTTCTGTGGAAACAAAAAGCATCAGCTCCTTTATTCTGCTTGCAGAACCTGTAAGCAGCTTTCAATCAAATGGAAAAATAGCACCAATTACAAATATTAATGTAACAAAATTTATTTAAGAATCTCCAGTGATAGGGGGTGGTGAGGGATGAAGAAAAAGATGTGTGACACATCAGCATTCTCATCCGCTCTATATGCTTTCATTTCAGTACCTTTAAAATTAATTTTACATTAAAAATTCCCAGTCATATGGGAAGGGAGTCATATAACAAGGGAGTTTCAGCTACATACTGTGGCTGGGAAACTAAAATGCATAAAGACAGTAAGACCCACTCAAGGATATGTCTCTTAAAACAGAAAGGATATTTGAAGCTGCTTTTATCACTTTTTTGTTTCATTATTTGTGGGGCCATCTGCAGTCAGTCAGTCAGTTCACCTAAGCCTGGCCACAGCCAAAAGCCCTTTTTTTGTTGTTGTTTCTGCTGCTTCTGAGATGGAACCTGCCTCTTAAAAAGACATATTATGAAATGCACTACTCACTCACAGCTGCACCTTCTTTTCCCCAGTAGCTGTAGGATTGTTTGATGTTAATGCGATGAAGGTCTGTAGGAGGTAGCTTGTTACCACCCTTATAAAAATCGTCTCATGTACAGGTAGTTCATATTGATCGCTTGACAACAAAACCAGCACACTTAGCTTATTTCTTGCAGTTGTTGCAATTTTTCCAGGCCTTTTTTCATTTAAATATCTTTCAATAGCAGGAAGTCCTGCTGAATAAAATATCTGAGATGTGTACATTAGTGGCATATTAAAGTACAACAAGAGCACATTTTTCTAAATCAAGAATCTAAGGTCTTCCACTGTTTAGTCCCACATCTTCCACGTATGTCCAGCCATGAATAGTCTCAGTGCCCCACACCTCATTAGGTTAGGCTTGAGTGTTCAGTTTGTGGGAAGAAAAGCTGCCATTCCCCAAAGAGCGGAAGGATTTCTGAATACCTGTTTCCATCTTTTTCATGAGAAGTCACTCCTTGAAAAACATGGGAAGGAGGGTAAATATTGAACCATAACAGCCACCACAGGTAATCCACTTCTAGTGCTCTGAGAGCAACATATTGAAGGCTATTGTAGCTATCATTGCTTATCTCAAAGTGGCATTTATGACCATCAACCTGCAGTTGAGGATCGCATTTGCATCATCAGCTCCAAACAGGACAGTAATTATTAGCAAAACACAAGCTGGCTAAACACAAAATTGGAAGTTTTAAGTGTGACTTTGAACCTCAAAAGTGCAGTAAGACTGCATTTTCACACTTTCCCCTGTTATCATGAAGACTATTAAGTTTCTTCTATTGGCTTCTCCCAAGAACTACAGATTTAAGGAAAAACTACAACTACGTGTCTTTCAGTAAAGTTTCCAGAATTAACAGCATGGTATTGTACCATTTAATCACAAAAAGTGTGGATATGAAGGACGAACAAGGCATGCTGTGTGACTTTGGCCCTACAAATAGACAGCATTGTGCAGAAAATTTGTTCAATGTTCTAAGCAGTCTATCAGAGCTACGGTTAAGTAGATATGTTGAGTTAAAGAAAAAATGGCAGTAACACTTCATCTATGTAAGTGCACAGCACTTTCAAGCCCAAGTAATATGGCTATTTTCTGAAGAGCCACAGCATTTCCACAGCCTCTGGAGAGGATCTCATATCTGACTGGACACGTAATTTTTTAAGGCTCAATAAAACCATATGCCATCTTAGGTAAGACTTTCCATACAGATTTCCATTTTTATTATTGTTGTGTTTTTTTTCTGACAGGCTTTTTGAATACTTCAGCAAGTATCATTCTGTGATCTTTCCCTAACATCTGAAAGCTGAGGTTTCAGGCAGGACACAGAAAAAATGACTGTGCTACTGTCTAAGACGTTATTTTGGCCTAAGGAAAATTACACTGGGCAAGAGATCAGAACACATGATGACATCTCTCTCCCAAAATCTTCTAGATGCATTTACAAAATCTAAGGCTGAAGAACTAACACAAAATGTCAGATCTAATTTAGAAAGTTCAGTATCTAAAAAGTTATTTTTACCATTTCTCAGGTGTTCTGTAGCTCATCTGCATTCAGACAGAATGGTCTTTGCTAATGCTATCTCCCACAAATGATCACCATTTTACATATAAACTATTAATCACAAACAACAAAGCAGGACCTTCTGTTTGATTTACTAGATCAGCAACTTCAGATATGTCCTTGCAATAAAGTATGAGCAGAAGCAGCTTGTCTTTCCAAAATGCATTCAGACACCTTGCTGTGTATCAGTGGTGGTAAATTAAGACATAAGAGTAGAGAATTTACACAATTTACCATTTATTTTCTCCAGATGAAGTATACCTATATACATCCTTTTCATGTCTACTTTGGAATAAATGAAGTTCTACCAGTCCATGGAAAATTATTCCACAAGGTATTCGTTTTTTAATTCCCTGACTTTATTCCTGAGTTTCTTCCACCCAGAACCACAACCAACTATTTTTTAAGTTTGAAGCCATATTCTGACAAATTTGCACCAAGAGACGGCTGAGGACAAAATTCATGACTGTATTTTATCTCCCTGTATTCCTTTGTTGATGTAGCTCTTGCTTCAGAAATTGCCTTCAGTTAAACCAGCAAGCACCTTGGGTGGAACTAAGATCCTGCATCTCATAAATCAAACCAACTGTAAGTCTGCTTCCATAGCTGCATCCATGTATCTTTCCTCCCTATACAATCCCAATATTGATATAAGCCTATAACGGGCAGAAAATAAGCACTTGGAAATGCCAACACACTCAAATTTTCTTGCCAAGCAAGGCCCCGGGCACTCGAGAGGAAAGGGGTTTTGGATGTTGTTGACCAGTCATCATATTTTGAACTTGGCAGAAATCAAAGATTGAGGTTAGTTAATGAATAATCATGAATATTACAGTCAGCATATGTAGTGTTTGCCCCTTATTATCTCCATACTACCTTTTACGGATGTGAAAGATCCTTATCATCTTTCACAGCTTGTGAATGGGTCTCATACTTTGCAAATGACTCTGCTAGAGCAACTGGGAGGCAAAAAAGTCAACAACTACTCTCCAGTGTCTGAAGACTCAAAATACCAAAGGGATGAACTGAGTCAGTTTCTAATTTCCACGCAGTGTTTCAGTCATATATAGCAAAGCATATATGAAGTTTATACTTCATCCTACTTTTTTGCAAGTGGTCTTGCTGCCCTCTCATTAAAATCTATTTTGCAGTCAAACAGGTTGCAAGAATTCCATACTGAACGAATTACACTAGCCCTCCTTTTAAATTAGCAGCTAATGTTTTAAATAACCCTAGTTTTTAAAAACTGTTTGGCATTGGTATCTTGCAGCTCTCCTTTTTAAAAACCCCTCTCCTCTACAATTTCTACCTGCACCTGCAGGTGATTACTTTTCTTCATTACCAGACAAACAAATTTAGGCATTAATCCCAAAGGAAGGACCATAAAATTGTTTTCAGCCTGCCTTTACATTTCCTTGCTATTTACCTCAGCTTAATCCATGAACCAACCTCCAGTTTTCAGGCTTTGCTTCCCGAACTCATGTATTAATGATATGTCAAAATCTAAAGCTCCCTGAGGAAAAGAGGTTGCCATGGGATACTGAGCGCTTAGGAGCAAAGTGTAGAAAGATGTATCCTGCTAAGAAAGACTCCAAAGACCTTGCTGTGTCAGCCAGTATTGCTTTTTATCTCTTTAGATGAAACAAAATCACTGCTCTGGGAAGCACTGGGCATCTGTTAGCCCTGATTGCTCCATCATACTGATCATTTCAACTGGACTGTGGGAATTCATTTGCGGAACAAAAGTCTTCTGGTTCCTCAAAAGCTCTGACTGGTGTTGGAGCTGCTCTCTGGCAACATATATAGACAAATAATTTTTCTTCAGCAGTACCTGGCTGTAATTACCCTCTTCCCTCCTAGGTTTAAAACGTCTCCAAGCCCCTATGCAAAGAAGTCATGTGCTACAGATTAATGATGATTATGAGGGAGAAAGGAGAATAAAGCATGAATGCTTTGGGTGGGGCTAGCTAGCCAAGTGAACGTTATTTCTTCAGAGATAAAGATGACTTATAAAAGAGACAGGAGAGTAAGAAGAGGTGAAGACTAGAAGATGTGACTGCTGAAGCAGAGTTTCCAAGAGAGAGCATAGCTTCTGCCAGAAGTATGTGCTTGGTGAGTGTCATGGGTTCACTTGTTCTAAAAAACTAAACATGGAATTTTTTCCTTCCCCCTGCCCCACTGTGTGGGAGAGATGTTTGAATGGGCAGGCTGAGTTTGCCTTGGGTATTTGACTAACACAAAAGAACTGGCCAGTAGATTGACATTCCAGGCTAATGGGCTGGGGAGGGGCTAGGAGACTCTTTTCTTTGGNCTTCTCCTGGAGGTGGGGGAAGGAGGCACAGTTCGTGGTTGCAGGAACTGAGGGAAGGTGTGCCTTGGAAAAGCTGGAGGGCTGCTTTGTTCTCAGCCTGGGTGTTTTTGTTGTTGTTGTTTTTTGTTTGTTTGTTTGTTTTTTCTTTTTCTGGCCCTGGCTTGCTGGCACCCTGTTTCTACCCCTTCCCCCCCCGCTTCCTGCCCAGGTGGACCTGCTTGGACTTCATTGGAGAGGAACTATTTGGGAAGAGAGTCATTTTTGTTTTTCCGTCCCCCTGCTCCCGTGTTTTTGGCAGCAGTTTTTGTGCACATCAGCGAAGAAAGGGGAAGTCACACGGCCAGACACATACAGCCTGAGTCCCCTTTGGGAAGAACCCTTCTTTATTCTTTTTCCCCTTCCCAGTGAGGGGGAGGGAAGGGCTCCATTTTGGCCCCCCCAGCACACCAAGGGCCTCCACGTGGCGACCGCCAGAGCCCAACAGCGCCCCCTGTCGGCCACCCCCGAGCACTGCAGGCTCTGCACCTCCAGAGATCCAACAGCGCCCCCTGCTGACTGTGGTTAGAATTGCACCAAAAAGCACAACCTGAACTGTTTACTTTTCATTGAAAGGGACTTTTGGGTATAGGATTATTGTTCGGTTGGGGTTTTGTTTTGTGTTCTTTTGTTGTTCTGCCAATACACATATATCCTTTAATAAAGTGCTGTTATTTTTTTCTCTCTCCACACTTTCTTAATTGGAGCCTCTTAATTTCAGATTTACAATTGCTTAGAGAGAGGAGTTTTGGTCTTCCTCATAACTCATCCTCCTTAGCAAAACACTTCTGTCTCATTAAATTGAGCCAGTGAGAAAAACAGAATTCTGAATAGCCTGAAGGGCTAACAAGAGAGAATACATTTGTGACAAGTTCCCTGTGTGCATCAAAGAGCTTGGTCACTGATGCACTTAGAAGTGTTTATACTGTCCCACAGCAATGCAGTCACACTAAAATCTTTAAAATTTTAGTTTTTCTGAATACAAGCTGATGCCACAGAGCTATCATACATACACAGATGTGTCTTTTTACACAACCTTTAGCAACATACAAGTTTATGGAAATTCAGTTCTGCTTGCAAATGTTTCACAAAAGAGAAGAAAGGCTGAATTTGAGTAAAAATTTGCCCCCTTTTTTTCCACCTCTTGCAGCAAACTTACCCTTCGTAAAGGTAGCTATAAAGGTTTGATTGCAAACGTTGTGCATAGTGATTTTGTTGTTTCAAAAAGCTACTTAAGAACATAATATTAAACGGGTAACACCAATAATCCATTTACATGTCTCATATGTTTCTAATTAATTTCTTTGTAGGAAAACGTAACAAACTTTTGCCTCTGGTTCATCAATGATATTCAGCTGAAACAGAGGTGATACTAGAGATTTCCATGCACAGCTATCTAAAGATACAGTGTCTACAGCTATCTAACATACAGACTCTGGTCTTCCTCTTTTGCAGTCATTTGTACAGATAGAAGTGAGGAAAAATGACCCTCAGGGTACAGCATGTTCTCCAAGAACAAGTGTAGAGTGTCTACTTCACCAGTCAGTGACTGGTGGATGTAAGAGAAGTTCCCCTATTGTAACTGTTTCAACTTGAAGACCATGCTGGATTCTGTCAGCAGGATCTATTTTATATCATGAATATCCAGTGCTAAAAAGAAAAGAAGAAATACAATATGCATTTTAGCCACACAGTAGAGATAGCACTTTATAGTAGAAAAAGGAACATGGTATTATTTACCTCTGACACAAGATATAAGAAAATCCCAATGAATATACCACTGTGATGACATCTAAAATATTGTGTTCCTGTTTCTGAAAAGTGTTTATCACAAAAAATATAGGCAATTTACAGAAAAGAGAAAAATATTATTAAAGAACAGGACATTGTGATTTCTGGGTAAAGATTAAAAGATTAATGCATGGTTAAATGAAGGCTACGAAGATAGGGTGTATGAAAATCATCTTCAAGTATTAGAATGTCATAAGCAATGAAATGGGAGAGAATACTTTCACTTAAAGGACAAAAATTAATAATTATTGAATGATCCTAACAAAAAGCAAATTTGAGATAATAATAGATGAGGAAACAATGATGCATTTGACTGCACCATAGCATTTCTCTTCAGAAAATGTTGAGGCTCACATCTCTTAATGTAAATGAACATGCTAACTCATCAAGTTACCCACAAGGGCAAAATAGCAGTCTAAGAGAGCTCTCTGTGCCAGCTTTCTCCTGTGAACTTGCATGACTAAATTCAAAACCAAGGAAAAAAAAAGTATATTGAGTTCAGAAAAACAAATGAGAACAGATTCTCTAAAATATGAGCTAAAAATTTTAGGTTTTGGTTTTATTTACACTTTTTCTCCTACTGGAAAGCTTCAAGTCTCATAAAAAACCCCACAACAGAATACACAATAATACAAAGTTGCCTTTGGTGAAACATTTCTCCTTGAAAAATCTTTTTATCACAACATTATTTTATGGGTAAGAAATCTTACAAATTGCAGAACCTTTCAAACCAGAATTTTTTTGTTTTGAAAGCAACCACAGTGATTTTCTGTCAACTGTATTTCTTAATAATAAACATGAAATGCTCATTAATTTTTTATTGTATTATTGTGAATCTACTGACTCATTTATTTGTAAATTCAAATAAATAAATAGATAAATAAAAACAGCAAAACAAACAGGAGACAGAAATTCTTGAAACAAGCAAAAAAAAAAAAAAATCAAGCTGAAACTAGTACCCAGCTCCCACTGTATGCTTTTGAAAACTTCATCTTCCCTAGTGCAAGTGGAAGCCCAGTGACAGAGCATGTTTGGGCCAGGCTGATGTTCCAGATAACTGTACAGTTAATGGCAGCATCAATTCCCACCTATAGACCAGGAAAAACCGACGCAAGTACTGGTGCATTTAGGCAGACAACAGACTTGGATCATGGGTGAAGAATAAATTGCATCCTCATATCTTTGAATCTCACTTTGTGAGTCATCACTTGCAGATGTAAGTCGGATCTACTGGGAGTGGGGTTTTGAAAAGCTCCTGTTGTAAGTCCGTGGCGAAACTTCTAATGACTCTTGTGAGCCATTACGAGCCTTTGTGAAAAAAATACATCAGCAGTCTGAGGGACCTAACACTTAGTGTTAGGAGGCACAACACTGTGGTCAGTTACTCAGAGTGGTAAAATGACGTCTATAAATCTACAGTTCACTTGGAGAGTAGCATATATTTCCTTGCCAGCTAACATAGAAAACTAGTTTTCTTAGACTCATTCTATAGGCAAGTAATAGTGATATATAACACCTAGCTGGTTCCTCTTGCTCTCAAATTTAGGAAACTAAGTCTAAAATTCAATGATTTCAGGCGCAGTTCTGCTACTCCGCTGCTTCCACCTAAGAGAGCTGCTGGGGTTGGCATTTTGTTCTCCTAAAACAGACAGCTGCAGTGTTGAAGCATACCTCTGTGACATGCTTCACCTGTCTTGCAGAGCATAGAGAGCAAAAAGTAAGGCAGTAGAGAACTACCTAGATTACCACTTGTTTACCCAAATACAGACATTTTCAACTACTCAGCCCTTTCAGTTGGAAACTGACCCTTGGAAATACAAACCCCACACTACTTTGCCCTGCATGGAAAGAGACACCATTGCTTATTTTGACATAACCTCTGTTAAACACAGAAAGTCAGAGCAGTTGCGATTTTAATTCCTGCTATAGGGTTGCAGTCAGCTTGATGGTGTACAACATATTCTGACTTGAATTCACATGGATATGGTGAATCAGTGCCATTTTTCATTTAAATAAATAACCCAGGATGGCCATTAAAACTCGCTAAACCACCAACTTTAAACAATTCCTGAGCCTCAATCATGGTTGTCTTTGTAACTCAGCTCAAGTATGACCTCAAATTGGCCATGCAAAAGCTAAAGCTATCCTACTCTTGCCTCCACTGTCAAAGTAAAGCAACACCTCTGCCATCTCAATTTAATGCAGTGTAACGACATCCTTTTTTTTTTTTCAGTGAAGACATGGCCCGAGGCTACTGCTTCTCCTTTCTCTATGTGTTGAAGCATAGATGTCTTTTGAACTTCCTGAAGTTAGCAAGATCCCCTGGGTATTATCATGTTTATTTTAGAAAAGGCCTATTGTTCTGGACCATTTCTGAGGCTATTTTGAAATTGCTTTTTCCAACTGTTATTTGTTCTAATCTTCAATTTTAGGGACATCAGAGGAGAAGTAATTAAAGACCCATTTCCCCCAGCAGAGACACTATTTTTATTCATTTTTGATACACCATTTGGCTATTTATTGCCCTTATTGTTCCTTTTGATGGTTGCTAGGGAGAAGGAGATTAAAACTCAATGTGCAGCACAGCTCATTCTAGGGTATAATTTTTCTGGTATTTAAAATAATATATGTCAGATAATAGATAAAAATTACTGTGTTGAGCTTAAAAGAGGATATTATTGTGCCATATTTAGTTTTATTTTTTCCTAGTCTTGAAAAAAAATTTCCTAAGGGATGCACAGGAAGGAGACAGATATGATAAATACAAACAGATTTCCTCAGTGAATGTTAGAGGAGAAGCATAAGCCTCAAAACAACTGACTGTTCTCCTCTACAGAACAAAGAAAAAGTTCCTCTCTAGACACTTTAATTACATTTTTTACTGAAGAATGCAGCTGCTGTTATGCATTACTTGGAGCATATGACATAATTCTACGATTAAAGTTAATTTCTTAAGATAGCTGTATTATTGATTGACCTACAAAATACGGGAAAATATCCCCAACTTGGTGGACAACTACATTTGGCAGGACAAAACCCAGGGTCTCTCTTGGAAAAAGCAGAAAGTTAGTTAGCAATCATGTTTTGCTCTGGGTCTTTAGTTTTTCCTGGAGACTCTTGGTTTCTTTGAGAAGGTTGGCTTTTCCAAAACATGATCAGCGGTGAAGTAACAGATTCTGGGTAGACCACATGAGGCACCAGCTTCACTGAGAAAGGTCATTTCACGAAACTGAAGGAGGTGGTTGAGGAGATGGACTTCCATATGAGAGCCAATCTGGAGTCAGTGTCCAGAGAAGGAAGAGCGAATTGCCCACTTCTGAGCTTATCTGGACCAGATGGGTGGAAACTCTGGAGGGAGAACTGTCATGTGAAGATCTGTGCAGCTAAAGCCAGGGCTATAGGAATGGCTGTGCCACCCATGATGCACCACTTGGCTTGCGGCATTTTTCAGTTTAAGCAAAACAAGAGGCAACAGGTTTTATCAAGCAGGAAGAAAAAACTTTTTCAAGGTGACAGACAGATTTTTAAAGCTCCTGAAACCTGGGTATGAATAGAAACTTGTGAGTTTGGACAAAGCACTTACATTCTTTTAGTGACAATATCTGAAACAGGGTAGCTGATTCCTTTTGCTGACACTTGTCAGGAAGAATTCAGAGAGGAATTTATCTGCTGTATTAAAAGAGAAAACACGCCTGTGGTCACAGCCTCCTCCTACCTCCTCAGGCTCAGTTTCTACAGCTGACTGCCTTTGGGCACATGCCTACGTGCTGCTTACATAGTTTTAACAGGGTCCCATGCGGAAGGGAACTTGGAAAGAGCAGGGTTTGATTTCCAGACCTACCAAAGGGTTTCTTGTGAGCCCTGGAGCATCTCATTTCATCTACACTGTTCACTTCTTCATTCAAAAATAAATATAGTAGCACTTACCTATTCTGCCATAAACTATAAAAATATTAATGTACCTGTATCACTCAAATGTTACACTGATAAGCATCACATAGAAGCATATCTAAATATTCACAGTGAACAACAGATTGTCAGATCAAAGAGTTTGGCTATCTCATATGAACTTCAGATCTTTCTCTCACAGAGATTACAGTATGTCTCAGTTGTACAACCAGAACTTGTAAAAATTGAACATTAGTTACCAGCATTTCTGATTTGGGAAAAAAAAATAAAAACAAACTTGAAAGAGCTCTGAAAGACTCCAGTTTGAATTTCATGATTCAGCCTGTGGTAGTTTCAGTCTGTGACTGTTGCATTGGATATCTTCTGATTACCCAGAACTCTCAAGCTATCTTCACAGATGTGCTATTTGGCAAACATTGCAAGTACCAGGAAAACTGTTTTTCTAATGGAACCTTGATTTACCGATTTCTGTCAAGATCAATGATCTCAGAAATTACAACTATATTTTAAAATAAATTAGAAGAAACAGTGGTAATGGACGCAAGACGTAAATTACTAACTCAGCTGCTTTCCTCATAGATCCTTTAAAATCTGTAATCCCTGAAATTAAGTATTTCTAGAGATTATAAAGTGTATCGTTTACTACAGCAATTCAAATCTTTGTCAAACTCAAAATAAAAGATTCCCAGAGTTCATAAACTCTCCAAATGCAAGACGTGGCAGAGATATATATGGTTTTCTTCTGACTATCATGTTCTAGGGAACTTTCATTTATGAGAATTTTTTCCCCCCAACTTTCTATCTGCTCTTGTATATACATGCTACTCTGACTACTTGTATTTATATAAAGCCTAGGAAACAATAGAGTAGAGCAAGATGAATTTCAACCTCAGTACATACTACAGGGTGAAAAAATGCTTCCTTTGAAGTAACTTTAGTTTTATAAGCATAAACATTAGGAATCTGAAAAATAGGGAGAACCCAGTGAAAATAATGATCATGTAGAGATCAGCTGATAGAAAAGTTGAAAATATGACTGACTGCACAGCTTCAAATGAGAAGCAACTCAGAACACAAAAAAGGGTAAAAGCTAGAGAGACAGAAGCTACTTGAGAGTCCAGGTTTAAATTAAAACAAGAGGTGTTGTAGGAGGCAGGTGAACTGAGCTGACATTTTATGGAATTAAAATCTAAAAATGGAAATAGGGAATCAAAAGGATGATGTAAAAGCATGGTTTAAAAACAGTTTTGAAAGAAAAACAAGGTAGCACATAAAATGAATTCTTAGTAGATTTGAAGATCAGCCATCAAGGGAAAAATGAAAATATTTACATTTAAGGACATTATGAAGGCTACAAAAATTATTCCCAAACAGTATGGGCAATGTTAAAAGTCAATAGAACACGAAAAGGACTTTCCTGAAGATGTGAAATGAAAATATCACTATACTACTGTAGCACCTTAAGTAAACAGATGCTTAACAACTGCATCAGCTACACCTTTTTCAGATGGGTCATTTTAGTGGTCAGATATTATCCCAAGTTGGGACAAAACCAAAATGTGCAGCACTCTGAGTAGTGTGCGTGTGTGTTACTGCCAATTTCCGAGAAGCAAGATTTAAGGAAGTATTTGCAACTAAAGTCTCCACAGATAGAAGGAATCATAAAATAAATAAATAAATACATAAATAAATAAATAGTGTACAGCTCTTGACCAACCACAGTAGTTTCATTCACAGAAACAACATGGAGACATCTTTTTGTAGTTTAAGGTATTACAACAACAATGTCAGGTTTCTATGAAACATAAAAAGTACCAGTATGATACCATACTGGATGCACCTCCTCTGTCCTGCTTTACATTTTGGCAAATGTATTCCAACTTCAAGGAGATTAACATCAATTATACCAATGTACTAAGTTTTAATTTAGAAAAAAATAAAGATTATAACATTAAATAGGTTTAAACACCAACCTCCTCTGCAGAAGAAAGTAATTTAGAAAACTTCTGCACTGGATATTTACTACAAATTTGTTCAATCTTGATTTAAATGTTCCACTCAATATGGCTTCCAAACATGTCCCTAACGAGACTCAGAACTTCAGCTCATTTAAAATCTGAAACCAAATCAGACAATATTTAATTGGAACCAATCCCATTATTTTTATCAGATAGGCACATTGAAATTTTCAAGAGACAAGAATCAAGTTACAGCAAGAATAATGCAGAAACATAACAAAATGAACTCCTGATTTCAAAATCAGATTCTCAGAATGAGCAAATTTGATCCTGTTTAGCTATAAACCCCGACTATATTCAGGCAATGTTTCGTTTGTTTGTTTGTTTGTTGTGTTGTTTTGGTTTTTTATTATACTTTGTTTCAGTTGTCACTTCTTCCTTCATAATCTAAATTCAGATAACAAGCTCAGAAAGTGCAATTCAGAGTTTCAGGTTCATCTCAATATTACAACCAAAACCAAGCCCAAGACTCTTTTAGTGAAGCTGATTGCTCTAATCAACTAATGATGTCACCAGTTACAACATAGACTCAGGGACAGTACTGAAACTGCTTTAATTACTGTTTGAAGTCCCATTGAGGATGTGATAAACCACTAACCATCAGAGATTCCACACCCTTAAGTGATAATCTGCACAGCTCTAAAAATTCTGTATGTAGCCACTCCAGTATAAAAGCCAGAAAGGTAAACTCAAGAATTTACATAGCATTGTTTTTGATTTAAATCAATGCAAAAAACCTCACAAGGTTATGATTATATTCACAAATTATTTTGCTTAAATAGGTAAAAAAAGCCCCCAAATATGTAAATGTAGAAAATAATAGGTGAAGAAGGTTAATTGTCTTTAATTGAAATTTTCTTTTTTTTCATTTTTCAGTTATATTCTGCATGAGAAATTATTGCTGGGATTGTCAAATAAGCCAAAAAGGCATTAATTAGCCAAATAAGACTACATAACAAGATAAACAAAAATGAAAATTAATGCTCCTAAACTTAATTTAGGCATGGGGCATAATCATTTTGAAACTTAATAAAAGTTAAACAGAGTTTTAAGAGTCGCTTTTCAATTCAGTTGACAGGTAATATGCTCCATCTACATGCAAAACATATCTTGGCTATATAAGCTACCCACAGCTGGAGGAGGTTCAATTTTCCAACTATAGCTAATAGACTTTTTACTGTAAGTTGAGAGAAAAATCAAATGCAGTATAAAAGCATGTGACGATCAGGTAACTTGAGAAGGAATATGAAATCAACAGCAAGCAAGATCTGGAATAGGAAGAGCAACTGTTTCAAATGGGGGAAATAATTTCAGAAACAACTGGAGGGACAGATTCTGGTGCCTGCTGGTGCACATCAGATGTGCACACATGCAGGGTGTGTACGCAAGAAGAAGGATGAAATAAGATGAGAATCATTTACCGCTCAGCTACAGCTCAGGAAGATGATGTTTTGCTGTTGCCCTTCCGTGCTTGTACTTGACTCTTTGTAGAGGCACTGAAGAGGCACCACATCAGGGTGAATGAATGGATGCAGAAACACATGCTGATTTTCCAGATTTTAGATGTGTGTACTTGGAAAGGGCAGCAGCTAAGAGCACCTAAGCAGCGTAAGATTAAATAAGCCTTTTTTGAGGACTGCTTTTTGAACTGTATGAAGACAGAAAATCATAAAAATATTAAAATATATTGTTATGCATGTTATACCCATCAGCTTTCACTAACAATATGGGTGTTGCAGAGGTGGTTCTGGCTCTGGTTCTGGCCCCAGGCACACATTTTTCTCCAGACCCTGGAAACCCTCCTTTGCACTATCCATCCTTATCTCCGTGTCTCAAGCTGAAGCCCCAGAGATATGTTCTGCCCAGAAAATGCAGGATCAAAAGGAGAAATGGAGCAGTCCATAGGGCATTTCATGCTACAGTCAGGGTGGCTGCTCCCAGATGAGCAATATGCAGAGACTTCAGAAAAACAAAAAAAGCCCACTGCATACAGATTTACACTGTGTTGCAGGAAGGCCAGGCAGCATTTGCACTGTTCCATGATTTCACAGCAGGAGAGAAATGCAGTGACTGATCTCGCAGAATGTCTTTTCAGTTTTTCTAGAATGTTATAAAGTATTAGCAGTGTTAATTGTGTTCTGCACTACCTATAACAGGGAAAACCTCTCCAAGCAATATCTTAAAGACAGTTAATGGGAGAAAAGAACATTTTTTCATGCTGCTGCTACTGTTTGCAGGCACAAGTGTAGAATCTGTGTAAAACAAAGGGGAGGGAAGAATGGGGTTTGCAAACAGAATAAAGCATTCCTAACTGGGTTTATTTTGAGGTATTACATGTGCAGCAAATAAGTTTGGTGTTTTGTTTTTCAGTTTTCTGGGGTTTTTTTGAGGACTGAAGAATAAAATCAGATGTGAAAAAGAATGTAAAAGAAGTTATTTTATTAGCCCATACAATTCATACACTCAGCCATTGTCATGAAAAATATGGTAGAAGCAGCAGCAGCAGCAATAGAGGTAAGAAAGAACTGAAAACACAAGAAGGAAAGAAACAGTAAGTAGAAAGAAATTAGGGCTAGATATAGCACTGTATCTCATTATGGTACTGCCTTCTGATATAAAGGTTTCCACTATACGCTTCAACAAAAGACTGTCTTACATAGCCTAAGAAAAAGTTAAGCCAGAAGGCAAGGGTATGGAATGTTAATACAGGCAGAAATATATTCTTAATTGTTTTATTTTAACACAACTTTGTAAAAAGCACATTTTCATGTGAATTCATAGTTTCCTTCTACAGTGTCAAGTGTTTTTCCCAGCATTTGACATCAAAGTGAGTGTGTAGATAGGTTACAAGGTCACCCAGCCTATTAGTTCACAGGATTTATAACTGTGGGTAGCTAAATAACTTTTTTTGGTGTAATACACCTTGTATTGGAATTCTGAGATTTCCAGTATTCAATCTGCATCTCTGAGCTGAAGTTTAAGGAAACCTTGAGGCTGACACGGAGGAATAACACTGAGGTTTTGTGGCCCAGATTAAAGGAGGCAAGATTTCAATGAGTAATGTGAAGAGCTCCTAAGGAATCCCTTCTTGAAGATGTCAACACAAAAGGCATATTGACAAGAGGCACTTGACTTTTTTGCATTGTTGTTCCCTCTGCACACCTGGACAGGTCCCAATGCTTGGGATTCTCCCAGGCTCTTGTGAGGGCCAAAATCACACATGTGTGTACATATTAATGTCATTTGTGACTTAGCTCCGGCTGCAGAAGTGTTGATTGCCTGATGATGTCCTTCCTTACCTTTCCTGGACAGTGCATTATGGGATCCAGCAGTTTTTTATCAGGGTGCTCAGAGGAGCTAAAAAAAGACCAGTTCATTGGCAAAGATACCTCGAGGGAACAGCTTCTTCTCAGTGGCTGAAGAATACCAAAAAGAAAAATAGAAATACCAAGAAAATTGTTCTGAAAATCTTGCCAAAACTTGACATATTGGATTTGAAGAGTTTCTTGTAATGGCTGTATTTATAGGAAAGATATTTATAAACGCACATACAGTGAATGCATACATGTGTGCATATGCATTGCACATATTACTACATGTGTCTGTCTAATTACACTTATGTTATATACATATTTATACAAAATAAAATGAGGTTTTATTATTACTGAGCTATATTGCCAGAACTTTAGGGTGCATTTTAGAGTAGAAATGACAGAAAATCACAAGATTACCAGCACATTTGCAAGTATATTGCTTGACAAGGTCTCTTTCAAGTAGTGCTGCAAATAAAAACCAAGACTGAAAAAACATGCATCGGTTACCCAAGCACCTTTCAGCACATGCTGTCTTTCATCCTGTTTTTCAATTTTACATGCTTCCACTTAAAGACATGCCCCAGCTTATGCTGTTGCTACATGGGGTGCAATTAACACACATTGTTTATTAAAAAAATGACATTAATGGGAAGAGTGTGAAGATCTCAGGAATGCCATCCAGCTCTCACTATAGTAAATAAACACATCATAAAGATCTGTTCAATTTTACTAATGCTCCATCTCCAAACTGTTGAATATACAGAACATTTCAAAACTGCTGCCGCATACTGGAGGCTGACACACTGGAACACACAAGAAAAATTATTTTGAAAAGCCAGTCACAGGCTGTTACAACTAAATTTGAGCTGGCACCATGCTTAGCTTAATTACACAAATTGAAAGGAAAGCTAGAGAGTAAAACAGAAAAGCTCTACCAGCGGTTTGTGCAACACAAAGGCAGCGCCCCTTCATGTCAGGGAAGGAGAGGAAATGGGCACATAGGACATGAGGAGCACACTGAAGGCAGTCATGGGTGGGTGAGTGATCCTGAGTCCCACTGAGAGCTGGCCTAAACTGCATTTTAAGGTTCTGGATAATACAAATCAGTGTATTCATCTCACCTAAATATAGCTATATTACCTTACATGTGTTACAAATCCAGTCCAATGTATTTCAGTTGACAGCAATGGTAAGTTGAGTCTGGATTTAAATCACCACTTGCACTAGATGAACCAGTTATCATGAAAATGCAACCACTGGAGAAAATATCCCTTCAAATGAGAGCGTTATGATGCTAACATTATGTTGCACACATTATTAAAGAATAGTCTAACAGGTTGATTAGCCCTTTCTAATGTTGCCCATCCATTATTAATAAAGCAATCATACTTTTAAAGCCTGATTCTCAATTATTTCATTAACAGAATGAAAACTGAACAAAGATGAAAAGAGAAACATTTTAGCTTCCTTAGAAGAACTGGAGAGGAAAAACTTTTCTCCCACAGCGTATTTACTGTATTGTTTGTCAAACGGAATAACCAGCCATTATTACTGAGGATTTTTGCTGGTGAACATATGTCAATGAACCTACCAGATTTGCTCATTAAGTCTGACTCATGGAAAGACTAAAGAGTACATTATCTCAGCAACAGGAATGTGCTGTGCTTATACAGGCTTACTAGTCAACACATTTCCATTTTCTGACAGATTAGTACCCACTACCCTATGTGAGAGCCAGAGATTCAGCTAATGTCCCAACATTTGGCAAGAGATGCATACTGATTTTTGTAGACCAAATTAATTCAGCCTATTCATTTACATACACAGGCAGGAAAGGATGCTAGCCCCTAGGTTGATACTCAAGCCTTGCAATAAAATATGTGTCTGAACTGTAGCCAAAAAGGGGATGAAACCGTGTTTATCTGAACCTCTTAAATGTTTTGTACTTATTCCTTCATCCTGTCTGAAAGCCTCTATATACATTGCAGATCTTGTAACAGCTACTCTGAAACCAAAACTGACTGCAGAACATTGCCTATCAAAGACTTATTTCAAAAGACCCAGGGACAGGACTGAAGGGGAGACAATTTACAATTACATCATGCAAGAGCTGAAGCAGGGAGAAATGGATGAGAACATTTCCCCAGTGACTCCCCAAGCTGGTCTTGCTGCATTCTTGCAGCTAATGCACTGTATCTGTAATGATGTTTGCTGGTGTTTTAGAGACAAGGCTTATGGGTTGTTTCCTTCCCACATTCCTTGGGGTGTCTCCCAGGCCTAGGAACATAGGTGATCATCAAGGCATGCCTTGGTGTCAGAAATTAGGCCACCTCACAAACCACTTCACTGTCACCCAAAGGAGAACACTTGAAAAAACAGAAAAGTGAGTATTTTTTTTCACATGAAGAGAAGGTAGCACGGCATTCAAGAAATATTGTTTTAGTAGTGTTCAGATAAATACTCATTTGTCTTGGTGTTCCAAATGTCTTCCTATTTTCTTTTTCAGTATCTCTTTTCTTTTCTCTTTAAATGCAACTTTACAGCATTAAAATTCTTTTTATATTCAAGACTGATGCAAAGAGGGAATAGTCAGAAAGTGAAATGAAAGCAGAAATGTAATGGACGGAATCTAAAAGTCTGCCGTAAGAACACAAAGAAACAGAAAGCAAGAAGTGATGTTTCTGGGAAAAGATGATGAAGGACGTGGTAACATTCACCTCCATGGGAAAACAGAAAACAAGAATATTATTATTGTTATTATTTAAATAATAAACCATAGAATTCTTCCAAAAGAATTTTATGTCAGCAGACTAAGCCTAACATAATGTTTTTCTTCTGCTGTTGTTTGAGAATAGCCTGTATAAGAGCTTATACTATTGGCTTCATACTACACATTTATACTACATCCTCAAGCCTTTGCTGTAGCCCAGACACACCCAATCTCTCTTCACGTGTTGATCCACACACTCAGCTGCAGCTCAGACCCAGAACAGAAAAGTGCTCAAACCCCCTTGCCTTCATCTAGGCTCCAAGCTTCCCTCCATTCAGTCCAACCACACTGGCAATAGGAAGTGTTGAATACCCTAAAGCTTGTCTTGCCAGCATGACTCTCCCTGAGAACTGTGGGGACATCAGATCCACGTTTCCATACATTGTTGAGAATAGAAATTGCATGGTTCACAGTACACTGCATACACATGTGCTCTCCTGCACCCTTGCATCAGCTGGAAGATCAGACAGAAGCACAGCCCAAACAGCAGCCACCTGAGCTGGCAGACACAGCAACCAGTCCTCAGGTTCTTGAACAATGGCGGGATTTTTCCCATTAATTACGTATGTTACCTCCTCAATGGCATCCTTTGATTACTATTACTGTTACTTACTAATTATTTTTTCTGGACTGCATGAGCCATCACGGCCACAACTTCCCTGAAAGGTTTTTAAATCCCAAGTTTATGTATCTCTTGTTTCCAGTGCTGTTATAAAGCAGCACTTTTTGGGTCTCCATTGTACAACAATGCAATGACCCAGAATGACTAAATGACTGAGGAGTGACCAAGATGTTAAAGTCATAGGCAGGGAGGAAAAGTTTGCTTCTGTTAGCATTCTGTTAATGTGCTTCTTGTTGCTAATCCTTGACCTCAATCTGCTAATACAATATTTTCAGATTTGGAGTGCTAGGATCATTTCTAAAGTCATCCATTCTGGTGCCGGAAATGTAATTTGGCTTTACAGTAAGTGACAGAATTAAACACTGACAAGGTGATAATATAGCATATGATAGTATTAGAATATCTGATTTCTGATTTATTTTTGGCAATGCTATAGAAACACTCCAATATGCAGAGATCAGAGGTCTGAAAGGACTGTAAGACAATATCCATATCCAGTAAATCAGATACTTAGTGCAACAAACACCCACTGATTACCTGTTATTAAAAAAATGAACCATAGTACATTCATGCTAACATGCAATGCTGCAAGAAAGGAAGTGTTGTATAACAAACATTGATAATCCCCTGAAAGACAAAGAGATGCTGTGTACTTATAAGGCATGCCAGTTGGGATTCTTTGTAGTCATACTTTGAAATAAGTGATGTATTTGTCATTTCAGTGTCTCAGAAAAGGCTGAATTAACTCTCTCTCCCCTCATATGAAACAGCTGTAATCATAACTCCTGCATCATTACACTACCAGCGAACTAGATTATGAATCCTAATCTTTCCACTACAGGTGACAAGAGCAGTTTTGTCATGAGATTTCGCAAAAGAGAATCAGCCTGAATACTACAAATCAGTGTTTCAGCTCAAAAAAACGGACTTTGTGTAAATGTTGACAAGCAGAAAGTATTACTGTTCCTGCATGTTCAAACAGAAAGTGAGTGAATAACCATTAGAGAACCTATTTACTTATGAAAATTAAAAAATTATGCAAAATCTTGCTTTCTTCTTTAAAATGGCTTCTGATATGTAATCAATGTATTTCAGGATATCTCCTACCTCAGCAGTACTTACTAAAACCATCAAATTAAAAAAAGCACAGATAAAAACATTGGACCCTTCAAGAAACATTTGATTTAGAGCTGTAGTCCCCATTTCAGCAAGTCTGAGGAGATTTTTGCCCTTCTTTTCTCATCTCTATCACTACCTTGCTGGGGAAGTTAGGGAAACTACATATTTTTCCCATCTATCCAATGGATTTCTTGGGACCTTTGATTAGCCAATGTTTTTAAATCTTTCGGGTAACATTTAAAAAGAAACTTTAGTATCTTATCAGTGTGAAAAAAAGGATATGAGAGGGTACTTTTTATATTTTGTTTGGGTTGAGGTCTTTTTTCCATTCATTTCCCTACAGATGAGAAGAACTTTTGTTTAAAATTTCTTAACCACATTGAGTTTTTTGGGTGCCAGATGATGGCTGAGATTTTTGAAATAGAAAACACTTGTAGACGATGGAATGAATTCTGCATCAACAAAAACCTTTGTGAACTCCCTTGCAAAGATTAGGCTTAAAATCAGCTATTCAAACTCCTTTCACTAGTTCAGATTTTACATACGCAGATTTAACAGATACAGTAACTTTTTTGGAAGGGAGAGTTGTTTCATTGGCTTCTTATTTTCAGCTGGTATTTAGCATGAGGGAGGGATTCTAGACTAGTTTCATTAGATTCCAGTGTTGGCACCACTGGGAAGTCAAAACCTGAGTCTTGTTCTAAATAGGTATTTTCATGTCTAATAACTAATTAATAATTTAAGATTCTCCTGCCTTTTAAATAATACATTGAGAGTTCTTTGTAGCTGCATCTAGGTTTTGAGTTTCTGTAACTGCTTTAAAAATTGCTCTGTGCTACCACCAGGGCTATAGGCCAAGTTCATATAAGTTATTACCTACCAATAGGAATCTGGGAAATGGAACTTTAGATGCTCATAAAAATCACCAGCAAAGAATGTCTTACCCAGAATATGCCTCTGGGAAGCTGAATTTTATTTTCTTCCCTGGCAGAAGGATCCTGAAAAGTTTTTCATACTCCTTTCTTCTTCCTTCCTCTCCACCCTCCTCTTCCCTCCCACCTGTCTTTTTTTTCTTCATTTGGTTACAGAAATTTTGGGTAAAGAGTAGAACGAGTTTATCTATACATATGACAGGCTAAGCCACTGTTAAGAAGCAACTGACTGTCAATGGCACGAGAAGTGGTAGGGTTGAAGACAGACAGTTTCTTTAGAACACCAGGGAAAGAGGGACGCATATGAATAGGGACCAACTTAAAAAAATCCTTCCCCCTCATTCTTTTAACAACAACAGAGAATTTTTTCCCTTTCAGAATACAACACTGTTTCTCTCTTTTCCTCCCACACTGCAGTGCTCTGTTCCCCTAATTTCCATTATTAAACTTTGCTTAGACATAAAAATGTCAGTGTAACAGCACAGAGAGAAACATTACAGAAAGAACTCCTTCTGGGAGCTACAGGCCTCCTAGGATATGGATATGAGTAAATGGAAATTTGGATCTGTGAAAAAGAAAAGGACCTTGTGAAAAAACATGTTAATAACTGAGGAGAATCAAGCCAAAACTACAGGAAAGCAAGCACTACTGTAACCCCAAGAAAAACTTTGTGTGATGAACTTGCAGAAATAAAAGTTATATTCTTCCTAAGTGGATTGCTTGTATGCTACAGATTCTAGGTGTTCTGAAGACACAGCTTTGGTTTCACAAAAAACCTCACATCTCAAATCAAACCCTACATGGGGACTCCCAAGTGACTCTATTTCTTTATAACATAGCAGTCACAGTTTTTACTGTGGTTGGTTTGGTGTAATGACTTTTTCAATGAGCTAGTGGTATTAGAATTTTCTCAGCCACTCATAAAAAAAGTGGTATAATTTCCCAAATCAGTTCAATTTTTTCTAAGACATTTGACAACCCCTCACTCCCAAATCCAAATCCTTGTGTTTTACATTTGCTTTTTATTTCTGCACAATTTTTCTCAGAACATGTTACTGATTTTCACTTTTAAATGAATCCATTTGCTTCTTCTCTCTTAGGAAAAGGAATGTATCCTGAATCATAATAATACTTAAAACTTTGTAAAAATTAATTTTCCTAGTTGCACCACATACAACTCTATTCTGCTTAAAAATGCCCTTTAAAATCTCAAAATGCCATGTTTTTCACACATCAGAAATTATATAAACGCTTTATATAAAAGATGAAACTTTGAAAATTAGATTTTGATCTAGTTCTACTACAATGAAATTAAGATAAAATCCTTTGAAAGAGCACAAACAATCAGAACCATACCTACCATATTATAAATAAACAGTGCTTTACTTCATTACACAAAAATTCACAAACAGATGTAAACCCTGGAGCTTTCACTCTGTTTCCCATAGGAAAGTCTTGCTACCAGAAGTCTGTGTTTAAATCAATCATCAGCCTGATTATCACTAGTTCAACGTGATGTTAGCTCGAGTTCTTCTTCCTACTTTTATAAAGTAGAAGGGAAATTAAAAACTTGTAATGAAGTGTATAAATAATAAAAAGATGTACAATGCAAAATGCTGATAATCCTAGCTGAGACACAACAGAGCTTGTGTAATGACCAACATGTCAACGAAAGAAATCTCTGACACATCTCTTGTCTAAGTAATTTTCCAGTGCCCTGTTGAGCCTACATTTTGCATTTGTAAGATCCTCCACTGAGAAGTTGTATGTTCTACCATTCCGTTCAAGTAGTCAGTAATGTGGCCCAAGTGTTATATTCTTCCTGTCCACACCCATAATTTCAATCCACATTAATTCTGATGTTAAAAATTGCAGTAGTGAGTTGACTAATGTAATTTGAATCTTATCTCCTTTCACTTATTATTAGTATTCCACCTTATCTTTCTTGTATGTTTGCTATTAGTATCTTTTTTATTGCCTTCTTTCCAGTAAGATGTTGACATATACTATTTTATTCATGTCTTCATTTAGTTATGAATTCCAATTCCATCTTAATTCTTAGATTGACACAGTTTCTTTAGAAGTACACATACCACTACCCTCTTGGCAGTCTTTTTAAATGACACTCCACTTGTTTTTAATTTCTTATACAATTGGCAAAGAAGAGAACCAATTATTCACTTAAGGATGTGAATGTTTTCTATCTTGCCTAAGAAGCCATATCTGAAACTGCTAGTGGAAATGTCAGCAGCTTCATTTCTGATTGCCCTCTGGACATTTCAAGGAACACTTGGGGAAAATTTTCTCTGCCTAATCCTGTTTTGCTGTACCAAAAATGAGCAAGGTATTTCAATGAAGGCATAATTTCTTCATCCAGGCATACTATTTTCTCCAAATGCTACAGCTGGAGTAGCTGTGTATGTCTGAATAGCATACGCTGCTGTGTATGTCTGAATAGCATATACTTATGCTTGGTATTATTAGCAATTTTGCAGATGATCTTACTGAAGTCCAACAAAGATGTAAGAGCTTGCTACCACTGTGAGCAGTAGCTGTCTAGAAAACTGTAAGAAAAGGCCAAACATATTTCTCCCAAACTTTAGCAAGGACTTCCTGAGCCAAAGATGTTATCTTCCATTTGTCAGACTTTGATGCTCTTCTTCTATTGATTTCTCCAATATGAATCCATGTAAAGAAAGCATTAACAAAACTGTAGATGCAAAAGTTTTCATCTTGGGCTGATCTTACAGCTCTGTCAATTTTTATCAGGAGCAGTAACTACATCTTGTGCTGGAGCATCTATGGATGTCAGCTATAAAAGACAAGTAGAGTTGTGTTTTATCCTTCTGAATTGACTAAATATAGGATGAGACTGAACTGCATCCCTGCTGAAATGAAATGTAGCTCTAATGCTTGTGACTACTCTTTACACTAGAAATTTGGAAAGAGCAAAACAAAATTCTTTCTAAAGTACTTTGTCACATCCTCCTCATAGGAAAACCAACACAACTCCACAGCAGATCATTGAAGTGACACAATTCACAGCTCTCTTCCCAGTTTCTGCCCCCGCCCTCAGTGTGCTGTTAGGTACAGCATGCACCTGTAAATTAGAGACAAAACCAATTTTGTTAAGCTGCGAGCCTGTCTAATGCAGCTTAAGCTGTAAAACCCATACATTTTGGGGACACTTTAAAAAAAATAATCCACCATCTGTTTTTATATGAAAGAGGAAGAACACCAGACTGTACATTTTACTCTTTTTCAACAAAACTACTTCAAAAGCAGATGGGATGTGAGAGATGCACATGGCCCTTGCCCATGCACATGGTCTTTGTTTAGTTCTCCTGATCCTTTGAAAGACTTGTGACCTAGCAAGGTTCAAAGTACTTGAACACTCTGTGTTGGGTATGCTCTGCAGCTATTTTAATAGCCAGGAGGTGTACCCTGAAATAGAAACATAATGCATTCATGAGCAGCTGGGAAGTATTCTGCTTTCAAAAACTGTAAGAAGCACCAGATGAATTTGCCCAACTGCTTCTTCCTGACATAAGACCATTTGCTCTAGTTCAAAACTGTTGCTCTAAAATACTGGATCTGAAAATCTAGATGTTATATGCAGTTAAAGCCAAGCTAATTCTTCCCAGCCTCGTGAGAGCCTAAATTATATCAAGTTCAGCTCTTTATATCAAGTTCAGCTGGGAAAAAGAATGAGTAGTAGTCTCTACTTGGAGGAAGTATAGAGAGCAAGAGAGGGAATGGAGGTATAGCTCTATCATCCTGAGGAGTCCTTCAAGAACACAAATCAAATTTGTATATGAATTTTTAAATAGGTATAAATACACACATCTATGTAGAGAAACTTCTTATCCTGAAATCGTACCATTTTTTTATTGTTTGAGACAAAGGATGCTTGCTAAATTAGCTGGTTAGCATATGATTAGCATTGTGACAAAACAAATCTAACCTTGACTAGCTAGAGGCAGTTAATCTCCAGAACCAGAGGCTTCTCTAGGAAATTGAATTTCCATCAAACTAAACAGTCTGTGATTATGTTGGAACAATGTCTGTTGATGTGAGAAGCAGAAAAATGTCCAGGTTTCCATACAACATGGAGGGAATTAAAATTGCCCACTTATTCATCATTTTAAAGGCACAAGCTGCATTAATAAACCTCTGTGAAATGACACTACCTACGAGACAAGTCAGGTCATGAGAATTCTGTGGCTTTCTTGCTTCTTGATAGGGTTAGTTTTACAGGGAGTGTCATCAAAAAAAGATATCCTCAAGAGAAGAACTAGCTATTCTTATTTTTCCATGATGCACAGTCCACACTGGTTTTACAACAGGCAGACAGAAGACATGGACCTTACTCTACATGTAAGTAAAAGATGCCAGTGACAGCAGACTGTTGAGGTGGCTGTGGCTGGAGAAGACACCCAGCAATGTCAGCATCACATACAGCTCCTCTCCCTTGAACATCCTTTCAGCCCTGCTGCTACCACACAGGGCAAGGTTGAGCTGGAGAACACAGATACCGCAAGGAAGAAAAGATCGCCCAAAGAAACTGCAGCTGACATCTTGCCCCTGACTGTATCAGAAGTAGCAAGCTCTGTCTACACTGTCACAAAGCCTTGAGCTGGCTCAGAGAGATGATGTATTCCTCACAGTTTTAAGATGATTGTCTCTTCTTTCCATCCATGTACTCATTTTGTAATCAACCTTTCAGCAGATGAAATGAAACATCATTCTGATTACAAGCACATCTTCAAAACAACACTCCTGAGCATAATTTCCCAGCGACTAGACAAAGAAAACTGATATACCACTTGCCTTTAATTCCTTCCTGAGTTAAGATTATGAGTAAACAGGTCACCTTCATGTCTCCTCAGTTAGTCTACTTAGATCCTTTGAATCCACACACACGACTGAAAGCACTACACAGAAAAACCATGATATCTGAGGTTGGTGAGTGGCTTCTCTTCCAAGCGTACTGCAAGACAGATACACTAATATCTCCAACAAATAATTATGCAGTATGGCATTTTTATATCCTGCTAGGACTTAATCAACTAAGGATTCTGAAAACTATTATTCAGTTGAAGATTATTTTCTCTATTAAGATGCATTAAAAAGAAAACACAATATCTCTTATTCAAACTTCCCCCATCACTTTCTGCAAGAGCAAGGTTATTAAACAGCTGCTTATTTTGACCCTTTGAAATGACCGCAATTTAGTAATGGAATTACAGTTCTTCACCTGTCATCGTATACCAATTTGCTAGAAGCTTTGAAATGAATTTTTGTGCAAATGAGAGTGATTGTCACCGTTTTACCAGCCATGAAGAACAAGTTCATTGTTTCTTAATAGGATACAAGACCTATGAGGTTTTTTTTCTGATAAATTAATGCAGTCCTAAAAAGTAAAGAGTTTAAAAAAGTGAATATGAAGATACAGTCAGCAAGACAGCAAATGTTAGAGAAGGACAAAGCTGTGAGTGTGGGCAGAGTAGGATGCTAAGACTACAGAGAACTACCAAAAAGTGCAAGAATAGGGAGTCTTTTTCAATGAGTATCAAGCTTCTCTGAAACAAACAGCCTTCCAAAGTAGCTTTACACTCTCTGCAGAGGTGGGAGGAGAGTCAGTTAATTGATTCTTTGCAAAATTTAGCTTCATTGTGTAACTCACAATTTCTCATTTATGACACAGCCAGCTAGAAAAGTGTGGTCCCAAAACTGACACCTGCTCTGTTAAATCACACTTCTTGTATTTCAAAACCGATTACACTTAAAAATCCTCAGTCCAGTGACATCTCAAGTAATCAGATCCCTGTAAGGACTGGTGCATTAATGTGCTATCCTGATGCATCACTGATATACGTTACTGTGCCTGGTCCCTTTCCGGCTCAAAAGGAATGGACAGCAAGCAAGGAAGATGAATCAGATCCAAACTTTGTCTGCTTCTGCGTAAATTGCTGTCAGAAGGCAGCCAGAAAATACAGTGCCTAGATCCTTCAGCACATCTAGTTCCAGGATCAAACAGGCCCTCTTGTTTTTGTTCAGCTGTAACTTTTAAAGACAGTTTAGCTGTCTGAAGTTTTAGTTTCTCTTAAACATGGCAATAATAAAATACTGAAAGGGGAACTCAGATGGCCAAGAAATATCTCCCAGGTGATCTTAGGACTGTCTGCAGAAGTTTTTTTATTTTACAGGTTCATAGGACCAGTCAAGTTATGAGGGACCTCAGGAAGTCTCTGCTCCAATGCAATCTCCTGCTCAACACAGGGTCAGCCATACGGTCAGACTGAGGTGCTCAGGGCTTTTTCCAGGCGGGTCTTGAAATCCTCCATGCTTATGTGTTTTCAAGGTGAAAAAGTTTCTCTCTATATCTAGCAGCCTGAATCTTCCTTTTTTAGTTCACAACTCTTGCCTTTCATTCTCCTACCAACATCTCAGTGAAGAGCCTGGCTCTGTTCCCTTGCTAACCTCCTGAGAGGTGTTGACGGGCCAGTGTTAGCTTTTCACTTTTCCCCAAGATGAACGAGCCCGATTCCCCCATTTGTCTCTCCTCACAGGGCAAATACATCAGTTTCCCAATCATCTTGGTGACTCTTCACTCAGTGTGCTCCAGTTTATAATTTCCTTTCTATTAGCAGATGAAAACTGGATACAACATTGAAGAAGTGGCTTGGAAAGGCCACATAAAGAGGGATACTCACCTCCTTTGATCTAACTGCAGTCCTATTTAATGTGTACCCACTTATTACCAGCCTTCATTGCTGCCAGGGCACACTGATGACCCACAAGCATCTTCCTCTCCAGCAAGTTTGCTCAATCACATGCTGCTAAGTCCTCTTCTATCCCTTTCAATGCTAATAGTTTCTTCCAAGAACACAGCCTGAAAGTTTGGTGCTCCTGAAAGCAGTGCCAAGAATAGCATCACCGTAGCAAAACAAGTGATTTTGTAAAGAGGATCAGAAGTAGCTTAAATACATTATACTACATCAAGTACATTATGCTACATATCTCTACTAGAGCCATTCAAATCCTATACTTAAACAATGACAGCATAGTCAGTCCCAGGCAGGTGAAAGAAGCACATAAATGAGAGATTATTTTGATGCACGCTTGTGAGGGAAAAGATGTGCAAGAAGTGCATGTTAATAGAAGTAAAATAATATCCACATCCAACTGTAAGAAAACATAACTGCAATAACTAGCAAGGAGGAAAACAAGACAAATAGTTACTTATACCTCAAGCAATTTTTAATCTTTAGTATTGGTGTTCTGTTTCCACTGACAATTACTCTAAGACCTTACAGCAAACAACAGTTGGCTATTTCAACTGTTCTAACAGGACAAGGGCAAAAAATCTCGTTCACTAAACATGACACAGGGTTATTATTCTGCTGAAAGAAGGATCTATTGTTTTTGGTTTTTTTCTTTTGTGAGTGCTAAATACACACAAGATGCACTGAGGAGGGAAGGATAATCAAACTGCTTAACATCACTGAATCAGAGGCCCAGGCACCTCCAATTCCCTGTCCCTAGTCATCTTTAACAGGAATGTAATTTTAAGAATCTTCAGGTTGATCACAAGCAATCCTATGTAAGATTCCTTCTTTACATAAGAAAAATTTGTTGCTTGGACAATCACTCTATATCTGTTTGCTAGTAGTAAAGAACACTTTTTAGGACTTAAGGGTTCAACCTTGATTTTATCATATCATAAGGCACACATTCTTACTCTAGATCTTTTAGAACTTCTAAAACCTTGTGATCTTCCCAAAGAGAGTACTGAATATTCTGTTTCTGTTAGGTTAAAGCTAAGGTAAACCCAAAGTGGTTTTTCATCTGAAAGGTCCTTGTTTAAGGTCATAACAATCAGATAATTTCTTGTGTATTTTTCGTTACTCACACTGAACTCAAAATACCTAGTTGATCACATGCGTTTCTTCAGAAACTTCCACATTCTCCCCAGGTCTCTTCATGATCCCTTAAAAGTGTGACCATTCATTGGTTACCTACAGTCTCAGAATAACATTAACTTCTGCAAGAAGATCACTGTTATTCAGATCTAATTCTTTTGGTGAAGAGAAACGAATTCCAAATATTTTCACCCTCAGAGCACATGGCATACATTGAGTGCTTCTGTACCTTACTGTACTGTGTCAGACTTCTCTCACTTCAGAGATCTTGATGAATTTTCTGTCCTGTTCCTGTTTATTTCTTTCCATGAGGTCCTGGAGAATCGGTTGCTAATGGTTTCTGTACACAGGGACATGAATTTGTCTTTTTTCTATTTAAGGTTTCTAATAAAGTGTACTGTGAATCATCATCATCTCGGGCCAAATTGCACTTGAGTGAAGAAGGAAATGAGCAGGATAAAACCTCCTGTCTCCTTATGTGATTAGATGAATGCAAGCTGCAGCACTATTTAGAGTGAAGGAATACAACTCAGTTAAGACAAACATAATGAAGGTTTTTTATTTAGGACATTGGAGATTGTCAAATCCTCTGCTTCTTCCTTGGACTTTTTAAACAAACTGTTCTCTCTGCTGTCACCAGCCTAAGAACTCTTTATGCCACTCTGCAAAGCTCTGGAACAGAACTTTCTCAACAGTAAGTATGGTATCTTTTTAAAATATTTGTCCTGTTCCTGATAAATACCTCTAAATCTTCATCCTCAGTGGAAACTCAGTCTATTTTCATTAAAAATCACTTATCTCTCAATTATTTTCAAAGCTCACATAACAGTCCCTATTACTGCTTTAGATGCTGTGAAGCTCTTCTGTCATTCATTTTGCTGTTAATACAATTTTTGTCAACACTTACCATTTTGAATGTCACTATTCTTTTCTAATTGTTCATATTTTAAAGCTGTCATCTTTATATGTGCTGAATTCAAAACTAATAAAAATTACTTGTTTTGCATTCATAATGTAAGCTCTGCTTTGAAGATATGGATATATCATTTACTGTTCACATAGTTGTAGTAAAATCTATAGATTATCTACGAAGTAAACACTACCTCTAATCACTACTTTTCTTCAGACTTTGTGCCATAAAGATACAAAATTCTAGCTTGAATTGCATTGCAATTATTATTATTTGACTAAAGTGCCAGGGTAAATGGAGTCAGATTTCAGTCATATGATAGATATTTGCAGATCAACTCTAATGAAATCTAGAATTAAATATGTCAGTGAAATCACAGGCTACTTGCACTACATACAGAAATCCTGATTGCTGAGGTTTGCCAAAAGTCCTGACTGTAAGATAACCAAGCTGACTGAAACATAGTGGTTTGGCTGGAAGCTCTACAAACAGAAGCTAACAACAGTAACTTTTCAAATGCTATCAAGAACCATTACTTAATCCACAACAGCATTCAATGCAGCTTGGCTAAAAATATCATTAAATAGATTTCCTAAGTACTTCAGCCTTCATGGTGGACTGACATAATCATACATTATTCATGGACAGTCAATGGCAGTGTAAAAAATCAGATTCCTTGTCTGAGAGACTGACTATTCTTTTGAGAATATCAGTTGAACAGCTACTGCATTTTAAGACAAAAGCCTTTCAGTGAATTCAAAATATAAAAAAGCCTATAATGATATCCATATATATGGAATGTAAGTCTACGTCTACAGGTACAAGCCACCAATTTTTTATGATGAAAAGGATATAAAGTTCATAGTCTTGAGAAAGAAGAGAAATATACAGATGTCTTAAAGTATCATGGTGTAATGAATCCTAGAACTCTCACAATCAAATGTACAGGATCCACAGAGCCAGAGACACCGATATTTATATGATAAGGAAATAACAAAAAAACCCAAACCAAACCAAACCAAAACAAAAAAAAAACCAAAAACCAAAAAACAAAAACCCCCTAACCCAAACAAACCTTATGCTATGTGAGTAGATATCAGTAAAAAAATAGGTTATTAAGTAGAACAAAGTGAACCTAGCAGCTACTTAAGGTTAATCTACAGAGGAATAAGCACTCAGCAGACTATAAAAGCTAATATGCAGAAGTTAGATACTATGTCTGAGCAATATTATGTCCACAAGATCTACAACTTTAGCACAGTTAGGACTCCTAGCAATTCAGCTGTGCAGCATGCTGCAACAGCAACCACAATCAAAGCAAGAAAAGTAGACTACTTACTGCTCTTTATGTTCAGTCAAAACTTTAATAAATACATGCCATGGCACTTCATGATGTAAAGAGAAAAATTAACAAAATGTTCAAGATGTATTACTATGCCAAAAACAAGTCTGTCACCTTGTAAAATGGCACAAAGTTCCTCATCCATAACTTTCTCCCTGTATTTACTCAAAACAAGAAGGGATGGTAACAGGTAATTCTCTAGAGCGTTAGCATCTGCCAATGTTTGTCTGAGCAAAGGCCAGATTGACTTGTTCAATATGGTAAAGTGCTTCATGGTAGAGCTGGGCATTTTTCTGAACCCACAGATCTAAGGTAGAGGGTGTAGTAACCTCAGCCCCTGTAACTTGTTCTGTAGAGAGCAAATTTCCGTACAATAGTTTCTAGGTAATATACTTAAAAGAAGAAGCAGTGTCTGGTACCCTGAGATAAAAATCTACCTTATATTACATTGCATTTATCAATCTCCTTACCAGTTGAAAAAAAAAAAAGTTTTCCCCTATTGCTTTCTAAGAAGTAATGAAAGATCGCTTTTACTTCTCACACAATTTTATTTTTCCATGCATTGTGAAGCAGACCCCTTTTAATATCTCATAGATTGCTCCTAACTTACCCAACCTTCCTATCTGACACTGAAAAGACATTGCCATTAAATGTTTCTAGGTCAAACCCAAATTGAAGTTTCCTGTTTGACAGCTGAGAACAACTGATCCTTCACTGTCACTAGGTAAACACAGTATTGCTTTTCAAAGAAAATCATAGCAGGAGAGGAAACAAAGTAGATAGTAAAGGAAAAAAAAATCTATCAAAACAGTTACAATATTTTCCAAAATAAAACCAAAATCCTCTCCATCACGCACTCATGTAATTTTTTAGAGACAGATAGTTGCAAAGGAAGCCTACTATTTTAGGCAGGTTTGATTCATTGAAATTGGAAACAAATCAGTAATTTGGGTACAGGGCTTATTAAGAAGCACTGCTACAGCAGTCATCTGAAAGTGAGGAATGTGCTACCATAAAAAACAATGTGGGTTGTACGATCTTTAGAACTTGCTTAGTACACATTTCATTTCTTTTCATCCTGCTCGTGAAAGTGTCCCTGTTTTTCCGGTCAAACTGGGAGGTGCCTGGGACAAATGACAGAGATAGCATCATTCTCAAAGGCACAGGAACTTATCCTTCATCTCAGTAGAGTCATTCTTTGTTTAAGCATTTAAGCTGTGACCACAAGTAAGGTGTACAATAAATCTATTGTGACCTTGTAAAGAACCTACTGCAGATGTTTCAAAACTTGAATGGGAATCTCTAAAGTGGCTGTAAGAATTAACTGCTACTGAAATAAAAGCCATCTGCCTGTAGGTAATTTTGTACATAACAGGATAAAAACTAGAGGAGAGACAGTGACTCATCCATTAAGCAGAGGCAGTGGGGAAAATATTACATTTGCTTTTCCCAAAGAATCACCTGAGCATTTGCTGTGTCACAAGAAGTGAAATACTGAGTCAGACAGAGAAACACGTTCAGCTCAGAATGGTGTCTGTAGGTGCTTCAGCAGAAGTGTGGTGTCACGTAACAGAGAGCTAGGAAAAGGAGAGGGAACTCTTTGCAGAATAAAAATATTAACAAATACATCCCTGCAATGAGAGATTCAGTATGAGGAGACTCACAATAAGAAAGAGAAATGATACGCAGCTAGCCCAGAAAACGGTTTTGCTAAGAAATTTTCTAGAACTGCATAGCTGCAGTAAGCCAGTTACGTGAGAGATCAGGTTTAAGAAAGGAGAGACATTTTATGTCCACAAGCTCATACTTCTAAAATGTCTGTCAGAAATTACTTCATCCTAAAGAAGCTTGTGGGAAAGGGAGGTCTACATCAAAAAGCCCACTGCAGCATCCTAGTACCGTGATCATTACTCCATAACTTGAGAATACAGCAGACATGACTTGCAGTCCTGCTTCATCAGCCCTTCCACTCCATAGTCCAAAGTTTCATCCCTGCATCCTGCTGGGGAAGACAGGCCCATCTGCTACTCCTGATTCCCATGTCCACTCCAGAGAGTCTGAGGAATTTCTGCTCCCCAGAAATCTTTCCACATACTCCACTCACCCCTATGAACATCATCACTCATCATGGACTTCTTCTAGAGGCGTGAGATTTCCCCAGCTGCCTTCAAATCAGCAGGGCAACTCTCAGGCTATCCTGAGGTGTGACACCCCCAGCTGCTCTCTAAATAGGAAGAAATGAGATGTGATGGCAAAAGATAAGCAAGATAATGACAGAAAAAGGAGAAAACCTTATAAAATTTAAACCAAAAAATAAAATTACCAAACCTTCTTGGTAGATCCTAATTTCAATCTTCAAACAAAAAGTGATTTTCAGGTGACTGTGATACAACTCAATATCCCAGAAAGGAATAGTTTAAAAGAGATGGTTTAAAATCATGTAAGATAATTAGGTTTCAACTCATTTAAACATATATTGGTGCTATCACTTATATACATATATATATTCTTTATGTAATACCTCCATTCACAGTTCAAAACCTTGTTGCCTTTTGATCTTCCCTGCTGCTGAATTATTTAAAGTACAGTTAACAGAGAGTGCCACATTTATAGAACCTATGGGATGGCCTATTTAGGAAGAGATTTATTTCCTCTCCTGTAAGAACACCTGTGCAAGCCTCGTGTGTGCAGTCTATCAAACAGCTGGCCCAAAGGCACAGAGGATGCACACTACCTGACAAGTTGGAAACTTGAATTGAGGAGCAAATATCAAGCCATTGTCCTGTGTCAGTGAAGGCAGCAGATCTATTGAGAGGGTAAACCCATTGCCTTTGTGTCGCTCAGCTTTCCTCTGACAGCCTGATTTTTCCACTTTAATTTGCACCACCTTTGCATGGATCTCTTCACATGGTCTTCTGATTTTAAGTACAAGTGCCAAGTGTGACAGTGCTTGCTCCTGCATGCAGGAAGGAGGAAATGGTCCCGAGAGAGAGGATTAGGATGAGATTTTTTCAGGCACGACAAATGGAGGGAACTGTTCTATAGGTGATAAGGACTAACTCATCTCATTAAAAGTTTGAAATCAGTGTCACTGAGATCATGTTACAGTTTGTGAATCCATATTGTGTTTGGTGATGTGGACTGTTTGCTTTACCAGACTAGGTCATGAGTTTCTTTAAAAGCTACCAGTTGTTTTTTGCAGACCTTGAAATTTCTGGTTCTGCAAGAGGTATTCAGCCAAAGCTACATGAAATAGTACCCTCCTCCCTCCACACACACTGGCTGCCCTGAGTGAGGACACAATCCCAGAGAAGCAATGCCTGTGAATTTAGGAGATGTAACACACAGAGCCAAACCCTTTAATTTCTACCTGGGAGCAGTGCTAATAGAATCCACATTCAGACATCTTGTAAAGCAACTCCACCATTCATTAATGCAAGAGCACCAACTTAATTATAAATGTCATCTTGTTCAGCCAGAAATTTGAGAAACAGATTCTCAATATAATGTTCCATTTAAAAATAATTACAAATTAGAGAGAGACATGCTAGAAGTACTTTGCTTACTGCAGCAGAGGTTGCCATGCCCTTGATGTTTTTCATATGTGCCTTTCAATGAAACAAACCATGTAACATAATACCAACTGCTCCATATTTTGACAGAAATCAGATCTTTCTCAGTAAACTTGGATGTAACTCATCTCTCTTGTAAAATTTCACCTTACTTATAATCTTTTCTTTGGATATTTTTAAGTAGTGATATAAGCCCCACACAAAGCAAGTGACCAATTGCAGTGGTTACTTAGATGGGAGAATTATGAGGGAGAAATATAAGGGAGAATTATGGGACAACAAAATTCAGTGTCTAAACTGCATCAAATTCTACCCATGTTTATATGTCTCATGCAATCTTCTGTACTACATTTACTTTAACTCAAGCTGTTAAAAGATGTTGAAGTCATGAATCATTTCAGGAACACACAAATCACTTGAGTTTTATATTTGCTTGTAAAACCCAACAACATCCATGCATGCATGATCCCATCCTTGGTTTCCTTCCTTGGAAAACATGTGCCTTGAATGAGTTGTAAACCAGGGATGCAACAATGTTGACAAGAGAAAGGTTATTGAAGCCATTTGCAGTGTTACAATCTTCTAATTTTTTTTTTCTGCAAACAAGAACAATAATATTTTGCTTTCTTTACTGTGAAAACAAAAATATAGTGTTTGTGAATGCTCACACAAAAAGGTTAATTAAACATACAGGAAAAAAAAATGTAACTCAGACTGTTTCACCCACCAATCACCCAAAGAGTTTGAAGGTCTGTCAAATCTCATTTTTCTTTCCACAGAAACATGACTTCCCGACTCAATACACATCACAGTTTATCAAGTAAAAAAAAAGAAGAGCATATTTGAAGTCTCATCCTTCTTCCAGAATTCTTTTATTCCTACACTTGGCATACTAGTCTGACAGTTTGCACAAACAAGTTCTTACTGTTTTTAGAAATCTTGGTCCTGAGAATACTACCTCTGGGCTGTATCACCATTTTTAATAAACTAGTTACGATGTAAATATTATGTCATCTTATAATCAGCTGGAAATCGAAACCATGGCTGTTCTTTAAGAAAAACATTGGAAAACATTATCCAATATAGCACTACTGCCATAGGTCTGTTGCCAAAAGGAAGCCACTCAGGTCTGTCTCCATTCTGTGCCTTGAGCTGTGTTTGAAGACTATACAGTGATCTGATGCAGGATTTTTTAGATCCAGAGAATGTTCATGTGATTCTGTCCCTTTCCATTATTTCTAAACAGCACATTACATCTTTGTTCATCTTGCACTGGGTTTTCCAGTTGGCCTGACTGCCAGCCTCTATCCCATTTCAAGCACCCCTTCTTTGTACTGCAAATGCAGTCTGGCACCTATTGCCTTCCACTAGCCAGGAATGTTAAGGACTGAACCCAACCATATCTAATTCTCTTCATCCTAATATACACCACAATAGTAACTGAATCTCTTGCATAGTTCTTACCCTTTTCAGTCATGCCTGGACATGCAGCTGCAGTTCTCAAGAGTGCCATTAGCATGCCAGCTTCAGAGATTATCCACCCATGCATGAGCAGCATGAGCATTTTGGATGGGTACGTGGCAGGGAGAGAATGAACTGTGCTCAGCAATAAGCCAGGAGAAAACAGAAACAGATTGTTTCCAAATATTCGCCATCTCTGAGGGTGAGATTCAATCCAGAGTTGGAAATCAAACAGGCAGGAATGTAGTTTGGTGTGCTACCACATGCAAACCTCCCAGTCGACATCAAGGGAGACTCCTACACCAAAGGTCTTCAGGACACATTTATAGTTCTAGAGGGTTCTTTTCCAGAGCAATGAACACAGTGTATTGTTACAAATACAAATAATAAATAGCAAGAGTCTACTCCAAACCATGCATTATTCTTCACAGGCTGTGACAGAGGAATTTTCATCTGACTGTTTAATAGAGTTCAGACATACTCTTAGAGATTATTAATCTGATTACCTTCAGCCTTCAGCACACACACAGTACAGCGTTAATTCTACCAGACCTGCAATATAGGTTGACACACAAAAGTGATTCCAACCAAAACACCTGCAAACTTTACAAGAGTGCTCTGCTGTTCAGTAAAGTTGTCACTAAGTGAGAACAACTTTCCAACGATTTAAATGAAAAAAGGTGTAATAAATATTGCCATCCAAGTAACTGTTTAGACAGTACTTTATTTCAACATCTAAATGAAGAGGTTACAGCAATGTCTTTAAATTTTAGTTTTGGTGTTTTCGTTTGGTTTTTTTTTTTTTTCTATTTGTCCCACCACCATTGCTTTTTGGTGTAAATATTTCTACATTATTAGCCCCATTTTTTTTTCATGGGAAGAACACATTAGTTCTGTCATTGAAACAACATCTGGCATACCCAAACCACTGCCCTTCACATGGAACCATACTTAAATATGTGCAATGAAAATATTCATTTTCTGCACAAAGCAGTTGAGACTTGGATAGGGTTACACTGTGAGCTCATGGAAAACTCATTAGTTTCCTCTCAGTCTGGAAAGTAGAAAATTTATTTAAGAATGTAAGAAGTCACAGGGGAAATAGAATGGGTTGTTCTGTTTTCTGAACATACTTTGGTCAGGAGGCATATACATACGTAAAATAAAACTTATAAAACACACTCAACACTGACGTACAATTGATAGCTTGTCTGCAACAAGAAGAAAACGTGCAATACAACTAATATTAGAATAAAATAAATAAATAATCATGGGAATCAGTACCAATAAGCACAGATTTCTCAAGGTGACTGTGCATTGCCTAGTCTTCAATACAGACTGATCTTTTTTGTTTATTTTTTGCTCAGTGAGGGCACAGACAGTTGACAGTCACTGTAATTCAATAGCTTTAGAAATCCACCCTTCTGTCATCTCTGCCTGAAGCGGGTTTAAAAAGAGGATAACTCTCAGACGAAACCAGAAAATGATCATGAGAGTCTTATTTCCTTAGGAAATTAGGTTTAAGGAGAGTAGAAGAAAGAAAAAAAAAAAAAGAAAGAAGAGCAAAAAGAAAAGGGGGAAAAAAAAGATGAGAAATACAGTTAGAATGAAACACTATTGATGATTTCTGAGTCAGAGACTCAGAATCCTGACTGTATATTCTTTCTATATTTCCATGAAATGGCCCCGCTTTATGTGTGCCCTGATTCTCCCTTAAGATAAAAATTACACTTCCAAACTCAGAGGGATAGAAACTCTCATTGAGAATCATAAACTGTTCTAACACTACAGGTATAAAACCCTACACAATTACAAGACTGTCAGAAAGTGGCTACATTGCTGTAAATCAGCAGAAAGTGGAATACATATCCACACTAATTGTGTTTCATAAGCCACGAGTCTTTAATTTCTGAAGTGATTTGAATTTGCCCAACCTTTAAGGATGGTCTCTCCCTTGAACTTACTAATTCTGCACAGTATTGCTCACTGTCTCCATTTTCAGCTGTCATTTCACCATCTAATTGGCAGCATTAAAATTCCTCCTCAGGATATTATATTATAATAATGAACTACATAAAACTTATGTAACAGGGAAAAAGAGAGATACTTTTTGCTTATGTTTCATTTATTTCAATGTGTGTCACTTAAAAGAGATGGAACATATTTTAATCTCAGATTTATTTTTTTGTTTCCTGCTGCTCCTGAAGTGAGAAAACAAATCCTTGACTTTTAAGTGGTCAGTAGGAAAAAAATATATATTCTCGGTGTTTTTTTAAACATGCATACAATGTTTTCATTATTGTGAAAAAAAGCATCATCTTTTATTATACCACACATGCTAAATTCAGTGCAGGGATAAATAGTTCATGGAATATTTTGAAAAAGTCATTGCATAGGATTATTATGAGGGCTCACAGGTCAGTGCCCAATAAACAACAGATATATTAGTGTATTTTTGAAGAAGTAACTTGTTGCATTGATCTCAGGGGAAGTCACTTGTCAAAATATTACCACTGAAAGATGTCATTGTATTGGCTGCACCAGAATTATAGTGTTATAAGAGCCCTCAGAAAACCTTTTATTTCCACTATAGGTAATAGGTGATTCTAAAATATATTTTTGTATAACTTATGCAACCAGATAAAGCCAGCTAGTGTGTGGAAGGAAGAAAATCTGTCCAAACTGAATTATACATGTATTCAATATTTTGACAATTCAGACTAAAGTCGCATCTTCAGAAATTATATTTAAATTTTAATTTTATTCACTTTGTAAACTATTCAACATTCAAATTGCTTATTATGCCTATCCCCTGTATTTTTTTCTGTTTCAGAGCAGAGATCATTTTATGCTTTGAAAGTAAGGTATTCACTCGCATTTTCACACCTGAGGAAAGCAGCATGTTTTTTATTCAGGCAAAGAATGAGTTTTCTGAGAGTATGAACTACTAATGCTCATAATAGTTTCCTGTCTTAGAAGTCATTAAAAAGCCATTTCACAAATGCCACAGAAGGAAAAATTGGAAAGAAAAGCCCATCCCTGTGTCATTAAAAATTACTCTAACAAACCTTATTATGAGAAATTAGAACTCTACGTTTAATAAGCAGCATTATCAAAGAACTGAAGTGGGCGTCCTGCAGTCATACTGCCATGGTCCCAAGGGCTGGAGCTGTGCACTGCTGGTTTGCTCAGCAGCAGCAGCATGTTCCAAATCAGGCACAGACAGACCGCGGCACTGCGCTGAAATCCACCAAGGCACACTGTACACTGTAGATGTGTTTATGCTGGCTGCGGAAGAACAGATGATATGCAGTGGGGCATGAAGCCTGCTGGAACAAAGCTCCTGTCAATGTTTTGTGAGCTTATCTAAGTGAGTTTAGAAAACATGTCATGTGGGTGCAGTGGGCTCGTTCTGGCAGAAATCTGAAAGCTGGGTTTTCTGTACCAGTTTCACTGAGCATTTCTGGCACAGCTTCCTTTCAATTTAATTCTAACTAAAAGTTTGACACAATTGCTATAGAGAATTATTTGTTTCACCTGCTTTATTTTGCACAAAAGTTCGGGTTTCCAGTAGTTCTGATCTGTCATAACACCAAACCCCAACAGCCTACTTCTGATGTCACTTAATAACACATAAATCTAGGGGATGAATCCTTTCATACATCAGTTATTTTACCTCATGACGAATCCTAAGACGGCCTCACAGGCAAGTATTTAGGATCTTTCAAGCGAAGCTGTTAGATGACTAAGAATGCATCCAAAACAGTGTCTTAGTCTGAAAAAGTAGTGCACTTTTCATGCAGATCTCCCAGATGTCCTCACTTTGCACTTTGGTTCACAAAACAAAGGAATCTCAGAGCTAATGAGCTACATTCCTCTGGGATGAAGCTATACTTTTGACTTTGCGACTTTGCATCCAAAGAAGAGCTGGTGAAGGGTCTAGATAATAAGATCTAGCCTGGAGAAAAGGAGGCTCAGGGGGAACCTCATTGTTCTCTACAGCTCCTGAAAGGTAGGGGTCGGTCTCTTCTCCCAAGTAACCAGTGATAAGATGAGAGGAAATGGCCTAAAGTTGCACCAGGGGAGTTTTAGATTGGATATTAGGAAAGATTTCTTAACCACATTGGCACAGGTTGCCCAGGGAAGTGGCGGGGTCACCACTCTTGTAGTCATTTAAAAGATGTGTAGATGTGGCACTTATGGACTTTGTTTAGTGGTGGACTTGGCAGTGTAGGGTTAATGGCTGAATTCGGTGATATTAAGGATCTTTTACAACGTCAATGATTCTATGATTCTATAAACCAAAAAATGTGCTCCAGGAGTGCCTAGTGCAACCTTGTGTTAAGGAGGGCTCAGTTCAAGTGATGACAGTGAAATAAGACCTCAGTAAACCTACAAAAAGCTGCTGTGACTGCTATTCAGTATATTCTGATTCTCCTGACCTGTAATCTTTCTATTGGGATGAGTCTCATAAAATGGGACAACTTTATGCTTTTTCTACGCCAAACAATTGAACTATTGTCCAAATAAAGCCACAACACATTAGAGAGGCTGTGAAAGAAGCTTCAAGCACAAATTTAGTAGAGTGATAAATTATGAGGTAAGAAATGGATATTAAATGCAGTAATTTTCACCAAATCTATATTTTGAGTGCATACAAAACAAGTTTAAAATACAGAAGGAGAAGCAAGATTAACAAGGGTAAGGGAAAATGTATAACCTGCAGAGTTCTGTGTAAGTGATAAACCTCTATCTCCAGTGCATACACTGTGGGTTGGAACAGCTCAGGAAGAAAAAAAAAAAGGACTTAAAAAGGGTCTGAAATAGTCCTGGAATCTGTTAGTTTTCTGTGGTTTGTTCCCCCCCCCCTTCCCCCCCCCCCATATGCCCACATGTCTCTTTTTCTGAGGGATAGAACCTTAACATTAATTTTCTGAGCATTAACATTATTTTAACATAGGATACCAAACTTTGCCTTTAAATGCACTATAGCAAAACAACATTGCAGGTTGTTATTTGTAGCCCAGTCAAATGGCCTAGGCACTGTTCAAGGCAAATATTTCCTTACTATTTTTCACCTGCCCAGAATTTACCTCCAAAACCATAAGCATATCTAAGAAAGCTTAGAGTCCAGAAAAATGTAGACAAGGACTGACTCAGCTGGATTACACCATTATTGGGTTTAGTAGGAGAGGACTAAATTCTAGAAATACCCAGATGATGTCATATAGGAAATCCCACCTCAATAAGTTAGGAGGAACGTGGAAATGGTAGACATTTTGTAAATGGCCCCAGGTAACATCATCTAAGTCTGAAATTAGCTCCAACTTCGAAGATAGCCCTGTTTTGTGCAGGTGCTGAGGGAGACAGTGGCTTGGACCAGATGGCCTTCAGAAGTCCATTCTATCTTTAACTATTTTATGACTCCAGAATTTTTAATATTTGTTACTTTAATTATACAATTGCTTGCTAAGGAACACGCAACGCAACTGAGGACGTCTCTTGTTTCAAGGCTCAGTGTTTTCTTCAAACAGCATTTCACATGCTGGAGGGAAGAATTCTAGTAGCCAAAAGATTACAGTGCTTTGCTGGAATGAAAGCAAAAGAGTTTTTACGCAAATACATGAGGTTTATCTCAGAGCTTGAGCCTTTAATTTAAATAAGCTTACAACACAGGTGAGCCCAAGTTATTTAACACTCACAGAGCCTTGCAATCACATGGTATAAATGAGGACTCCAAAATAATAAAATTCTGTTCCTAGACTCCTTCTACACTGTATCACCTTAAGGAAACAACTTAAAAAACGAAACCAAATAAAACAAAAAAAAAAATTGGTACTTCAACACACATGAAAAATTTTCACTCCAAATAAAACAGTGAGCATTAAGAGCAAGTAAAATTTTAAATAACAGGCATATCTAAAGGCCTGAAAAACTAGCGTTGATTCTTCTTGAGTTTTAGTTCTCCTGTCAGTGATAGAAGCAATTTAAGTAGGTAATAGATAACGCTCCTTCCTAATGGATGGATTGACAACTAAAGATATAAATAGCATAATCAGGTCTCCAGTTTCATTATTAATTATCTGAACACACACACACACATATAAATATTTGATTAAAAAATTTGACATTTTTGAAACAGTGACAGTTTTAGCATAAGCACGTGCATTAGCTAATTCTCTCAACACTGGCAAAGTAGGGAGATAAGTATGAATACTCCTTCCTTAGCTGAAGGAAAATCAAGAAACTGTGATGAGCAGTAAGTGCTTTTTTCCAAGACCATGTATCAAATTAACATAAGAGCTTAGGTGCTGGTTCTGTGCTCATTCCCTCACTTCATGTTGGCTCTAACTTGGTTAGTTTCTTATGACTAACCATTAATAATTCTGCATCATGCAATCATCCCTAGGTAAAAGAGAAGTTTATTCTTAATAAATGTCAAGGATTCTAAACAATTTTAAGGTACTACAAAATGTACAATAATCAGATTAATTAAAATGGATTCTGGTTGATCATGGCCATAACCTGATATACCGAGGCAGTCAGTCTCTCATAGGCTCTAATTGCCAGACAAAATTACATTTCACATATATCAGGAAAAGAGAATCTTTTCCTGCATTTAGAGTAATTATTTTTCTTCTCTGCCAACTGTGCAAAATTCAAAATAACCCTTTTTACTCCTGAGTAAGCTAAGCAAATAATAAAATTAAAATATAAAAATCTGTGTAATCCACAGAAGTCTTGGTAAAAAAGGTAATAATTTTCAGTGATCCACAAAAAACCTGTCACGTGACAGTGAAGTAGAAGTGATTCAACTTCAGTAGATCTGATCATCCCAGAGCTTTTAATCAATAAGTCTTATTTAGCAAAGTACATAAGTGCATGCTTATATTAGTCTGATACCACCTTCATGGTCATTAGGTCAAGAGGACAATCTACTGAGCAATCTACTGAAACTCGATCTCTGCTATTACACTGTGGTTCAAACCAAACAGTGAAGTAAATATAACATGTGAGAAGGTACATGGGCTCTACCTGCCTTCTTATAAACAGGTAACTTCTTACCAGTTAACCTCACAGAACAATATATATGGTGAGAGCTTAAGAGAAGGTGCTGAATACAAGACCATCCACATTCTCATAAAAGACAATGTGAACATAAAGGGCGGCTACAAACAGAAGTTTCAAAGATGACAGAATTCCAGACTCAGTTATTTCAGGCACAACCCTCACTTCTGTCTCTTCAGTGGTAGGACAAATAGGTTTTCTTGTCCACACTCGGATTGCACTCATTTTGCTCTTTTGAAATCCTTATGGAATTATGGAGGAAAAAGCATGGAAACTGAAAAGTTAAAAAATCTTTACAAACACCACATCATGCTGGATAGCTTAAGAGGTTTCACATCTTAAGCTTAAAAGGTTTTGAAAATCACACAATGAAACACCAGTTAACACCATGAACTCCACCACCTCTTTAATCTTTCTGGCTTGTTCCATAGCCAGAGCCCCCTTCCCCTTGGCAAATGGGATGGGAAAACCTGCAGCAGCAGCTCTACAGCACCAGACCATGGCTCTACATCTTGATTGGTCCTGATGCCCCACGCTCTTTTGCCCAGCTTTCTCTGAGGTGGAAGAGGAGGCAAGAACAACCAGGTATAGATGTGAACAGACCTGAAATTCCAGGGACACTTAGAAAAACTCTATAGCTTCTGTAGATTGCCCTCTTAGGAAAAAAAGACAACTAGTCTCACATTTTTCACTCCTCCTCCTGGCCCCAGGATAAGTAATTTTGCCTTGAATGATCTGGCCTGTCACTTATGCAGATGGCAGGACTCATGGACTGCTAGCACTGCCTGTAAATTAAATTCCAATTAACTGTACTATCCCCTTGATAGGTAGTGCTAGCCCCCTCCTTTCTTAATCCTGTTCCTAGTGACTATGCCAACAGAGAGTCAAGGAACACGCTGCAGTCAGAACATCAAATTAGCCCTTCAGCTTTTTCTTCATTTGCTTTCTCCTGAGGTTGGTCTCAGCCTCGGAAGCTGTCCAGCCTCAGCACTTCACCTTTGACCAGTAAGGCCAAAGTTTTAGCAGTCCCTTGGAGACGCCTCCACTTCACACTGGTGAGACCCCAACTGGAGCACTTCTTCCAGCTCTGGGGTCCTCAGCACAGGAGGAAAATGGACCTGATGCAGTGAGTCCAGAGCAGGGCCACAAAGAAGGCTGATGGGACAGAATACTGTTTCTATGAAGACAGGATGAGAGAGTTAGGGTTCTTCAGCCTGGAGAACAGCAGTCTCTGAGAGACCTTACAGCACCCTTCCGTACCTAAAGGGGGCCTACAAGAAAGCTGGAGAGAGACTTTTCACAAGAGCATGTAGTGATAGGACAAGGGGGAATGACCTTAAGCTGAAGGAGGGTAAGTTTAGATTTGATATTATGAAGAAATTCTTTATTATAAGGGTAGTGAGACACTGGAATAGGTTGCCCAGAGAAATTTGTGGATGCCCCATCCCTGGAAACACTGAAGGTCAGGTTGAATGAGGCTCTGAGCAACCTAACCTAGTTAAACGTTCCTGCTCATAGCAGGGGAGTTGGACTACATGACCTTTAAATGTCCCTTCCAACCCAAACTATTCCAAGATTCTATGTTTGCACTGTGGATCAATAAGCTGAGTTTTTCAGTCTAACAGTACTGCTAGCATTGTACCTCCACAGAAGTCCAAGGCAAGATTTTCTTCTGAAAACACCCAAAAGCCAATATACATCTTTTGCATTAGGCATATTGTCAGTAGCACATATCTAATACTTCAGCAGTACCCACAGGAATAGACACAGGTTGCTCCAGGCTGAGATAATGGAAACAATTTAGGGTACGATTTAAGCTAAATCTAAATTATGTCTGTGTGAGAGAGCTATAAATTCAGACAGGAAGAGAAAGCAGTAGTTACGTGACTATGGGTTTTCAAAGAAGTAGAGCTTTTTGGGTAATTGTTGAACCTGAGTTTTTAATCTATAATTGAGGTGATTATTTAATTTGAATTTTATTAGGAACCATGCACTGTAGCAACATCCTCTTTCAGTTTGCAGATATCAGCTGGGTAAGATAGGTGTGAAGACCTAGGATGAAACATTACACCTCACTGAAAATTTAGCATGTCTAATTAGTCACCGAAAGGACTGATTAATTAAGTTTGGGGTGGAGGGGTGCTTCCATCGTATTAAATCCTTACTAAAAATGTACAGCTATTCCAACAAGTGCAATCAGAAGGAAACCAAATTATAGAAGGCTACTAAGACTATTTGTAAGCTTGCAGAAATCCTTTGCTAGATGCTACATACCACAAGGAAATACTGGAATTAGAACTAAAATGCATTTTATCTCCAGTTCCAAATATCAAAGGAATTTCATTAAATCATGTTGTACTTCCTGTTAGATAAGACTTTAACAGAAAAAAAATAGTAATAGCTTTCAAAACTTGTATGTTTGTGAATACCTCAAGCTTCTAAAAAAAGTCTTTAATTTTAACTACAATTGAATATTTGCAATAAATACAGATCATACTATTTAGCGACTATTAAAAACTTTTAACATTTTTAGGAGTCTCTGACAACATTTAGGTTACTAACAGCTTATAAAATTTAGACACAGAACCTGTTTGGTTGAGAACTAGAACTATGAAATGAATTAAATTTCCATATACATATTCATTCTCTCCTTAAGACAACAGGTTTGTAGCCTTTATTAGAATCAGAATGACTGTTTGTTTTTTTGTTTTTGTTGTTGCTTCCCTTTCTAAGTCTGGTACACTCAACAGACTCTTGGACAGCCCTGCTTTTAAAAAGTAGGATTGTCAGGCTGTATCCATGTAGTTTTCAACCCGCTTTGATTTTCTGAGCATCAGACGTGAAGTCTTCCCTTGATGGCATATTACGTTTTCTCTGTTAGTAATCTGCAGAATGGAAACAGAGTTCTGATGCTCTTCTTTCTCCCTTACACAGGGAACACCATTTGTCCATTTTCCAAGGAGCCTGCCTCAGCAGGGAGAGCTGATCTCCTCCATTTAACACAAGAAAGGGCAGAACTGGGAAAATATTAGCTGCACATTCACCTCTGATTTAATATCAACAATGTGCATTGCAGTATTACCCAGCAGCCAGACCGCTGTACTCTCTCTCATCTCCTCATACCACAAAACAGATAGAAATAGACAGTTTATAACCTGCAAATAGGAGTCCTTATAAGCACAACTAACGGGAACCATCTTGGACTGAAAAACATACAGTCAGGATCAGATGTCTCTGTATATCTTACGAGGCATAAATTTATGGAATACTATATGAGTAATTCACGTCACCACATAAGCTGTCGTGTTACCAGGCATACAAATATGACTGTATCAAATATGACAGCTAAAAAAATATGTGAGCATTGAAAAAACTACCCAGGAAGTACTTCTTTCCTGTAAAAATTAGAAGTCAGTATTCTTCAAAATTTTGTAAGCATTTTCATTTTTGGTACTAGAGTTTTATGATTATAATACATACAGTATCCTTCAGAACTTTAGCTATGAGACTTAAATGCACCAAATATAGATGCATTTAATTAGCTATAAGGAAGAAGTGTTTTACAATGAGGGTGGTGAAACACTGGAACAGGTGGCCCAAGAAAGGGTGCTTTCCCTGGAAACAGTCAAGATCAGACTGGGAGGGGCTCTGAGCAACCTGATTTAGTTGAAGATGACTCTACTCATTGCAGGGCAGTTGGACTAGATGACCTTTAAAGGTCCCTTTCAACACAAACTATTCTATGACTCTAAATTTAAAGCCTCAAAAGTCTGGACAGAAAGAGGCACAAATTTTAGCTACTGTCCCACACATAAGTTATCAAACTTCACTGGAGCTTTTTACTTCAAAATATGTCTCATCTTCTCATCAAAAGTGTCTTCCAGAGGAGAAAAAAACATTAACAAACAACCTTTCTCTCTTCTTTCAACACCATCCAGGGGGAAATATTTGAACGTTTTTTTCAGTTGATAAGTCTTTATGAAACAGTAGGTTCCAGGCTGCTTTGACTTGATCAATATTCTACTTGCTTTTCTGTCTTCCACTGCAGCTATTCCACTTGGCATAGGCCACTAAATAATCTTCCAAGCCATAAGATGAAATCTTAGAGAAGAATAATCACTACTATAAATACTGTGTTTCCTTCCTTTTCCTCTCAAAACCAAGAAAGGGTCTGAGAGGGTTTTTACCAGTGCAAAGGAACAAAACTGCTGGAGCCAACTCCAGCTTCTGACTTGAATACCATCCAACTTTCTAAGTAAATAAACACCCACAGGATAAGTCATATACACATACGAAGTGAAAAATTTTTCCTTCTTCTACACTATGCAGAAGGACATAACTCCAAGTAGACCAAATCTGATCAGATGAATAAGAGATATAACCACCCCACCATCCTGCACCCTGAAAATAGTCATTAAAAGGAAGAGAGTTAATTTCTGAATAGCATAAGTACCTGACAGGAAGGAAAGCAAGTAAATCTCAGTCACCTACAGAGTACCTGGGGCAGCTCTTCAGTAAGTTCACTGGATATCAGCAACCATAGCAGAGCTCCATGATCGGCTGACTCTCAGACGAAGCATCACTTTTCACAAAGCGCTGCCAATCCAGACCTCCACTCTGGTGTAGGTGACCCACAGCACACAAACTTGTAACATATTTGCCGCTCCCATTTCCAGGCAGGTCGTGTATTTAAAAAGTGTTTAAAAACTAAGAATCAGGGATGCCATGTGTGGCTTGCAGGCACTGTACCCCACTGAGTCCAAGGTAGGTGTAGATGCACACAAGAACAGAGAGCCCCATTGCTACTTCTTGTCTAACATAACATACTTTGCCAGTTATTGGCAAAGAACAGTTGAAGGCAGAAGGTGCCCAAATTCAATTTTATTTTTCCCCAACTATTTTGAGATTAACCTTTAAAAATTTCACAGTGGAAGCATTGCAAGTTCAAACTCATTGACAATAAACTTGTTTTTTTTTATTTAGGCTTTAATAGTAGCTCATGGATCTCCATGCAAGGATAATAATGAAACACAATCGCAGTGAATTAGGAGTCCTTTTGTTTTCAAGACCCGTCACATGCATTATGTTTTTTATTAATACTAAGCTTACTAATGAAATCAAATATAATGATAGTATACATACAAATTCTTTATTCAAGAGCTCCTAAACAGAATAAAACTTCAGTTAATTCACTCCAAAACTAGGAAATCATAATCATGATTACTTGTTTTGTAAAACTAGAATTTAAAAAAAAAAAAAAAATTCTGCTCTCTAAAACTGAAAGCTCTCTTCAAAACCTACTATTTTTTTTACAAGGTTGTCTCAGACATAGTTTTTCTTCAGTTGAAAATAAACAAGGAAGATAAGCCAGCAAGCAAGTTCCAAACATACACTGCTTCTACCCTGAGCATCCTGAACACGATCTTTCTGCACTGCTATTTTCTTCATTTTAAGAAGGGAAAAGACATCCTCCAGAGATTGCTTTGCACCCAAGTAAAAGATGCAATTAAAAATCAGTCTTGTAAAACGTTATTGTTTCTCACAGACAGGATAGCAATCACAGCCCTGCGCAACCTGAATGTGAATGAGCTCCTACTGTATCCCATGCAATTTGTTCATCACAAGCGGGTCTCTTTGTGCCCAAAAGGTAAAAGAAGTATAGTGAAGCTGATAATAAAGAAAATCGGAACCTAGACTGGCAGGTTAATAACAAATATTCCCTAGTCAATAACAAATAACTTCTGTCTCGACACACACTTCCAGTGTATTTGTAATTTTAGGAATTTTTCATGAAACACATACAGATGTTATATTTGAAACAAAACCAGTTCCCTTCATCTACTAAATCAAGCAAATGAGCACTGTAAACAAACCTTAAAATATATTTTTTTTAAAAGAATTATATGTGCATGGTGTACGGCATTGGTAGTAAAAAAAATCAGCCAGATGCAATGTCCATTTTTCACTACTCTGCCTCTGACTACCATAAGCAACTGACACCTAAGGAAAGAGTAAATGAGTGAGGGAACAGCAGCAATATTTTCTCAACAGCCAAGGGAATTCCCCAGCCAAACTTTGTGTCTATACCTTTGCTTTGATAGCACTTTAGGGGGCTTTTGCCAGGAATTCATTAAATGATTTCACAGGCTGCTTGTGTAAAAGAATTTCCAACAGTTTTAAAATTTTTTGAAAGCTTTCAGGTTGAAAAATTGTATTTGATGCTCTGATTCGTTGCACCATAAGAAACAGAATAAATAGCCTGTAGCTTCTGTTCCTTTCCACACTGCTAAGGTATATAAAGGCTAGATAAAACCCTGGGCTATTGTTCAGATATGTTTCTCATAAAGTTGGAATGTGTGAACGCGTGAACTTCATCTCCTCCTATTTATAAGTTGTCTTGTACTCTTAATTGCTGACCATTTTATTCTTCTGTAATTTCCCTCTTTCTCTTTTGAGAAGAAAACCCTGACCAGCATGAAAACTTCTTTCTTAATAGTGCCCAGTTTTCGCTGTTGCTGAGTTTGAAGAGATGTTTTCAAGGACCGATATACAGCATTGCACCAAGACCTACTGTCTAAACACTAATGGCTAATTTCAGAACCATTAGTGCAAGATGTATACTGTAGGCTGTTTCCAAATATGAATTAATTTTATTATTTGAATCTGAAATGTCATGTTCTATTTTACTGAAAAATCATTCTAAACCATAAAGCTATCCTAGAACTTTTTGCCACAAGAGTTAGCTCTCATTGCCCTTAATCATTTGGTCTCATCAGCCAGGTTGGCCACTTCTGTGCTATCCACATTTAAAATATTCATTTTAATAATTTGAAAAACCTAGCAAAAAAAGAATTAAGCCTTGAAGAGAATAAAGAACTAGTGAGCTAAACATTTTGATAACACATACATATAAGAATGCTTTGTCTTCAATAAGACAGCATCCAATTTCTGCTGATCAAACGGTACAGTAAGAAAACCACACTTTTTTGAAGATTACAGTGCTTTTATGACTAATCAAGACAGATAAACCCCCTGAGATTACATTTTCAAGCAATTTGTTTGGATTTCAAGTATATAAGTATTTAATCCTGCTTAAGTAAATATGCAGAAGGTAAGTAAAAATAATATTTGAAATGCTCACGAAGCTATATTAAATCAGCAAATTATTGTACCTTTCTTTTATTGTAGGATTGTATACATACATATGACTTTCCACCCCAAATGTACGAACTATGTGCTTTTGATGCTCTTTTCCTACAAGATACCCTGAAATGTGGCATTTACCTTGTTTCTGTCATGATGGGATTGAACATTTGAGAGAATGCGGTCACTGATTTTAGTACTAAGGAACAATCCCTTTCTATGCAGAAGTCACTCCATGTGACTATTTTAAGGAGGTGAACCAACCAGCACAAAATGTAACAGTTTAATGTTTCCAGATTAAGTCCTAGATGGCATAAAGCAACGGAGAAGTTAAACAAGCAGCCCATTTATGCATGAGTTACAACACATAGTATAATAAGCTGTAAGCATGGGGTTACAGGGTGGTCTCACTCTGAAGGCAGCTCTAGGAGGACTACGTAACACAGCAGAAAAAATAATTTATGCACACAGTAAATGATCATCAACTTGCAGAAGGGCCCCCATTAATTTCGCCATTTGATCTTCCATGAATAATTCTAGAGAAAGCCCCAAATTAATCCATCGGGCAAATACCAGGGAAGGATCAAGTTAAAGAACTAGCTGCTCTTCTCGATAAACACAGGAATGGCACTGCTGCTCAGATCACAGTGTGTTATTGCACTGGGAAATATGAAAACTCTCAATAATAATGTTTTACTACAATTAAGTTTAAAAGCCAGAAACTAGCACATTTTGGCCAGATAGAGATGTGGTTACCGTCCAGATCTGCAAACAGAGCTAAGGACTGCACTGCTATTTTCATTCTCAACATGAGATTGGCTCATGAATGCTTTTGTTGGAAACAGGGTCTCAGTGCATCCAGCTTCCAACACCTACTGCTGGCCGACACCTTCTACACAGCTGGGCGATTTGATTCTACTTAGCAAAAAGACTACAGCTAATTAAAAGCAATGTAATCTTTTGGAAGGCAAAGAAAGGAGAGTATTCAACCCTTCCATCACTTCAAACCCAAATGCTCAGATTCAGTTCTGCTAACAATTCTGGAGTAAACAAAAAAACACTGATTGCAAATTGCAGGCTTTAAAAATATTTTAAATATACTGAAATAACTGAAATATTTAAATGTCACTTTCTTCTTTCTTAGAACAGTTCTACATAATATTTCAGAACCTTCAAAGCAAAAGAAACATGCCACAAGCTGCAATATCTCTAGTCTTTGAAGTATGAGTGGGAGACATGGATGTTCATACTGATGGCTCTGGATTAATTTAATTGATTTCATTAAGAGGAGAAACGGAAAGAAGGAAGGAAGGAAGGAAAGAAGGAGGGAAGGAATAAGTAAGTAAAGAAGGAAGGAAGGAAAGAAGGAAGGAAGGAAGTAAAGAAGGAAGGAAGGAAAGAAGGAAGGAAGGAAAGAAGGAAGAAAGCGAGGAGAGAAGGAAGGAAGTTCAAGAGAATGATAAACTGTAAACTCCTGATAACAAGGAAACACACTGTTCTTGTACTTTATTTTTTTTTCCCAAAAGATAATACAATAATAATAAAAAAAAATTTGTGAATTCTTGTTTTATAAGTACAGGAAAAATTTTTGCAAGGAAGAAGCTCACTAATGTATTGATAACATCCTTAAATATTCCAAGATTCAAAAGAAATGTTCTAGTCAATTAAACGATTTGCTGCCCTGGAATTTCCACCTCTTATTTCCCTACAAAAAGACAGCATCTTCAAAAACCAAAGGCTTCTAGAGTGTTTGAGACTCCACTCCTAATACGGGGAATGCCATAATTAGCTTCAGAAAAAAATAAATCTAAAGAGTATATTTTGTAAATCACAAAATACTCAGGGATGTTTCTTTTTTTGTTGATCTTAACACCTTATAAAATACGGAACTAAAATGATGTCTTCAACCATGTGAAAAGTGGGAGGGGGAAAAACGTGCACATGCACCTTGAATGAGACCTGACTTGGATTTTGCAGGCATTCTCTATAGAAAGAAAGAAATATGTACTTTTTCTTTCTTTCTTTTTTTTTTTTTTTTAAATGAATTTAATGAATTACATTTTTGGGGTGATGACAAAGGACAGAAGAGTAGCAAAACAACACAGAAGAGTAGCAAATGTTTAACCAGGAAATCTCTCAAAAGCTTTTTTCAGTTTCCCACTGCTCCAGTACCCCTTCTATCTGAATATCCTGTCTGTGCATTTTACAAATTTCCTGGCTGTTGTAATGCTCCCAGACTGATAGCACCCAGCAGAGCCAGGTAGCATTAGGGCCTCATTGTGCCAACCAGAGTACAAAGCATGATGGCAGATGTTTTATCTGCCCCAAATTGCTTATAATCCAGTGGCCGTGACACGTGTCTGACTGGTGATGGCACAATCACAGCCATCAAACAGGCCCTTCTCCAGTGACACTGCCTCAATTTCACACAAAGATTTAAAGTAATATTTATCAACTCCATGCATAAAGGTTTTATTCTGAAGACAATCAAGCATTTGAAATACCTCCACTGACTTTTCAGGAAACCACACGTTACCCGGGCTCCAGGCTCTCCTCTAGCCAGCGGGGCATACACAGAGCCAGCGTGCTCCACAGCCCCCTGGAAGCTGTCTCGGCAGAGTCCTTTTAGACACGGCTATTTCATTTTGAAAAAGCAGCTGAGGCTTTTCATTCCCTGTGTGGTATTTCTACTTCCAAATTGCTAGTGATCATAATTTCATGAGAAGCAGTTTAGAAAGAGAAAAAAATAAAGGAAAAGAATAACCAATGAAATCAAAACCCCAGGCTGGCTACTTTCTCTACGTAGAAAATAGTAAACTTCCTGCAGAATTTGCTTTCTAAATATCTGAATTTCCTGTCACAGTAAATAAATGCCTTCGTTTTTTTCTCCACCTTCCAATTTAGAAATAGTATCAGATTTTTTTCATGCTTTCTCATCTGCAAGTTGGGACCACCCAGTAATCCTTAGTTTGAATGATTCATGAACAGCACTCTCTGATACGCCACTGCTTAACCACATTTTTATCTTGTAGGCACAACTAAAAATAGATTTTAAATGACACTAGTACAGAAGCAATACTGTTTCCATCTATACCTTGTACTCAAAGAAGGTTTTTGCCCCTCCAGAGTTAATTTGGCATTCAGACAAAAAATGTGAAAGAACTGCTTAGCAAGGAGGAAGCAACTCCAAGAAATTGATTTTCTTAGGAGGAAACTTCTGCTCTGATGATTGTTGGTCCCTTTCAGAAGATTTTCTCCAATCACTCAACTCGGTCCTTTGGCAGCTGGAGATGGTGATCACTCAAGTCTCTCTTCAAGCAGTAATAACTTTTAAAATTTTTTTTATTATACAAAACCCAGATATATGAATAATGGGCTGCTGCTTAGCACCTGCTTAATTATTACATTCAGGCTATATCTCTTCTACAGGTATTTTTAACTTATCTCAAAGAGGATTTATGGGATGGATATGCTATTTAAAAAACAGTTGATGAGGTCAGTGCAGCCCAAGGTATTTCATTTTGGCATTTACAATTAACACACACACTGGAAGTAATGGAAAGATCTCAGAAGACCAGTGGATTTGTCAAGTGCTCTCCCCGTCTCCCACATGCATTTTCAAGGGGGGGTAATGGAAGACCAACAGTAAGTATACCAATATCGTGAAAATTAGAAAGCCACAGTTGGACAGCTCTAGCAGAGAATGCTACAAAAAACCCCACATGCCACAAAGAAGCACCAGATACAGAATTTATTTATTTCTCGCAGTAAGTTTCACCAGTGAGAAAGATCAGCTTTGCTAAATGGACCTTGTTTAGAATGAAGCCAGCTTCACTCTCTCTTCATAGTTAACTTTCAACTGCCACCCTTTGATGGCAGAATTCATTGAACTTGTGTCTGTTTTTAAAAGAAATGCCCCTTCAAGCATTACCCTTTGACCAGTATTATTATTTCTATCTGCCTCAGCAAACACAAAAAGAGCAGTTCTGATGCTGTCATACTAGAGATTGCGTAGGATGAACAAGGAAAATACTAGGACATCCTATTAAATGTAAACTCTATGGACTGACCTGGAACCAGAGCATTGCTGTGAGAAATGGCACTCTCCGGGAAAATCGCTGCTCATTTGAACTCAAGCTTGGAAACAAGTCTCTACAGTGAACTGAAAACCTAAGGATTTGCACAGATCTACTAATACATGTACAAGCTACGCTACATAGGATGCATCCCAACAGAGAGACAGTATTATATAACTATTGTTAAAAAAAAAGCAGCACTGAAGGGAGAAGGGGGAGAAGGAGAGGAAGGAAGACAAAGAAATCTGAAAAGTAGAAAGACAGGGGATGAATTAGTAGAGAAGAGATTCAGTGGTTTCATTTTCAGTGATTTCATTTTCACTTGACTCCCCAGGCCTTGGTAAAGCCTATAGTACAGCTTCCTATATTTAGAAATGGATGTATTCCTGCAGGTTTATTCAGTGATTTGAACTGGAAAAAAATTCTATTATTGGGGGAAGAGAAAGGGAGAGGGCAAAATATTCCCTTGTGCTTCCAAGACTGAAATTATATTTCAGGTTCAACTAAGTCAGCAGTAGAATAAGACACCCAATTTTGAATCAGAACTTGGAGTTAAATACAATGACATAATTTCAGCATTAGTGGTTGGAAACAAAAAAGCAGTCATTTATACCGTCATTTGTTAGCAGCTCCAGTCTCTGAAACATAACTTGGTTCCCCAGATACAGTTGTCAGGAAAGTCAGATTTTCAGTGTGTGAGATACCATTACTCTCCTTCTCACCACCCTTGCCACATATTTACATCAGAAAAAAAACAAAAAACCCAAACCCCCAAAAACTCTTTGTAAATTCCCAACAAAATACCCTCTATTATTTGGCTGGGCCATCTTTATGCCAACTGAACAATAGAAATTTGGGGTCAAATTAAGAGGTTCTCTCAGATACAGGCAACCAATTTAAAGGTAAAGCCTGGCTGGAACAGACAACTGCCTATTAAGCTTATGAAAAGGGTAGATGTATTCTGAGGGGGAGAGAAGGGGTTACTGACATTGAATCTGAGTAGTCTCCTGGAAACTTTCACAGGGAGAACACCGAGCAGCAAATGTCCGAAATGGATACAAATATGTGGTCAAGTTGCTGTGACCGATCCATTATGGGTGAGCAGCTTAGCAAAATGAACTCGATCTCAACTGTCTCACAATATAAATACCACAAGCTCAGAAGGATTTGAGCTTCCAGTTCCCCCATCCCTTCCCCCAAGGTTAGCAAAAGTGAGTTGGCATCCAAGAGAAGCAGCAGGTCAAGGAAACCCTTATCCACAAGAATAACCACTGTGGGAAAGGCCCTCCTGTCACAAACCAAATCTGCTACACTGTGAAACTACACTTTTTTAAACACATATGCTCCCACAGTTGCTTCCTTCTTCTCCAACTGCAGAAAGAAAATTTCAATGCATTTTCAGACAAGAAGTCATATAGCTGTTTGCATATTCTGATTTCTCAAATTACACCAAAATGTCATAGCACATGACATTTTTTTCCCACCATGAACTAATGAAAGAGCGCAAAAAGGGTAATGATCTAGAGGTGGTAGCAACTTCAAACTCGTAAATTGACAAACTCAGTCTATGAGGTATACTTGTGACATATATGGGTAAGTGAAAGCTAGAGCTTTTAAAATGTATTCAATTTTCAAACACAGAATATTTAACACAAAGTTAAGTTTTATGATAACAGTTAAGGTCACATTACAATTTTCAATCACACTGATGTGATTCTTCAGGAAAAGGCATTTCAGCATATGTTTAAGTCTCATTAAGGTCTCAAGAATGTGAGCCTTACGGATTGCTGAGCCATGGCATGAGCCACCAGCTAAACTCAAAGGATCTTCATAACAACCACAGTAGCAAGGTGTGGACTGAGAACAGGTGAAGCACATTATCTCCACTATTCAGGAAGATTTCTCTCACACTGTGATGAATTTATTAGGATATACAATAATTTACAAGATATCCTATTATTTGTTTCCTTTAAAATTACTGCTAGAGCAGACACCAAAGTTTTATAGAGGGTCTCTTGCTAATTCAGTATAGTACAAGCATTGCCACATGTGTAGATCTGAGTGCAGGGACATATGGAAAAGCGTATCAGAAAAAAGGCTCAGCCAAATATGTCCTCCCAGACAACACGAAGATAGACTAAAGTGCAGTAAGTGCCCTCCTTGTAGAAAATACAATTTATTAAAATCTAACCCTCTTTATTAAAATCTAACCATGGCCTTGCTCCAAATTCCGTGTTTGATGCCACAAAATAAGAAGAATAGCAAGGGTTACCTCCTGGCTAATGATCAGCTAGCTTAGTATGCTGCTCTGCGGGACCACGTACTGATGAGAAAGCACACGAAGGAAAAGTTCCATGCTCGAACCCAGTCACACAAGAGTCACATTTATATCTTTCCTCTTTCTTTCTGCTCTCCACCCTTCGTCTTTTCCAATGCTACAGCACAAGAGCATTCCACCTACTGGTGAGGTCTTACTGGTTTTGAATTCCATGCAGTGAACAGACTGAAACGCACACTGTGGCTCCCAGCCTTAGCCAAGTCCAGTGGTAAGTTTCCTGCTCGTGCAACCCAGCCAATACTGGGTGGCTCATTCATGTGGCGAGGATTCCTCAGCTACATCCAAGAGTTGGTCAACATTCGTCATAAAAGTCAAATACTTTCTCACATGGTTGCTTAAAGTCACCTGAGTTATTCAGCAACCATTTCCACTTCCCATTCACCCACACATCTTTTAAAGCACTCAGTCCAGTGTTTACTACAATACAGCTTTTTAAGACCTATGTACCTTGATACTTGCAGGAGTGAATATACTGGTGCCAATTCTAGCTTTGGAGGTTTTTTGAGATGTAGAGGAAGGGCTTTTGCTTTTCTTACACTGGCCAAATCCTCACTGGGAATGATTTTTTTGTGTTTTTTTTTTTTTTGTCTGTTTTTATTTGGGGTTTTTTGTTTGATTGTTTTTTTTTTAAACACAAATAATTATATGTCATGAACTTTGATTATATATCCAATCTAACAGACTATGAATTTTGCACTTTAGTCTCAAAGGACTTAATTATGTTATTAGTACAATTTGTTGAAAGGAAGTGGTCCCAAATTTTTCAGTCTGCCCCTATTAAATGAAAAGAGATATTCACTTATGGAAATATTTATCTAAACTAAGTTACCATTCTCAAATGGTGACCTTATGAGACCGCATAAAGAAATAGGCATTGACATAGACTGCTACACTGCCATGAAACCAAAGAAGAAAAATAATGAGGTATAAAGCAGATTAGCATGAGCTAAAAACCAAACAAACAACCCACACACGTAACAAAAATAATAAAACAGTCTCCAGTTTTCAGTATTTAGTGCACGTAAAATGTCAGGTTGTTATTTTTACTGACATCTTTCTGAGCCTCTGCACATTGAAGTGCCCTCTAATAGAAACAATACTGTCAGAACAGAAATAGTCTCATTTTCAGCTCTGTCTCCACTAAAAGTTTATTTTAGTTTTTTTTTCAATTCCCAGTTTATCTCTGTGTGGAACACTATCCAACATATGGCTGCTGAACCATAAATAATGATATCACTGTAATAAATAATTCTAATAATCAATTTAAAGCAAAGTAATATGATGACTAGTTTTTAAAGGTGAGTTTGCTCTGAGTTGTGACACAAATAGTGCATGTTCACTGCACAGCTTACCTCTCCTGTACATTTGAACTACAAGTGGATGGCGCTCCTTCATTTTCTCAACACACCAGTTGTCAGCATTATTCCTTAACAGAGAAGTAATTTCTCAAAAATAGCTTCAGCAGATTCTATTCTCTTCTGCCATCCCTAGAGGACCTGTCTGAACCTGGTCATTATGGATCTGACTTCATTCCCTTTGTGCTGTGTTCAAGCCATGCAACTGGTAATTAAAGGAGAATGAATCAAGATGGAGCTACCATCACAACAGGTAATTAAGCACTAGCAACGACAGAACCCAATGCACTGAGCCAGGGATAATGAAGGATGTTTTTCATTGTATTTGTTCACTTTCCGACCCCACCAGCTTCTCATTGTAGCTCCTCCATTATAGTATCTGCTACTGAGCTTTCACTTTTGTGCTCTTCATTTCTCTCTCAGCCCCATATTTCCAACTTGCTGGAATTTCCTGAAACAGTTGCCTCTGTGCCTGCCTTCCCTTTTCAGCAAATTGCTGTTCCTCTTGCAACAATAAAAGTCTCTCTATCCCTCTCCCCACATAACGAGCTATATACACATCAAATCCACTGGCTGACATCTATTTTCATGGTGCTTTTTTGGGACAGTAATTACGTTACTTTGACAAATTTTAAGTGTGTTCAAGGCTTGAGAGCATTGTGTGTGTATTACAGACTGTATTCTCTCACTCTCGTGTTTCCAGTTTCAGCCTGTGGCACAATCTATATTCCATTTCCTCAGGATCGAACCTTCCAAAACACTGGACACTTGCTCCTGACACATTTAGGAAAAAAATGATCCTCTTTGGGCAGCCTCTTTTAGATCTATTTATGAAATACCTTAATCTTTTATGCTACAGAAGAGACACTCACTAACACAAGCGCACACATACACAGAAGAAAACCTCTACTGAAAAGGTGAGCTCATGAAGTGTTCTCCTCTGAGATGAATCCTTCCCTTTCTGCAAGGAAGGAAAGATCCACATATTTCTGCAGCACCATTTTTCCTTTTTTCTGCTTCCCACAAGAAAGAATGGATTTATCCAATTCATAATAAAAGGCTACACAGCAATGGAAAAAGATATCTATTTGATCCAGTGTTACCAATCACATTTACAAAAGATGCACATCCAACACCAATTTCTCTCAAGCACTCGTGCAATATGAATGCACCTCCAATTTGAGGCATTCATGCTCAGACCCCATTAAGTGTCTGCCTGTATAATTAATTGCAAGGTATTACACACAAACTAATGTTTCAATTTATCTAGGAAAGGATGAGTTTCTGAACTATAAATCACAACATACTGACATTTTAGAAACTGCTTAATATATGTGTGATACATAGGTCTGGATGGCAAACTCTTCCGGTGCTAAAAATATTATCATATATTTTACCTTCCCTGTCATTACATTTCCTGTCACTTCATCACTACTGTCACCAGTGTTAGTCTGGTGCTACCAGTTTGCCTTTTTATCAAAATGAATGAAAAATGCAAGTTAAAAAACCCAAACATATTTGATACCTTGAAAGAAGTAATGGAATTTAAACAGGCTGAAAGGAGTTAAACTCTCTCCTACACAGCTTCATAAAAAGAAAACTCTGAAGTATCAACATTGAAGTTCTAGAAATTTATCATTATGTTCAGAGTAGTAGAGAAAGCAATGATGTTTCTTCCTACCTTCATTTTTAAATCCTAACCATAAGAAAGTAGACAACAACATATATTGTAAATAGGGCTCAAAATCTTGCTAGGAATATATATCTTGGCTTGATTGCTTCAGAAAAAGTTAGCCTGCAAGTTGAAAAATTACATCATTAAGGAGTCTCCTAAACTGGATTCCAGAGATGGCAAACTAATATTTTTATGTCGTTTCCTTTTTTTTTTTGCATACTTAGAAATTTCTACTGCAAAAGAACTTGTCTACCCGCTTCTGACTGCCAAAACCCTTCTAGGAATCATTCCCATGTTGGATGTCCCTGTGACGACCAGTTTCTAGAGCCTCACACAAGCTTAACTCAAATCCTTTCACATTTTCTTCACCGTTTCTCTGAAACTGGAGCAGCCTCACATACTTCAGGGCAAGCAAAACTCCTGCATGGTCACACCACTGTTTCAGCATAATAAGACTAAACAAGTATATACATGTATGCCCCAGATATTAAACAATTGCCATAAATAATAAAATTCAGCAAAACCCACAATATAAAACTCTACCCTTACTTTAGTCTCTCTTTTATGCACTCATGACGTGCTAGGATACCTTTTTTGCAACATTGACCATCCGATTAAATAGCTGAAGAGAAAACAGTGCCACTAAGTAATTTAGCAATGTTCACCATTAATATATCCAAACACTTATCTATTATTTTATGAGCACATGGTCTATGCCTCAGTTACACCAGATTTTCTGAACTCATAAGCCCAAATATCTTTTTCACAGTAGAATATTTTACCATCTTATTTCAAGAAATAAGGTTTATTGAAGTTACTTTTTTTGTATCTCCTGATGCATATTGTTTCTAAATAAAAAGGTCATTAACAATTTTTTAAACCTTGTTTTTGAAGGGTCATTTGGGAGAGACGGAAAGTAGGTAAATTTTCATTTCTCTACCATCAGTGGAAATGCAAAATAAGAAAGATAGTACATCTATAGTTTGCACTTACACTAGCATAATCAAGATCAATATTTGTCATGTGGTGATAATGTAAAAAGATGTGTCAGATTCAACTTACCTATCACATCAGATGTCCATGAGCCACAGTTCCACCTCAATCCGAAGAAAACTTGACCTGTTGAATATGAAGCAACACATTTTCACTCATGATGAAGTCTTTCACTCTTTAGAGTAGGCTAACAGGCCACCAATTTTTGTGAGGAAGAACCAAAAGCACTTTAGCACTACAGACAACTTAGAGTCCCAAAATTTTGTTTTCATTTTCTGTTACAATTCAAATACTGACAGGTAACTTAAATTTACTAGTCAGTCCCCTATGTCATTTTAATATTTATAAAATGTTCACTGGGTACAGCATTTAGTTTTAGGAAGTATCTCAGAGAGATGTACAAAAACGCCTGAAGGTTACTGATTGTTAAAAATTGGCACACACAAATTCTTATGGTGCCCTTTGAACAAATCTGCAAAGACCAGAAAACAAAACATGCTATTCTTCCTTTACTTCCGCTTTTCATCTTTTCTTCTTTCTATATATTTTATCTCTCTCATGGTACAGTTAAAAGAAGGGAATGGAAAAGGAGGGAAATGGAAAGAAATAGTAAGGACTGTCGGGTAAATGAGGGGACTTTTTTTCTGCCAAAGGTACCATTATATGAATTGCATTTTAATAAAAGCACCTCTCTGAAAATTGTAGCTGTCAAGTTTTTAGTGTTCTTATACTCACACAACCTAACTGAGATCTTTAACAGTTTTTGCTGTAATTTCTTGATCTTTAAAGCAAGGCAAACAAGACTCTCTAGCAGCCTGCATTCACTAGAAAGTAAGCAGAAGTCAGAGGTGCCCAATACTCATTAATGTATGTAAAATATATTCCTAATGCTAATATTCTTGAAAAGAAAACAGGTCAAGCTTTAACTCACTACTAGCATAACATTAATTTTTATTAGCTGACTGTGAATTTGAGATGAAACAATACACAGTCTACATCTTTTGGTGTACAGAACTGTAAGTATGCTGTATTAGTTGCCTCCCAAGTGAAGCACAAAACATGAATTCACCATTACTGACTTGAATTGTTTCACTGACTACACTTAAGCAGAACAAGAAATCTTGTTTCAGACTAAGCTAGGAAAAAATACACAAGTCAGGACCATTTAACCCATGACACCTCATACTGATTTTTTTAAGCAATATTGATTAACATGGGCCTTCCTACTTTTCCCTTGGTCACATGGATGCAGAAAACTCCACTGCATCAGAAATGAGATTGGTAAGCAAAGGCTGAATCCCATTTCTAGTCAGTTGAGTGGCAGAACTTCCACTAACTTGATTAGGAGCTGTAACAGTGCCTGAATGGCAAAAGATATCCTGCATGTCCCTTTTACTTGACTTGGGCTAGAATTATATCCATCAATATTTTAGGATATAAGAGGAAGAAAAAAAGAAAAAAAATCAGTTATTTGAGAGAGTTGAGAGAGGGGATTATTTCCATGGTTTGTTTTGTAGTGAGCCACGTTTACAAATGGGCAAGTACAAAAAAGAAAGTAAAAATTAACACTGCTACATGCTGCAAGGAAGAAAAGCAGCAATCTGCTTTGTATCAGGAAACTTCCTCAGGAATAATACTGTCACACATTCTTGCATGGTATGAAGAGGAAAGAGATGCAGACCATCAGGTTTCTAATACTGCATGCCAGCAAATTGCCTTGTCACACATACCTTTATAAAAGAGAAGAGTTACACAGCCCTTTGTGCTGATTTGCATCACTTGTTTGCTATTACAAAATTTTCCTAGGGAATATTTCAATAATTAAAAGAAATGAGCTTCAAGCCAGATGGACAATGCTCTGCAGCTCAGATTAAATGTATCCACTGCTTTCAAATAAATAACTCAAAGCTGATCCTCTGCCCCCAGCCCTGTGAACTATACTTCCCTTTGCTTTACATTTCCTCTGGCTTGAGTAACTTTGAAGTAGTATTTGCATTAGGTCTTTGTAAGCAATCAAACCTCTGTCTTTGACATTATTAGGAGTAGCAAATGAAACCAGCTCCTTTAGTCCCCTGCTGTTCTCAGAAGGGTCTCTCTCTACATTTCTCTGAAGGTGCACAAGTCCTGTGGGCTTTAGTGTGTGGTCCAGGCATTTGAGCAGCCTCTGCCCTAGGAAGAGCCATGACTGAGAAGGGCTTTCACAGCCCTTCCTATGAGGATCTCAAAACATTTAAAAGGCGAGTGGCAGGATAAACACTCACATATCCACCTAATCTTTATAATCCATTTGCTAAAGCTTGAAGGGAAAAATATATTCTTTAAAACTTTCAGACGCATAACATCCTTAAGAATATTATTCATTATGATTTCAAACTATAGTGCCTTTATTTGTATTTTTGATTAGAGGAAGGTTTATGTATCAACCTCAGTATAATGGAAATATATTAGCAACCTATTCAAACATAGATACATATGTTTATCTAGATAAAAAAATTACCTTGAAAATTTACACAGTAAGTTTAATACACAACACTTTTCTTCTTTTAATTTCAAATATTATATTTCCTCATACACAGAAATGAAGTACCATTTTCTTTTTAGATCAAGATGGAGTTCACGACTCAACCTTCTCTTTGCTTCTTTCTTTCAAAAGACCATCACCTTACAGTGCACAACACACAGTTGTGCAATACTAATGAGGGAAAAGGCCCTTGAGTGAATCCTATTAGATGTGCTCTTTGCTGTTTTTCTGCATTATGGCTGCTTACAATAGAGAACATTTTATCTTTGGACTAAACTGTCAGAGTAGGAGAAAACATGCAAGTCACACAAACCAACACACAATTTCTTAAAATAGTTAAAGTTTCAAAAAAGATTTGATTACTCAGTGAGTGATACGAACTATTTTGCATGCAGTGTTATTCCATCTTCCTCTTAAGGTTGTTTTACGTTTACAGCACATGTGTTATTTTATTCTCCCTCAAATGACAATTTAAAGACCCTCAACTTTAAGTCATTATTCCCTAATGTCTGAGACAAGACATTAACAGCAAAGTTCAGATATCACGGTGCCTCTAAAGACACAGGCTTGGTCAGCCACCGCTCTGGCCCTGTACAGAGCTTCCCAAAAAGTAAGTCATGATGGGATAAGCAGAGCAAAACTAGATGTCCAAGAGAATAAACTGCTACCCTTCATGGAAAGGACAGACAGACAGCAAAGCCATGCAAAGCAAAGACAATGTGGGATCCCTGTGGTGGAGATCACCCTGTAGGTGGCTCTCAAGGGACTGGGCACCTCGGGGAGATGTTGCTGACATGAATTTTAAGAGAAATCCCATGACACTGCCTCTCTTTTATGCCACACCATAGAATGATAAAAACCTGTGATTTAGCAATTCCAGTGTCATAGCTATGGCGCATAAGGAGACAGTAACTCGAAGTTGAAACAAAAAACCCAAAACACATGTGGAAAGATGAGCTCTTGATTTAGGTTCTAACTTCAGTTTTTTGCACATCATACAAGGCTGCACACCCTACTAGAGTGATCAACCAAGATAAATTTTCATACTGATCTGTGTTGTAGCCATGAAATGCTGTAAAGCACTAGATAAGGATTACTTCTTTCATCCAGCACACCAGGACACCACTGGGAATGTATCTGAACGGAGAGAACTTTAAACAGAAACAAAAAAGGCAGTGTTGATTAACATAACTCAGTATTTTCTTTTAAAAAGGAGTTTAATGTAATTGAGGAGTTGAAAGTTTGGGGATCTGAGTCACGCACTCCTTGTGCACTCAGAAGATACAGAACAAACACGAGCAGTGCAAGCTTTTCCAAGGCTGTTTCCAGCCAAAGTTCATTATCTATGGACTTCTGGAGAAGAAAACCCAAGCCCACAAACCAAAACAACTACCCAAATGTAAGAGATAAGAGATTGCCTACTTAGATTGTGTAGATTTGCATAAAGGATAAAAAAAAAACACCAAACCCCCAAAACTTTTCTATCAAAACCATTGTCATAATGTTGTAAGACCATTTTACAGTGGAGACAGTGAAGACCGCTACATTCTCTTTCCTAAGAAGAGAGAGAGTATTTTCCTAAGAAAATACTCACTTTTTTTTTTTTTTCATTTTTTGAAAAAAAGTAAACGAAATCAGCCTTCCCAAGAAACACTGAATTTCATGGCTGGCATTTTGGAATGCTTTATCTGTAAACTTTAAAAAGACTAAATAGTTTTAAAATGGTGTTACGAGAAGCTGGACCTTGTTAATTCACTAATGTGACTCTGAGAAACATTGTGAGTTAACACATTTAGATAAATGAGCAAACAAGGCAGAAGTGGGGGAAGGAAAACACCTCTGAAACACAGCTCTGCATCGCAGTTACCAAAAGCTAAAACTAAGATACAGTTGCTAAAGACATGATTTACATACATTCAAAACATTTAGCTACAATTACTCATACTGTATTAACATTTTCCAGTATCATAAGTGATTTCATGCAAATACTGTGCAGAAAAATTTCTGATGTAGCAAAGTACAAGCTAGTGATACAAAATGCGGTAACTCATTAAGAGGCCAACAGCCATGAGCTGCCAAAGTCCGGTACCACGTGCTGGAAACAGTGATGCAGCACCCGTACCATGCCAGAGCAGTTGTGCAGAGTAATGATGAAACCCACAGGAGCCTTGCATCCATCACGCTCCTGTGAATCACTTGAAGAAGGAATGAAAATTAAACACACCACACAGAATTGCAAAATGAGACTGGTGCTAATGACATTCCAGGAGCAGCATTAAAATGGAGCATTTGAAAATTCATGTGTGAAATGACAACAAATACAAAAGTGTCTTTGAGCACATGTGGGCCAGATACTTCATGGTGCCAAGCTGTACTCTCACAGAGCCATACTCAGAGAGGAGGTCTGCAGGCTCTTCTTCAAGAATGTTCCCTTGTTTACACTGTTCTTTAACAACCCACCTTAAAAGTCAGGTGGAGTTCTAAATATTAAAAAAACCAACAAAAATATTTAAGCATCTAAATTCTGTTCATATATATATATATAATATACATATATATATTTAAATATAAATTTCTGCCAACTGTTAAAAGTTTGAGTCAGACTGGACCGCTGTACATATTTTAGATCTCCACATCATAGAAGGTTCTTAGTTCTATGGCTTTTCTTCTTTGCTCATAAGATTCTTATCACTTTGGGGTTTTTTTAAATAAAAATTTATTTTATATCAGGTAATAAAACTAAATGCCTTGGGATATCAGCAACAAAATATTTTAGCTTCTTAATTTTCTTCCCCATAAACCCATTTGTAATTTCAGAATTATAAAACTTTAAAGGGCTAAAATAAGACAAAAATATGGATTATTTTAAAGAGATCTTTGTTACCTTTTAGAATACTTTACCATCTGTACTGTCTCTGCTTGTCAGGTTTCACAATCTAAGATCACAGCTGTATGTACAGGCTCTTTAGCCTTCCAAAACAGAAATACAAAGAAAGTCTCAGAAATAATGCTGTAAAAAAAAGGCAAAGGGCTTGGGATTCTCCTACCTGCTGAAACACTTCATTCACAATCACTGACCAAAACCATTATAGATGTTGACAGCTTTAGATCTATGTATTACATTCTGGGGAATAAATACCACTTCGTAGTTAGCCTTTATAGAGAAAACCTTTTATTTTGTGTATAAATCTGCGTTTAATGAGCCTTGAAAGAGATGATTGCTAAATAACAGCCTGCTGCATTCAAGCTCAACTGCCTCCAATTATATTGTTTATAATTATATAATTGTACAATATAATGTGTGTCCAACAATCCCTGTGTTTTATTACTGCACAGCACTATGACACCAGTGTAAATCACCTTTTCACTTTCACAGTCAGCCTCTTTCATTTTGCTTAGTCAGCCAACACAAATGCACACAGAAGTGCACTTTTGACTGCTGAATGCATCAAAGCAGCTTACCAGCCTCAGCAGAAATAAGAAAGTAATGGAAGCGGTCAACTCACAAAGATGAAAGGGGAAAGAAAGGTACTGTCTATACAAGGAAGCGAGGGAGAAACAAAAAGGAAAAAATAATTAGTTTAAAATTATACATGGTGTTTATGAATTTTGTTTCTTAGGGTGTTTCTTGTTGGCAGATGCTTTCGAATATCCTGCCTATCCAAAATACCCATAAGATTCAAAGCAAAGCAGCTGACATTGGGAGGGAATATTCTTTGCATTATTCTTACTCCTCCGAGGATACTGCAGCGCTTGCTGTAATGGCACTAAAATTAGCAAGAATCTTATTAGCAAACACACCATTATGCAGTTAAACACCTACACAAACCTCTCTTCTTTCTCCACCTTCGGAGAATAACATTTCTGCTCTCTGTTCCATCATTTGAAAACTAACCCAGCTTTTAATCAGCAATTTAATACACTGGCACTCAGCATATAATTATGATAATTCCTGCCACAGAAATCTAAGCCCCAAAGTCATCCATAAAACTCCTTTTTGACTTAATAGGGACAGCATTTCTTTTTGTTTTGAGAAGCCTTGTTGGATACACCTTCCGAAGTAATAGAATTCTCATTTTTAAATGTGGCATAAAGCCCACTGCCTCCCTCTGCTCTTCAAGCACACTCTCCACACAGGAATTTCTTCTTTTCTCTTTAGTCCACAAGACTTCACAGCCACATCTCCTGGCCTTTTAATCAGGGAAGCTCCAGTACTGCAACTCCCTGTCAGAAAGGCTCCCATCAGCGCAGGGCAGCTCACAAGTGCCTACTACACTCACCCCTCCTTTCTTTTTGCTCTTGGATGCCTGTAAATCATTGACTTTGAGTTGGTCTCAGCTGACTTTTCAAGCTTGCAGCTTAGCTTTGCTCCAAATTAATACACTGAATTTTAACAATCTGAAACTATGATCTTTCTAATGTTTTCAGTCATTACATGGCTAGTAGTTGGGCCCATAAAAGGGACTTCAGGTGTAGGGCTTCACATCTTCTGAACTACCCCAGTCTGTAGTCCTCCCTCATCAGCATTTACACACACCTTTAAAACTGCACTTTGAGGCATGTGTACAGTAGGATGCCTCTCCCTTTGCTTGATGAGTCTAAATAAATACCTTCTGAAATCCACCACTATTCTTATTTTAACAACTTGGAAAAATTTACCAAATTGGGTGAAGTTAGTTTAAAACTATGATTATTTTTTCAGTGTTACCAATAAAATTACTGCAAACACCTTCTCAGGTCAATTAACTTCAATATTGCATATCAGTTCCTAAACAAACCCTTAACTAGAGCCAATGACTATAGAAAAGCAAGGGACCTGAACTTCTCTTCAGTTTGGATGCTGTTTTGAAATTGTAGAATAAATTAAAAATCAACATTTAATTATAATTATGCCGTTATTTTAAAAGAATAATTGTACAATATTACAACAGTTGTACAATATGCAGTTTTTTTAAAAGAATAGCTGCATGACTTTCTTCGATCTTGAGGAAATGTTTCACCATTCTTTATCAAACAATCCACTTTTATATGCCATTTCTTATAAAAATTCTTCAAACTGAACTTAATATAAATGTATTGTGTTGAATAGAAAAATGTCAGGTAATGAAAAACATGATCACTATCTCATAGTTTTGTAACACTGGTTGTCATAGCAAGAAAATCTCACATAAATGACAACATTAACTTGCATTTAGATTTAGCAAATAATTTCCTGTAGACAAACCAACTTGTTAAACAGAATCCCAGCAGAAGCCAATTAAAGGAAACATCCAAGGGCAAGAGAGAAAAGGTGCATTGAATAGGCAGCCCACACAGTTACCCCAACCACGGACTGGTTCTCTTGGTCACTACAGAGAAGCCTGGGTCTGACTGTGAGGCCACAGGGAAAAGCAACATGCTGTCAGCACATGACATAGCACCACTTTTATTCCCAGCACAGCTTCCAGATCCCCCAAACTACTCAAATATACCCACCTACTCTCCAGCTGCTGTACTGCCCTAACTAAAATAACTGGCAGAGCTTCTCACTGTGCCCTCCCCAGGGGCTTAGCCAAGGTGAGCATATGTGCACCTTGCCTTGAACACTGGCGCTCATTACAGCAACCGGAATGATACTGCTGATGGAAGAGATGCAAAAATAATGGCTACTTTTTTTTTTTTTTGAACAAGTTCCAAGTGTTATCCTCATCCCTTATCCACTTCACTGCAGAGGAAGAAAGGGTGAGCATTGCTTTAAGGAGAAATCACAACGCTGAGTGCAGTATCTTGAATATGTTACCTGGGACTAGCTTCATAAGACCTCACTCACTGTTCATAAGAACTGCCTGATGCATGAAGTTATGACACCCTGTGTGTTTCAGCATTTTAAATAAACAGGCATTTGAACTCTGTCTCACTTGGCTTGTTTTCAAGTAGAAAATCAGTTCCAAGCAAAAGAGAGAGGAAGCACTTGGCTGGAAATGGAAAGGTAGGGCAGGGAAAAATTCAGAACTGGCTGGGGAGGCAGAACAAACCGGGTAAAAATTTGTTACCAGCTGAGGAAAAAATAGATATCAGGAAAGGAAAAAAGTCAAAGCAGGTTGTCTTAAATTTTGGGTCAGTTTTCTTTTACACATAGACCATGTTACCTTTGAAAGTCTTTTTCAGTAGATCTATCTGCACTCGCTTCTGCTTCACACTTCTGCAAAGTCAGAACTGTCATAGTGATTTGGATTTCTTCCACGTGATTTAAAGGTTGTTTTTCTGATTGCTATATATGGACTCCTTGGACTCCAGAAATTACTGAATTTGCACTGTTTTGAACTTTCAGAATATCCATGTAACACACGAAATTGTCAGTTGTATAAGAACTGCTTCAGAAGATTTTTAAAAAAAATTTTTTTTTTTTTTTTACTACCCCTCTCTGGAGAAGTAGTACCATTTACTGAAGTAGTCATGGTTTTAAGAGAAATAAAAAAGTATTTGTAAGCAAGTATGTTTAGACAATAGTGTACATTTCAATTTAAATGGAAAAAAAATAGTGAAGGTAGAAACAAAAGCAGACAGTAAAGTATATAAAATTTAATAGGATACAAAGAGCCTTCCTGTCCTAACCACTGATTAAGGCCACTTTCCACCACTTAGAGGTATAAATTGATAGTGGACAAGAAAGCAACCGGAAAAGAATATGCATTAGATATCAGAATTTTTACTGAGAAATAGAAACCTGCTACTCTGTAGATACTAGACATACCAAACACTTCAAACCACTATCAGCTTACTATACATACATGTGTGAACTGTTGCTTCCATAGGCACTGCTACCACATGGACCAATTTTCTGGTTGGTTTTTCAAGTTACTCCAGGAAAAAAAACAAAACAAAACAAAACAAAACAAAACAAAACAAAAAACCAAAAACCCCTTTCTTTTTAATCTGCAAAAGTCCAGGAAAATGTACATTTAGCATGGCAGACTGAATTTGAAGCCCTGAATTTGAAAAAGCTTAAAGGAAATCTGAGCAATAAGAGCCTTCTATAATGTATTATTTCTCCTAGAATATGGGGGGAAAAATGCACAACTGAAGAGTTTGCACAGTTGTGTGCAGTTGCACACCCAGCAACTGTATTGCTGACATATAATAGTAGCTATTAGTTATTTTGACTTCAATCTCAAACAACCTGAAAAAGTTATCAACTGTTACCAAATTTTATGTACATTGGCTTCCTCCGCAAAGGTGTAGTATTACAAGAGGGTAAAATATTCTTGCTTCAACAACTTTATCACAGAATCTATCTTCATTTAAGATGCATGTGAATGTAATTTTTTCACTTCTCCTTTCCTTGAACAGTCTTGTAACAAAAATTTTCACAATAGGTTGTTTTATTTTATTTAGTTTTACACAAAAACATTTCAAACACATTTTTCCATCTCTGTCTTTCAGGCAACCCAGCACAACTGAAGGAAAATTCTGTTCCATTTTCTTCTCCTGTTTAATAGATATTCCTTGATTAAAACAGCAGTGAAAGTAGAAGTCTTTATTCATAGGTTCATCAAGCATGGTATGCCTCAATCTGGTTCTGAAAAGAGCCTGTAGATGCCACTATGTATTTGAATTCATAATAGAATATTAAAAAAAAGGAAAAAGAAAATCAATAAGACTCAATTTAACAGAACGTGTTAAAATGCTTCTTAAAAGAAATGGAAATGAATAAAGATAAAGGTAGAATAGGAGTCTTTCCCTCAATATTAAATTTTGTTGTTTGCTGAGGTTCATGTCCTTGCTGACAGCTGGCAGGTAAATACATTACTGCAAGTAACCAATATGCATTCCTTGATCAAACACTGTTAAGTCCACAACAGGAATTTAAATGTTCATGTCATCTTTATAAAGTACACAGATATGTGCAAAAATTATTTTGCTCTTGCTGAAAATGTCCTTCCCTCCATGCTTTCTCCCCACAATCCTTTTTTCCTTGAAAAAATAGTTACAGCACCCAATAAAAATGTTATTATCATAATTTTTAAGGCTGTAGGGTATCAGGCAATCATCATTTATGATAACATAAGACACAATAATATATTGTTCAGCCATTGGTCATACACATTTTGACTGTGCATGTCAGGCAGGGATGGGTTCAAATGTTATAGAACTTGAAAGTGAGCAGCTTTTCCATTTCACATGTAAAATACATGGCTGATTCCAAAGCCTAAATTCCTGGGTGTGGCACTGGTATCACCATCAGCTGTCTTTCCACTTGGGATTCATCTGCAAGAAGTCTCAAAGCTTGTCAATGTTGTCATTCTAGGATCTCCATTTTCCACAGTGACATATTTTACTTCCATTACCTATTAGAAAGAAAGGACTCTCACTTGCCTCTGAAGCACTAACACGGGCTGCTTTTTGGCACGCTTTCAGAGCCCTCTGCTCTGAAAGCCATGAGTGAGGAGAATGACTTCAAAGGCCAATGATTGCTCATAGGAGGTTATAAGATTATTTTCAAGCTTCACCTATGCAATCAGATCTTGGGTCATCTGGCAGTTATACAAGAGCCCAAAATGCCAACAGCCATGTCTGGAGCCTGTGCCTAAAGGGGTCTTCAGATTTTTCGAGGAAGCGCTTGCTTCTTGCAGGAACTGAAATCCATCACTGAATGCTTCTCCCTCCCCTGAAATTACCTATTTGCCTCCTAAAGCAATTTATTTGCTCACTGGGAGAAAGGTAACTATATGACAGAAAGGACAAAGGGCAACCTAGTTCCCTCCTGTGAATTCACATGGCCTCTTTAAACTCCTCACAAAGCCCCACTGGGAAGCTGCTCTGAAGCATTTTCAGGACTCTTGAGTGTTGTTCTCCTTTCTGAAAATGCTGACATTATTCCTGTGTCTCCTTTCAAAGATTTTGTCACAGTTAAGACAGGCAGAGTTTCCCTTCTGGGCCCATCAGTATTTCTCTGGGCTGTCAACCAGGGAAGTTTCCAGCTCTAAAAGCATAAGATAATCTAAAAAAAGAGGCATATGCCTAAAAACTGCCTGTTACTTTCCACAAGTTCTTAAATCCTTATTCTTCATCAGTCTGCTAAAACCACTTATCTGAAGCTTTTTTTTTTTTTTTTTTTTCCTTTTTAATAGTACTGGTTCAGTTTTTAGCTCTGTCCTCCCATACAAATGTTTCCTTGCCTGAAGTCTTATGGATTCTGCCTGGACTTTTTAGCAGGACACCCTTGTATGAAATAAACACCCGCTTTTTCTTTTTTTTTTTTTTTTTAATTGCTCTGCATTTACTGAGCTAACAACTACTGAGGGGTCCAGCCTGGCTTTGCATAGGAACTGAGATGTCCCATGTACCCACAGTTTAACTCATTCCATGAATGAAAAAATTACTAAGGAACAGCAAAGCTAGGAAGCATGATGCCTGTGTTTTTAAGTAGCTCTTGAGGAATAAGACTGGGTCCAATCAGGCAGCTGAGGTGAGCATGGGCTGCTCAGGACCACCGCTATCTCCATACAAAGCCACTTCAGCCTATGCTGACTTCTGAAAACAAGTGTAGCACAGATACATCTGCCATGGATGTGCATGGAACCAGCATGGGTCCCAGGGAGATCTATTTTCCCAGACATCAGACTGCAAGACCCACCCCAGAGTTCTTCCACCCCAGAGCTGGCCCTGGAAGTAATCCATCCACATGTGCTTGAACATGATCTGTCAGATGGGAGCTGGCTCCCTATGGGTAATGGTACCCGTGACAGCACTGCCTCCTGCCCTGCACCAGAGCACTGTTACCCTAAGGGGACCCGATCCCATTCCACTAAGGCTAGAAGGAATCGGGATGTGCATTTATTCCAGCCTTAATGGTGGGAGGACATCACCAAAATCACTGGAACTGAAACTGCACCCACACTGCCACTTCAGATACAAGTCCCGCATTTTCATGAGGAGAGCCGGAAGAGGGGAAGTTTCTTCCTTTGTTATCTCATGTATAGTCAAAGATACTTTCTCTATGAACATTCAGTGAAAGAATATATGAAATGCAATGGTCTGATGAGGTCACAGATCCCATTAATTTATTACAAAATAGAACCAGATGTCTGTGTTTTGAGGCAAACTAATACATGGAAAACGGTGATCTAGGATAATGTAGCACAGTTATGGTACACTTAGAAATTATAAATACAAGTATATTTAGGTGGGTTTTTTTAACATCTTGGCTTAAGGAGATTCTGAGTCCCCTAAAACCATGCTGTTTTTCTACACTTCATGTAACAGCCTTACTAATTCCATTTTGAAACACATAAATGGATCAGATTTATTTTAAGATACAAATTCTAAGAAAAACAAGGTTTTATGTGTCTCATAAATGTTTATTTCTCAGGATATTTCTTGATGGAACATTCGTGCTGGTCTCACACCTCCTACTTCAGGAAGATAATTATTAAGATAATCTTCAACAAGATACAAAATTTGGAAACAAGACCTATGGAAAGTCAGGAATTTATTACTATCTCTTCCAAATGAAATCCATCCTAGAAAGTACAAAACAAAGATGAAGAAAACCTGGCACTGTTAATTTAAAACCTTGCACATTAGACTAAAGAGGAAGGTGCTGTAACCTGTATCCTAGCCTGTCACATAAGTGTTATTCAAAAAGCAAAGTCATGTCCTTAATGGCTGCATAAAGTTTTTTTATTTTTATATTTTAAACACAAGTGACAGTGTAATATAAACCAACTTATGAGATCAGTATTGAAACTGTTAGACTAAGAGGTATCTCTTATTCCTATCCACAAAGCAATTTAGTCCCTCTACATCCCAACATCAAACACGATAGGTTTGATCTCTTTTTATTCTGAGATTGGTCCAAACCAGAACAAAAGCTAAGAAACCATGGGCAGCAAATTCAGCCATAAGGAAAGACATTTTGTGTTTACTGTGAGGAGCTGAACACAGCTGAAAATACAACTCTGTTAATGAATAACTTTTCCAAATAATTGCTACAGAAGTTCTTTATAAGGTTGATACAAAACCACTAGACAATAATTAAGCAAGCTCAAGTGATGTAAAGATAGTCCCAAAGCCTTAGGTTAAAGTGGAAAATTTTCCCTTTCCCAGGTACTTTGGAAGATGATTTATAAGCTGTCTTCCACAGATGCTGCTACAAGCAGTGGTGTAAAAAAATGACCACAGCATTCAGCACCATGAAGTCTTTTATGGTTTTGATCAAGCTGCAGTCAGTTTCCAGAGAGACGATCACAATTTACAGAGGTGGCCAGAGCTGGCCAGTTTACCCTGGGGACCCTTTCTGCCTCCAAAGCATCTCTGCATCAGGAAAACACAAAAATGCCTTGTTTCTCATCCTGTTTGGCCCCCAAACCCTCTCTACGCTTCTGAAAAGGCAAGAGGGAAAGAAAATATCTGTCAGGATACTTCAGTGCAACTTTTCCTTGCTGCCACATCTAACAGGGAAGATCAATTCCCTATAAAAGGATAATAATACATAATAAAGATATTTCTACCCTACACTTCAATGGCAAAACCGAAGTTTTACATATATTTTCTAATATGCTATATGTGGCATATTTTTTAAGTGAAAGAGGTCTTTGGATACAATGCAAGGATGTTTCTCTCCTCAGTATGCAAAACCAAATTCTTCAGATCCACAGGGCTCTTTTTCACTTTTCTCCTAATCTGATTTATGAGGTCTCTAGTAATGATGATTACTGTTAGTATTTATGGTGCAATAAAAAATATCATTAACTTCATTTGAAAATTTGTTCAGTATCTTCTTTTGCCCTATCTATCCTCTAGCCTGTATCTGCATTGGTTAGTATCAGAAAAGAAAAATCAGGTAGATTTACCCACCTAAGGTCTACAACTCTATAAATTCTTTCTCAGAAGAACTACAAAGTTGCACCAGTAAGTTATAAAACCAATAAAATATCTCCTAGAACAGAAAGTTTCACAAATAATTTTCAGGCATCATGGACATGTTTGTGAAAATTAGGTGAATTTTGATATTATGCATTTTGAAAATTGCAGGTCAAAACTTCGGTGACAATAGCCCCAGTGTCAAAAATACTATTCTTTTTGGTGCAATTTTAGACAGCTACAAGATGGACATTAGGAAGACTTTCCATCGTCAAGAGTGTTTGATTTGAATTAGTGTTTTCCGAAAACCTTTTTTTTCAAAAGCACATTTTCATGCTTTTGCTTGTGAATGCATCCCTCATTAGTTACCAGTAAGGTCATAACCCACCATTGTTGCAGAGTAATCAGAGCACAATCAGAACACCTGAATTTGGAACACCAAGCCATTTTACTGCTCTCTGGCAGTATCCTGGGGGGATTTCAACATTATATTTAACCTCACAATAGTAAGCTTTGGGATACTGAGTTGTGGATTTTTGTCGTCAAATCACATTCCATAAACTTTAAGACAGACTCTCTCAGCCCAAACATGAAGATCTAACTATAAATAAAGCATGGAGATGTGAGATGTTGAAAAAATGCAGTTCTTTACCTTGTCAACAGTTTCTGGCAAATTTCCATTAAAACTTCAAAGACATGCATAGCTGAAAGTAAATCAAATAACATGTCTGATACTACTGGGAAAGGTCTGAGTTTTCAAGGATCACTCAACAAACAACATCTTATGTTCTGTGTCTTGCTAGACAGAACTCCAGAATAATGGATTATTCATTAAAACAAAACAAAAAAAAGATGATGTTAATTGAAACAGGAATCATCAGGATGAGCACCATGTGAACATGCATAGTAAAATTGGAAATACGTAAATCTGTTGGGGGCATTCTGGTTTAGGTGCTTAAAAATAATCATTGTGCATCTGTATAGTATTACCTTAAGCCAATAAACATTGTCCTCTGAATATGTAGCTTTACAGGTCTTGTTATTGTTTTACCACATTTTCCAGATCATCTGAAATCTGCTCATTTTTTCAAGTTCTCAATCTAAATATATTATACTTTAGAAAAAAAAATAGACACACAAACTTTCCCTGACCTCATGTAATTCAAATTACTATTCAGAGAAGCTTAAGTTCTGACTAGTATATATTTCCTTGTAATTCCTATTAAATGACAAAAAATCCACTATGCCTACTTAAAAAAAAATCTTCAAGACATGGCAGGCAAAATACTGGATATTATTCTGAATGAATTCAGCCCCAAACCTTTTAAACCATTTGAACACTGCATTACTGAGATAAGTTGTCCCACTTATAATTCCATGTGATGGAACCAAAACTTAATACAGCAACAAAGTGAAAATTTAGGCATTCTGGTGGACAAACTTGCCACTGCACCGTAGTCACAGTCATCACCAACACTACATTTGACTGGGCAATATTTTTCCCCTCTCCAAGCAAAGTAGAACATTTCCAAAGAAATCACCCTGCCACAACTCGTTTTGCACTTGCACTTGTCTGTCAGCCTTGCTCTGTAGCCCTGACTACCTAAAGCCAGGAAGGGAGCTACCATGGTTTAACTCCAGCCAGCAACTAAGCCCCTCGCAGCCGATTGTTCACTTCCCCTGGTGGGATGGGGGAGAGAACTGGAAGAGTAAAAGTGAGATGACCGGTGGATTGAAATTAAGACAGTTTAATAGAGAAAGCAAAACAAGGAATTCATTCACCACTTTCCACGGGCAGGCAGGTGCTATCCCCAGGAAAGCCAGGCTCCACCATGCCCAATAGTGACTTGGGAAAACAAACAGTATCAGTCTGAATGTTCCGCTCTTCCTTATTCTCCCCCCAGCTTTATATGCTGAGCATGATTCCATATGGATGGAACTTTCCTAAGGTTCAGCTGGGTTTGGCTGTCCTGGCTGTGTCCCCTCCCAGCTCCTTGAGCACCCCCAGGCTCCTCTCTGGTGGGGCGAGGTGAGGAGCAAAAAGAGCCTCACGCTGTGCAAGCGCTGCTCAGCAGAAACAAAACCACCTCTATACTATCAACATTCCTCCCAGCACAAATCCGAAAGAAAGCGCCCTATCAGCTGTGAAGAAAACTGACTCTATCCCAGCCAAAACCAGCACAGGAGCAAAATACAGGGGTGCCTTGCTACAGTATACAGTATAGTGTGGTGAGGGCTACTCCACTTACAGAGCAGAGTCTGTAGTGGAGTACAGAAGCAACAGAAAGACACAAGCTGCAATTCATAGGGGAGTACCACTGTGAAAAAACATTTTAATTTGTGTCTTGAGGGATATCCTGAAGTACTGTGCTTTTTGGGGACTGGGAGAGAGGGGACAATTCATTGAAGACCCAACCACCTGAGAAAAAAAATAACATAAAAATTTAGACTGAAATAGTCCCGATTAATTCCCTCAAGCAGATAATAAATTCCTTAATGAACTTCCAAGATATCCAAGGATATGCAAAATTACACACAGGCCAACTACTCTGAAAGAAAAAGATACCTTTATATACCTTATACTGTGCAACTCTTCAGCTACATATATTTTTGCTCTCAGAGTAGAAATAAAAATACTCCAGGCAAACAAAATTAGGGAGACAATTATTTTGTCATTTCAAGTTTCATGGCTACATGTGTACTGTAGAAGCCAAAACATTCCAAGTCTCTTTATTCATTAATAAATCCCTGAACAGAGATGTTATGCTGAGAACAATTCAGAAAAGTTTGAGTGCATCCTGAGATGCTGGCAACTTTCATTATCAGTCCACCTGTGATCTGCTGCAGAAAATTGCTCTCGTGCACACACACTCACACAAATGTCTAAGCAGTTTGACTACACTCCAAAAGTGCGACCAATGCCTTCTGTGGGCACACTTACGCTAACTCAGGGATCAGTAACCACACCACCACCTCAGCAGAGCTCAGAGCAAGCTGCAGAGCCCTGCCAGGAAACCCCAGCTACCTTACAGGGAACAACACTACTGTCACCAGACGGCAGCCCCAGCCTGCCCTAGCTGATATCTCTCCATGGAGCTGGATTGTGCAGGGATAGCTGGCATATCTTCGCACATGCATTTTTCCCTTTTTCCCCTCCAGCTGAGCAGTAAGGCAAACATGCACCGAGCAGGGAAATGCCCACAGCAGCTATATGTAGTTCCTCAGTTTTCATGCAGACCAAGCATCCCAATCCTATTTCACAGAGCAGTTGACTCCAAGGCATCCAGGAGCATAGAAAAGTTGTTCACTCTGGTCTAATTCTGCAAGTTGACCGTGCGTCAGTGACATTGAAGGTTTGGTTTTGGGTCTTCTTAAAAATGAAAAGACCATTTTCTGCCTTGTGGTGATGATGAAGCTGATAAGTACAGGGGTGGGGAGGAGCTTGTATTTCTACATTCAGAAAGTAATCAGGGCTAACAAGGGATAAAGTGCTATCCCTTACTGAAGTGACCTCAGTGAACCACTTCAAGGGTCCCAATTCAGCAAGCATTAGGACTATTTTAGTTACACAGCCTATCACCCTGACATACCAGTTCTAACACCCAATCAGCTTGCAAACACACAAATACCTTACCCTAGAAACCATCGTTTCTGCAGGCCTCATGGAACTCAGTGCAGCACTTTCCAGCTTCCATCTTAGGCTTTAACAGCACATTGCTTCCTGAATCTTCCGAACCTTTCCCCAGTGTACACGTTTATGTAAGGCCACTGTGGGTAACACCTCAGTAGAGAAGTAAACAGGTATACAAACTGTAATGAAATGGTAAATCAGATTCCTAAAAAGTTTTGAGTTGTAAAACCAGAGAACAGACAGGACCCTTTGACTGTTAAGAGTCAGTGTTAATACTGCTACGCTGCATAAAAGGCGGCAAGTGTGAGTGCATATGTTTGTATTGGAAAGAGAGGCTGTGAAAATAAGGGAATGGATGTAAGTACCAAGGCCTAGATGTGGATGGTAGTGAAATTTAACTATGCAAAACACAGTTGATAAATTGGCTTATGTAACAGCTTACCCATTTGATTTGGGCACTCTTCTTCAAAGCACAGAGAAAAGTCATAAACTGATTTCAAACAATGTAAGTATCTTCAAAGTTATTTGGTGCCTACACACACCAGCTGGCCAAGAGATAGGAATTTATTCTCTTTCCCAAACCCTTTAAAAATAATTGCCTTTCATATGGACATCTCCCTAGTTGCAAATGACAGGCAGATTGTCAGAAGTGAGGGTTTAAGGTTCTTGGCAAACTGCAAGGATTTCTTTCTTTTCTGATTCCTAGGCACACTCCAAACAGGAGTACAGGTTTCAGTGATGAAAATGACAGCATGATCCATCACCTCAAATGAGTAAAACAGCAAGAAAAGCAAAGGTCTTCAGATGGGTAAATAATTCAGTGGTGACCCATCTGACATCTGAACACCTGTAACTCCAATAAATGATGATTTGACATGATGTGATTGACTTTCATTAATCAGCTACCCCCCCAAGACATCTTCCTAATTGAATCCAAATCCCCATTTTAATTTTAAAGATTCAATCCCCTATTTCTTTCTTCATTTTTACCTGATAAACTTCAAAACCATCCAAAAATATTTTAGGACTGAACTTTGATGAGGACACCACAATCTTACACTCAAGTTATGTACTTATAATCCGTCTACAGTTGGAAACATCGTAAATAGTCATATAAAATAAAAGAAGTAATTACTCCCAACTATTTATCCTAAAGCAAGAAAAAGAGAGATCTAAATGAAGTGTTTTTATGTTTTCTAATATGGATGCTTTGATTCTGCAGAGCTCCCTTACCTGGAGCTCCCTTACCTGGCTGCAGAGAGCAGCAGAGCTTCTGCAGAGCTCCCTTACCTGGCTGCTCTCCAGCAGCCAGGCAGAAAGGGATCTGGGGGTGCTGATTGACAGGAAGCTGAACATGAGCCAGCAGTGTGCCCAGGTGGGCAAGAAGGCCAATGGCATCCTGGCCTGGATCAGGAACAGTGTGGCCAGCAGGAACAGGGAGGTGATTCTGCCCCTGTACTCAGCGCTGGTGAGGCCACACCTGGAGTGCTGTGTCCAGTTCTGGGCCCCTCAGTTCAGGAAGGATATTGAGGTGCTGGAGCAGGTCCAGAGAAGAGCAACCAGGCTGGTGAAGGGACTTGAGCACAAGTCCTGTGAGGAGAGGCTGAGGGAGCTGGGGTTGTTTAGCCTGGAGAAGAGAAGGCTCAGGGGAGACCTCATCGCTCTCTACAACTACCTGAGAGGAGGTTGTAGCCAGGTGGGGGTTGGTCTCTTCTCCCAGGCAACCAGCAGGAAGACAAGAGGGCATGGCCTTAAGCTGTGCCAGGGGAGGTTTAGGTTAGATATCAGAAAGAAATTCTTTACAGAGAGAGTAATCAGCCATTGGAATGGGCTGGCCAGGGAAGTGGTGGATTCTCCGTCCCTGGAGGTTTTCAAGATGAGGCTGGACGTGGCACTTAGTGCCATAGTCTAGTAACCACAGTGGGGTTGGATCAAGGGTTGGACTTGATGATCTCAGAGGTCCTTTCCTACCCGTCTGATTCTATGATTCTATGTGAATTTCTGAAAGCATTAAAAATTTAGGATTATTTTATATCATGGATGAGATACTTTGCACTATAGATAGATAACTACTCATCAGCTTCATAGTCCTCTAGGGTATATTGCACATCTAAATTGTACACCTGACTGCTAGGCCTGATTTTTTTTCTTTTTTTTAAGCCAGTGAATGACTAAAAAAGCCCACATAAATCTGACAACTCTCAGTTGGATAAATTTCTCAGAGGTTTTTACAAAGAAAGTTTTATTCCCACTGAGAGCTGAAAGAAACACATACCTCATTAAACTTTTGCCAGATAAAAAGCTGTCCCCTCCTCTGTCCCTCAGATTTATCATACAGACAACTGCTGAGTCAGGCAGAAAATGATATTACAAAAAAATGATCCCACAAAAAAAGTGATCCTGATTCACAAGAAGAAAAAAGAAAAAAAGTACAGAGAACTGCAGGATGTAGAAAAAAAATGCGTAGCCTAGAATTTGACTCCCTCGCTCAGTAGACCTAGGGAAAACTTCTAGATATGAAGAAATAAAACATGTTATTTATATTGTCCTTTTGGGAGTATATGCATGTAGGTCTGGTCAGAGGCTGGCATTTCTACCTCACCATTATGGATGAGGTATTTTGAAAGTCCATAAGGAAGTTCTCACAGAAATCCCTATCATCATGGAAGGACAAATCAACCACAGGTTCACTAAAAGCACTCCAGCATGAAGCTGTATGAAGCCACTGTACCCTCTGAGGGGCATGGGATGTGGCAATTTCCCTTGGATGGTTTTACTTAAAGAGTTTCAAAGTGTTGGCTCAATAATCACTTCTCAATGGTGATACTTCAGCCATCACTCTTCTTCAAAGCATCTTTTTAATAAAGGCTGTTACCATATGGAGATTACCAACAGGTTTTTGTCCTTCTAGTTTCAAGACTGGGGCATGGCATAAAGACAACGGTTTTCTCTTGGTTGATTTTCACCTGCAGAAGGGTAAATGTGCAATGAATAAACATGACTTTCAGGCCACCAACCAATTCTTTGGGACTGTCTCTTTTGGCCGAAATAGCCTCAAACCCAGAATAAGCTCAAGAGCACAAACCTCTCCCACTGTGGTTTAGTCACAAAGGCTTCCCTTTGGGGGGAGAAAACAGCTGCGCTGACAAAACTGTTTTCAAAAATGGCAGAGCAGGCTGGGAGTTTCCTAGTGAACACACATCCATGTCAGGAAGAATTCCCTACTCTGCCAAGCCCCAAGCCAGCAAACACAGTGCCTGCCAGCCTTCAGCCCCCTACAGCCACCCTGTTTCAGGGGCGGTGCTGCCTCCAACTCCTCCATGAGGACACATTTCAACTGGCAGCCTACATATTCCGTGACACTCCTTGCGCCCTGGGCACCCATGAGGTGCTGATTTGGGACCTTGTGCCACCTTGTCCCCACTGTCCCCATCCCCATTCCAGCCTCTGCCCCCCTGATGGCTGGATGCCAGGGACATGCTGTCACCTGCAGCCACCCTCATGCCCCTCTGCCATTCCAAGCAGGCCTGGGCCGTGCAGCCTTGTGTGACTTCTGAAAAAGTTGGTCCTGGGAAGATCCTGCCAACTTTTTACCTATTTATTTATTTTAGTGATACACTGTGAGGCTCTGGCTATCGTCCTGATGTGGGGTGGAAGCACTTTGACACTGCTGGATGGGAAAGGTGGGTGTCCAGTTCAGGTGTGTTGCACACACCCTGCCAGATCCACACCCCACCCCCACTTCACTTCAGCCCTTTTGTCCATTCATAGCTAACACAATCTGTTCTCCTTATGCCTGGACAGAACATAAATATCAGAAATAATTATAATACTTACTGACTCTGCAGTTAGCACCAAGTGAATAACCTGCTGCAGTGGCATTTCTCCTACTTTAGGCAGGACATGCCAGCCAGTCATTGTTTTTTAATGTCACAAAATGTTTAATGTTTCCATGTTATTTGTTTTGTTGTCAGTCTTGTCGATGTGAGGAAAATGGAGTTATTATTTTTATATCCATTTCTGCCCACTGTTTACAGAGCAACAAAAAAATACATCAGAAGGCGAGGAAGACAGTCACTCCGTGACAAAATAAACACAGTGATATATAAATGAAACAAGATGTGAATTTTTGCACCTGTAAGCATCTTTTAGGATAAGTTAAATATGCTAGAAGGTGATTGACAAATTTTCATCAGTCCTAAAGACTGAATACTTTAAATGCAGGGCTTCTTCTCATCTAATACAGAAGTGCTGAGCACAGAATCCTAAACAAACACTGTTGAATTTAAATCTGGTCTGCAAAAGATCTGAAATGGAGGAAACCATTTAACCCTACGTGAGCCTGCATTCTCCGTGATTGCAGTACCATCTGGTTACTGGGAAAGCAGCAGGAAAATCTATCCCTACTGCAAAGGAAAAAAGGATAAGGCATGTTAAACACATCTGAAAAAAAAAACCTAGAATAAAATCTCAAGTACTGTGGTAGTGTTAGATGATGACCTGTGTTTGCCTTGTCTCATTACAGCTAATGTTAGTGGGAGACAAGTTCAGATCCTAATGCATCCCAATAGTTACCATCTTCCTGAAAAATTGAGTAAGAACCTGATAAAACTTACTGTCATTTATAGAAAGCCTCAGAATAGCTTCAGAACTACAGGGAAATAGGAGAGCAAATCCTTTAACTTGGGGAGGAACCTACATGCACATGGATAGGCTAGCTATGTTCAGGCATTAGTTGGTGCCAAGGAAACCAAGGGAGATCTGCTTCCTCTGGTGTCCCAGATCATTCTAGGTTAAATGAACTGTTATTCCACCTCCATCAGCCAGTCCTTCTCAAAAGACCCTGCATAAGCCAATATTTTCATCTGCTCTTCCCAGCCAATACTCACAGAACTGAATTTCCATTATTTTGTCTGCAAATTAATCCTAGGGGGTCCTTGTATGGGCTTTCTTTAACATCATAATCACTGTCATCAGCTGGCAACATATTAACTCTGGTGGTGGTGTGCTGTGGGAGTTGTTCATCTCATTCTCTTTTGTTTTATTATAAAACTGGGGCAAAATGAGGTTTCAGACCACTCTGAGTTTACATTTTTCTTTCTCTGTCTTTTTTCATATCTGCAAGACCCTTGCAACTCTGACACTCTTTTCTCAGAGTCAAAACACCCCACTCTTCAGTCTTCCAGTGTACATAGTGCTGGCAGTGATAAAGCCAGATTTCCCTGGTCTTGTGCTGTGATTTAACATAAAATGCAGATTGATCTGACACATTTTTTTTTAATAAAAGTTTAGTATCATAATGACTAGATTAGACCAGGATTACCCATTCAGTTTTAAACTTTACAACAGCTTGCTTAAACACAACCTCTGTTTTTTGCAGCGCAATCCTGATCGGGCCAAGCTGTCCAAATAACCCTAACTGCTTTCATGCTGGATGTCATTTGCAGAAGTAACTCTGACAGTCCCATTCATGCCCATTTCTTCCCTCATCCCCATCAAATGGACATTCTTTATCATCTTGCTATGATTAGCTAGAAATGGCTAATTTCCACAGCTATGTTTTTGACAGATTTTGAGGAGAGGGTGTTTGCAATCATACAGTTTCTCCTAGGGTATTATTCAGTTTGAAGCCACTGAAGTGCTCTCTATCCTTGTTGAGAAAGAGGTACAGTACTGCTGGTCAGACTCCTTCCAGGAAAAGGAATCAATTTCAACCAACTTAACCTTTTGTAAATAAAGATATGAACTTTTATTTACTCATTTTCTGTCCAGGCTACTACTGTACACTTAAAAGAGCATTTAGATTTTCTTCAGAATGAGATAGATAAGCCACTGCTCAGTTAAAACCATACTGGTTTAGGACATGGCATCAATGTCTTCTTAAGACATGATTACAAATAAAGCTATTTTGTGTTTGTGGCTTCTAGACAAAATAGTCTGTTCTTCCATCCTGATTTTCCTATAAACACATCAAAAAGTGTGAAATCCTTATGAGGATCAGAAGATGTCTTAATATGGAAAGTGACTTATATGCACATCTCTAATACTTGAAATATCTCCAACAACATTAACTTTAAAGCACACTCTTAAAGAATATAATTACTTCTTAAATAACTATTCTATCCAAAGTATGAAACATTTATCTGATTATGAGATTTCACTGAAGCCAGTAAAGCTTGTCTTTTTCTTTTCACAATGTGTCACTACATTTTTCTTCAGTTTTTAATCCAGATGCAATCTGGCATGACAAAAACTGCTGGCTTCCCAGACACAGTCTGATAAGCCAAATTCCATGCTAGTTCAAACCCTGCTTCAGTGGGAGTGTGTGGGTTTCAAAGACATCCTCAAAGACAGCATACAAGAGTTGTTGCTGTTGAGAAACTTACAAAGAGAATTGAATCACCCCAGCCAAAATAAAATTGAAGATTACTGGGATTTCTTTTACGGAACAAGGATCTTGCTCATTTCCATCTTTACAATAATCTACTGCATGTGTTTTTCTGTTTTGTTTTTTTTTTTTCCTTTCTGATATTACATGAATTTATAGTGATCAGTTCCCACTTTTGTTGCTGCTGTAGAAAACTAATTTTCATGTGTAGAGCATATTCTACTGGAAAACAAACAAAATACAAACAAAACCCCCTCCAAAATCACACAGACCATTTTTCTTCTGTATAATCCTAAGTGGAACCAATGCTTATCCTGGCTTACTTCCATCNTTTGCTGTTGTCTAGTTTGAAGTTCTTTGCTCTATTACAAATACAACACAACAGTAGAACAGATTAAGGGTGATAGCCTTCCTCTCTCTATTTCAAATGTCCATCTGAGATGCACTGACAGCAATTCCAACAGAATTACACAGATTCAAACATACAAGAATAAAAGACAGAATAATCTAAATATAAATTTGGACCAAAAATCAGGCTTACCTTTGCATAAAAGCTTCTGATAGTATGGCAATTGGCAAAGCACATCTAGCTAAATATGCATGGGTACAGATAAATATGTATATAGGCTATGCTTGTAGCTGCAAAAATGTGAATAGAGATGAAACCTGTTTATAAGAAGAGAAAGCAAGTGGGAAAATCAAATTGGAATCAGGAACACTTTCACAAAAATTTTTGCATCATAAATATAAAATACCCTTTTATAGACAGACACTCATGCAGGCAGACTTACTGAAAACTAGATACTATTGCTTCTGTCAGCACCTGATGAAACAGCAGCATGTGCCTGTTATTTTCTCCAGTAAGTTAATGTCCTCATTATAGTTTATCATAGAACACTTGTTAATATTCACTCTGAGCAGAAGAATAGCTCTGATTATGTCTTCATTCATTTGATTTTTCTCTACACACATGGTCCACATTGACTTGCTTTTTTCGCTGCTGATAACAGAGAACAAGTCTTGGATATAGAAGTGGATGTTAAGCATATGTTTTAGAGCAACTAAACAAATGCAAAAAAACCCCCACCTAAGTCGAAACTGTTATTTCCAGCATCTATAACAGAAGATCCCAGCAATGCAAGTTGAATCTTCTTTCAAAATCTCTATTCTGGAGTCACGTTTCTCATTTTAATCCTGAAAACACCAGAGCAGGCAAAAGACAAGGGTGAGGTGTAAAGCACTATATTGTGGGCCTGTGAGAGGGAGGGGAGAAAAAGTAGGTGATAATCTTCATAAGTCCTAGAATAGTAATTCAGCGTCTGCTCAGATGAAGTGGGTGATAGGACAGCAGCTGACGCAGTAAGTCAGTACACAACCCCTGGGAAAACCCCTCTTTTCTCCCACCCATTCTCCCTCACTTTGAGGAGCAACATCATCTAGTGACTTTGAGAACATGGAATCACCAACCTGTTCTTTCTCCAGGGGTCTAGGGGTGCCCAGAGTGGGGGGATCACTCTTGCTAACCTCAGCAGAGTACACAGCAGCATAGGGAAATAAAATATGTTCTGGGGCGTCTTTATATCAGCTGAGAAGGAGACACTGGTAAAAACAAACTTTTACTTCCTTTCTATCTTGTATGACTATTGCTTGGTATAATGTATATGCTGGAAATGGAGAGGAGAAAGGAAACTTGTTCAAAAGGATGTAAAGGGGAGACTATTTTCAGAAAGTTGGAGAGTTACAGCCTGATTGCATTTTGAGCCTTTAAGACTATGTCTAAGAACCACCATGCAATTTAGAAAGAAAAGCACTGCCCCTCCTAAAATGCAGTGCCTCTAAATTCAGAGGCCCATCATCCAAGCTGAACACAGTCCAGCTGCACATTAGACCTCTATCTCCACCCCCTTCACCATGTAAACTATCTCATTTAAATGTGCTGAGGATATTATGCAGCACCCTTTGTGCCTAAATTTTTAAAGCAATTTCAAAAGCATTATTTTCAACTCAAACACAAGTAAAGCAGGGGAAAAAAAATCTGTCCAAGGCAGATTCTCAAATTGTACCTGTTCTCAGTACAAACCAGTCCAGGCTGGGCATATTTATGTGCAGCAGGAAATCAGATGCAGATACCCAAGGTAGACATGAACATGCCAGCAGCAACACTGCCAGCAATATAAAGTTATCAGCACAATACTTAAGACTATGCTGAGAAACAAGGAATAGCAGTCCCCAGAGCACCATTCTAACATAACCATGCTGTGAAAAAATACAAGCAACTTTAGCTGTGGGCATGGTGCCGGCACGAACCTACATGTGCTTTGGCACAGCTTTGATTTGACTGTAGGTGGAGCTCAAGAATGCCTATTTAGTTCTTTTGTGGAATGAATACTGTCTGCAGTCACCCCAGCTCCCTCTCTAGAACCTTCAGTAGCCTTAGAGCAAGTGCTAGCACAGCGTTTTTTAATAGGAATGACTACATAGAGTGAAAGCCACAGAAGTGTGTATTCAGAATAATGTATACCTGACTGAAAAGATGGACTGTTCTCACTCTAAGTTAGATAACACTCAGTAATTTTAACTACCATCTTGTTAATCTGTTCACAGAAGCAACTGTATTTCCCAGGAACCCCTTTCTTCCCTTGTCCCCACCTAGACTCAGGCTATTCCCTGCAAACCATGGGGAAACAGATCACAAAGATCCCCCCTCCCCCAAGACCTAACACCCCAAGCACTACCAAACAAGTTTCCATTTTCGTTTATCCTGATTTTACAGCAGCAAAACTGTGTTCTTCAGGGGTCCTTATACTATGAGCAGAACCAGATTAGCAGCTCTTGAGTTTGTTTGATTCCCGGATACCAGATCGGAGGAAAGCCATTAGAAACATTAGCTTCTTCAAATGATGTGTTTTCTCATTGAGAAATGAGATTTATAGTAGTGCACTCTGTTGTTAATTGCTGATATTTAATCCTTCAAATCTGAGTAGGTTTTTAATCATTATTATTTTATTGTTTACAAGTGCAAAATGAAACAAACCTGATATGTCAAGAGGCACCCTATAGAAGCTTACAGATAGTATTTTAAATATTTCAAATGGCATTTATTAAAATAAGTTTCTCTATTTTAATAATGGGACAGTACATTTCAAGTTCTGCTCCAAGTTATACCTATTGTTATCTCTCAAGACTGGATCCAAATACTGCTCCACACTACTCCTCTAAAATGCTATCTGAGCATTACCGGGATCAAAATTTAATGAATGTGCTAAAAATGCAACTTCACAAGGTACATAAGACAGGATCATCACTCCAAAGGCAGGAGTTCCAGCTGCAACCTGAAGGAATTCTGTACATTGTCATTTTGGCATTTTTGTACATAAGGCAAATACGGCCAGAGTGCTCCCACCTCAAAAACCTTAGCATTTGTGAAATCCCTATTCATCTAGTAGCCCCCTTTAAGATGCAAAGCCAATGTGCAACTGGCCCAATCCTGATTCCATTTAAAAACAGGGTTAATCTATATTAAAGCCACTAATGGATATAAAGGGATTCTGGATTTGGAGGGAAGTCAGAACAGCAAATGCAACAGAAGCCAGAAGAGAACAGCATCAAGATTGATGATTTCCTGTTTCTTACATACTTATGACAAGTTTTGAATAATTTCATAGAAGTTGCATTATCATTTGTGACAAAAACGATGAACAAAGCCCAAGGTGGGCATAGCCACAGCACCAACAGCAGAAGGGAATGGCTTGATAGCAATCCACTGCAAGTGCAGAGGAGGAAATCCACATTGAAGGAATGAACATTGCAGAGTGTTCACTGAGCAGAGTGCTTGATTAGCTTCATAGCACTGAGCAGGCTAGCCAATGCTACAGAAAAGGCAAATGAACAGAGGAAAATAATCAGGGAAACAATAAAAGTCTTGGATTTTCTACGTAGAGTCCCAGAATTAAAAATAAAACTGTGAAATTCAAAACTGAAACTGTAAAACAACCCTCAGAGCGTAGCATCCTTCAAGCTGTTCTCCCACAGTTTAGCATGTGGCCTTATTGTTGCTCATATATTTTACAGAATGTTACAGGATTTTTCTGCGTGTTCAAATAAACACATACAGTACTATTCTAAAAGATTTAAGACCCAGACTGCAAAAGTTTCCTCTTTCTTTTGCACATACAACATTTACAACAGAGATGCATTTCATGACAGAGCTCAGTTTTGCATATTAATTATCTGATTTTGAAACTTTCAATTTTATAGAAGTTGACCCAATAGCCATAAATGTATAGAAAAAGCCCTCAAATGTACACCAACCTGTGGTTTGAATACATAAACTCCACCAGTGCAGCAACAGATGCATGACTCATATATAAAAATATTAAATTCTGGGAATGCTGCAATATCACTGTTACCTCCATGCGTTAGTGGTCAGGATACCTTAAATAATAGGTTAGTGACCCCCTGCCTGGGACTCTGGTAATCTGTATGAGCTAATAGAATATTATTCTATTTTATGGGCTAATAGAATAAGCATATTTTATAGTGTATGCATGCCAGCACCAGCACAAGGTAACCAAGTGCAAGGAAGGTCAAGGGGTGGGCTTAGACCGTAGTCATGAGCAATAAAAGTCTCTGAAGCCTTCCACCTTACACCAAGAGGGGAAACAGGAGAAAAACCAAGAACAGGAGTGGGAATTGGCAGGAAATGAGCCCGGCACATTAGCCGAAATGCTATCCCCTATGTAATGCTAAGTGGAGCACTTATCTGTGCAACCCTTCAAGTCTTGCTTTTCCACCACACAGGAGTAGCAGCAGGAGTTCCATTAGCAGAGGACTGGATCCTCTTTAACAATATTCTCAAAATTGGAAACACATCATTCTGCATTTTTGTCATGCAAAATTAAGTTTTCATGAGTCAAAATGGAGAGACTCAAATCCCAGACCAGTTGACAGTAACTGAATTAACAAAGCATGAGTTGGCTAAAAATAAACAGCACCTCCCTCACTGTCTACAAAAATCCCTGTTCAGCATTAACTCCGTTGTAGTCTGCTTGCAACTTTGTTTATGCATTTTCTCCACCCTGCCAACTTTAGACACTAAGATTGATCTGTGCAGTCTGATAAATATATGCTAACTCATCAAACTCGACACGTTCCATGCAGACACTTCCATCTCAACAATGCTTTCAGTGAAATTATTTTTTAGGAACAAGAAAAGCAAACTAAGACAAATACCATAAGCTAGGAAGGTGGAAGCCCAGGTTCAAGTATTTGAGCTGTCTCAGTGAGTGATACAGGATGTAAAACTATTTTGCTTTGAACAGAGCAAAAACCTGAGGTAAGGTACCCCATATCATACCAAACGACCCCTCACCACAGACCAAGCTGCTTACTTCTTCCTAAACCAAGACTCACATGCTTTGTGTTTGAAAAGGGAAGCGCATTGACAGTCAGACAACAGACCAACACAAAAATCTTAGAAATGTTTAATTTTCCTTATGGTACCTGAGAAAAATGGAATTTAGAAGCTTTGGGGAATGAGGTAAAATAGCAGCAGCATCCCCCAGCCAACCAGAGCCTGCCCTTGCACTGACAGCAATGAAGATGCTCAGAGACTGATTCTTTCATCATTTCATCCATGCTGCTTTGCGTGTCTCATGTTATACCAAAACACATAGATATGAGAAAGAAAACGACAGAAAAAAAATTAGCTAAATCCTTGGGTTTTGTCCTGCTCGTAAAGATCCACTAGCTTTTCATCAGGCTCAAGAGCAAAGAGCATTAAAATGAATTTTCAGAGTATTCCCCAATAGCTAACTGCAATTGATCCAGAAACTATAGTTGCGTATGAATTCATTGAAGTCAATTAATACGTTTTTACATTGTTTAAAATGCTAAGGGCAAATGTAATTGTCCCTCAAAGCATTCTGACAATGAACCAGAATAAATCAAGTTAAATATACCAAGTGAGCAGCAGTATCTGTGGGGATTGTTTTAACATCTACTGTAATCATAATTTGAATGACAGGAACAACTGACCAGAAAAACAATGTGGAGTTGAATGGCCTTTAAAATAGAATTTCACTTATCAACCACTGACACATCACAGCCATCAATTCTATTTTATCCACTGTCCAACAGCACCCAGTTGGACAGACAGAGAGAGAAAGAGAAAAATAAGTAAGGAAAAATTCAATTTGTGTGTGTCTGTGTAACCAATTCTGTGGAAGTCAGTTGCACTAGGCAACATATCACATTTTATTTTCTTCAGGGAGCCTTGTTTTTTATCTAAAATGAATCAAAACAGTAAAATTATTACAACTTATTAGGTAGATAGATACTCCCAAGTGTCAAAATAACAATTTTTCTATTGTAAGAGGTCTATATCAAACATGGTACAAAAGGCCAGTTAATTAAGTTTAAAAAGAGGAAATCATGGTCCACAAAAAAATCTACTCCTACCCTGAGTTTTCTAAAAAAAAAATCAATTTTGCATTTTTTAAAGACACTAAGATCTATCACTGACAACTGGGAGAAGGATTGAAGGAGCAATACACAAGGGTAAAAAATGGATTGGAATGTACAGCTTGCCTTTTTTCCCTTTTTTAAAAAAAAAAAATTGGAAAAAAGTAGGAAAACCAAGCATTTGGAAAAGGTACTATTAATGAAAATTCTAAACATAAAGATCACTAGCTTTGTTAGCTTCATCAGTTTCCAGCATTTAATTGGTGAAGAAGTAGAGTAGGGACACTTCCCACAGTTACTCCAATATAAGTCCTTTATAGCATTTACTTGGACCATCTTTGACTTCCTTGAAATGAGCAGGAAAAGAGCATTCACTAACCAGATAAAAAGATAGCATATACAATCTTCTTAAAAGACAAAGTCACAAAAGATTTGAAAACAAAATATTTTTCTTAGACAAGTATGCCTACTCACAAAGGCAAAAAACATACAGGAATTAAATCAGAATCTGGTACCCCATCCACAAGCATTGCTGGGAGACCTACTTAATGCTGTAAGTATACTCACTGACTTCTATGGGAATTGCATTTCTAAGCACCACTGAACATTAAGCTATTTTTAATTAGTAATAATTTATGAAAGTGGAGTTTGCAAGAGGTACTGAGTCCCTCAAATATACTCCAGCTGAATTCAAAGTGCATCAGATATGGGATCAGCAGGTACCAGTATCATGCATAATTTATCATAACAGGACTTCTCCAGCATCCAGCTGCACTGCTCTGTGGGCTGCTCCTGCAGGCAGCTGAAAGAGCTGCTGAACAATTGCCCTCTTAGAAGGTTTCTGGGTATCACAGTTCCCCTGAGCTGAAAGTTCACTGCACAGCTGGTGAGGACAGCAGAGGGGCTTTTCATTCCTGTTTGATGTCATTTTGGCCTCTGAATTAAAGACAGAATTTGTGGTGTGGGTGCCATATGAATCCACTTTGAACTCAGAGTTGAAGTAAGAAAGGAAGTAATTTAAGCAATTCCCCTGGAACATAAGCCACTTTCTGCATGAGTTATTAAGACTTTTCAAGTCACTTGTAGAACGCAGTTGGAAGTAAAATCTGTCCATCTGGGAGATCTTTTTATTGCTAGTGATGCTGGAAAATACACTGAATCCTTCTGGGAAAACCAAAAATAAAAGTCTACTGGGAAAGCCAACCCATAACAGAAAAAAAAAAGCCTCATGACAACAGTCATTGCAGCTACTTGCGAACAAAAAATGTAGAGGCAAATGTTGCAGCATTTTTTCATCTTTTTCACACCAGTTTGAATACAAATTTTATCTTGGGAAAGTGTAAAAAACATAGTAAGAAACAGAGCAAAGAATCACTAGCATTAATTTATAAAGTTATTAAATTAAACCAATTTTGCCTTGAGATTGCTTCTTACAGTACTACCTTCTCCAGCAGTAATTTCATACTTTGAGCCAAAGCACTCTGGGGCAATTAGGGGCAATTAGACCTGTAAACTAGAGACCTTATTCAGCATCACTTGCACAGTCAAAACTCCTGCTGAAGTCCCAGGGAATTCTGCACAATTAAGACACAAAGAAGGTGGCTCTTGACTTGTATCTGAAGAAATCTGGCTAGAGATGGGCTCTTTAGGTATCTGGTTCAGAAATATTACCATTACCCATCTCAGTGATATGTTGCAAATCAGGATGTAAGGTTTGGTAGATCAAGCTAACAGGAGGGCAAGCAGTAGGTAAAAAAGAACTTAACAAAACTTAAAGGCCTTTTTTGGGACAAATCAGCCCTTTCCAAGTAGGACAGAATTTTCTGACTACAAGTCCTAGGACATGCTGCAGTCCCAAGAGGAATAGACCAACCCACCTGCCAGCTGCTGCCCTGCCTCCTCACCACTGACATAAGCATTTGTCTGAGCCAGTGCCCAGACATTTTAACTCAGTAAATACGCTGGCAAAAAAAAAGAAAAAAAAAAAAAAAAGAAAAAGGAAAAAAAAGCTGAAAGTAAACAATTTTTGGTTGCTCCAGATTTATGCTGCCTCAGAGGTCTAAAATGCCAGTGAAAGGACGGTACCACAGTGCCTAGCACATAGATCACCACATGCAACCATGGGTTTGGAGCACAAGAGCAGATTGGCACAAGACAGATCCTGACAGAGACATGATGTGTCTCTGCTCCCCTTCCTCATCTCACTCCTTCACCAGCACACCTCCTTTCCACCTTGAATTTGCTATGACTAACAACAGAATAAACCATCTCCTCCTGATAAGACAAAAATTAAGCCAGAAGCTGAAGGTGGGGAGGGGGAAAGGAAAAAAAAAAAAGAGAAAAAGCCATCACTGTCTGTTTTGCTGGCAAAGCATGCTGGCTGACCAATAAGTAGCAGGGTCAAAGCAAGGGAAAAGACAAGACCACCTAGCCAGTTTTGATGGACGAGGAAACAGGATTGCCAGTTTAGTTGACAGCCAGCTGTTGGATTAGGTCAGTACGTTTTTGGAACCTGAGAAGCTATTTCAAAGAGTGGGGTCTGCTTCTTGAGTGTCACTGTTGAAACGCCACTCAGAAAAGGTTAGTAAGCTGGTTTAACCTCTGCAGGACAAGCAAAGACAGGGTGGTCTCTTGACCCCTCCATGCAGTTTTAAAGAATGTGCTGCCTGCTTTGACTTTCCTCCAAAAAATGTGTAAAAAAAAAAATTCTTTCAAATAATGTCCTTTTAATTTGAAGAATTTTCTTCTCTTTAAATCTGGACATAAGTTTGAGGCATGAAATTAATTTCAGATTAAGCACACTTCAATACAACACAGACAGAAATGGGAAAGATAAAAAAGGACACCTTTCGACTAGTCTGTAAAAGACAGGCTTATTCTTATATTTGTGCGGAGTACACCTGTACATAAATTGAAAAGGGATGTCAAGCCTACACAAACAGTCTCACAAGACATCCCAATTTATGAAAAATCCAAACCCATCCCTGAAGCTGAGCTTTTTTATCCAATTAATTTTCAAAATTATGAGGCACATTAGCAACATCAGATTTTTAGGAATTTTAACTCATTAACTCATTAAATTCCTTTTAACTCACTGAAACAGGTGAAATATTGTATTTAAACAGTAATTTTAAAACTGAGATTTTTATTTACAGGAGAAAGGCCTGCAAAGTTTGGCCATGCATAGTGCAAATGTAAAAAGATAAGTGGAAAGAGAAGAAAGGTTTAAAGTTGTCAGCATAGTCCTTCAGTTCCCTAGACACATCCTACTGGAATAAAGCTGTGTCAGGGGAAGTTCAGATGGACATTAGGAAAAGGTTCTTCTGAGAGGATGGTTGATCACTGGAACAGGCTCCCCAGGAAAGTGGTCGTGGCCTCAGTCCTGACAAAGAGTGTCTGAATGTTACTCAGCCAGATAGTTTACTTTTAGGCATTCCTGTGAAGACCAGGGAGTTGGATTCGATGATCCTTAAGGATTTCTTTCAACTTGAGATATTTTATGATTCTATACATGCTGAAGTCAGTGCAAGTTCTTATGTAGAACTTTCATTATTGCCTCTAATAGAGCTATACTGGAAACACAAGCAAATTAATGAACAAGTAATTTTGATATTCAGAAAGTTGAACACAACAGTGACCTATGTTAAAATTTGTGAAACTCTCTATATAGTTACCAAAGAGATTAAACTCAGCATGAAGAAAAAAACCACCACAGTACTTCCCATGTAAGAGACACATTCAAGAGGAAATTTGTATCACAAGAAAAAGTATGTGAGAAATTCAGAAGTTTTAACTGTAACCTTCAACTAACTCCAAGTTTTAAACTGAGTGTAAAGAAAAAAAAATAACTACAGATATCACTAGGCAGAAGAGATAGCCAGCCTGACTGAAGTAACAATAAGAAAAACAAGTTTATTTTTCATGGTATTTTCATAGATGTTTTGCAAGTACAACTTGCAATGTATCAATTTAAAATATGGGGGACCATATTTTATTTTAATACTATAATAGTGTGTACGAACAAGGTCTGACACAGTTCCAGAGAACCTACAGGACACGGTAGTTACATCAGCATGTGATGAACTGTCATAAGTAGCTCTGAGTACTTGTGATAGAAACATCTCAGAATGGAAGAAGGGGGTTACTGGTAATTACCAGTTTTATCATGCCTGATTACACTTACACAATAAATCAGCAATCAACTGGAAAAAGGCAAGTGACAAAAATTCCTTGTGCTGAGGCTAGAAAATACAAAGGACGAGGGGAAAGTGAAGTATATATAGCAGTTTTATAAAAAATAAAGCTTCCTAGGATGTGCCTAATGGCAACTAAGAGTAAGTAGCATATAAATACAAGCAAGGATTATGGAACATAGAGAAGTGGAAGGGGCTCTAACCACACTAGAAATGTGACTAGAAAGCCCACCTTTGGCTTTATTTTATTCTAAGAGGCGAAGTCCTTGTGCTGCTGCCAACCGACGCATAGAATTCAATCCCCTTGAAGTTAATTGCAGTTGTGCACATTACAATAGCTAGTGTTCTGCTGATGATTCTCATGTCGGTTTCCTAGAGCCATTGTTCTTCTCTAGATTACTCGGTTAAAAAAGGGTCAGTTTAAAAAAAGAACAAGGTCTGAAATGTTGATACAAATAGCTGACTTCTGTTGTTCATAAATGCAATCCAGGCATCCTTTCCTCTTAGAGCAGATCATCCACTCAGTCTAATGCTAATGAATCTCCTGGTTGCATTTCAAATATATCAGTTTTGGTCTAGCGCCATGTTCTGGTAAGAAACTTTCATATTTGGAGTGTGCTACATAACCTGTTGCTCGTCAAACTAAGCACATCCAAAAAGTGTCTATCAGGAAGAAAGCTGTGCTCCTAAAACCTGAAGATTGATTTATGCCACTTCTCTTCATATTAAAATACCATGCATTTCAAACTGGGTAGAAGTTGCATACCTAGAGTGCTTATGGACATGATATGTTTATTTTGCAAGAGTAGATAGCAGGCATTTGCCAGGACCCCTGCACAAGCAAATGCTTCTGCTGCTTATTTTTGGGTAAGGGAGTATAAGCAGACTGACTCCACATGCAAAATTCCTACATCCCTTGATGGCAAAGGGATCAAACTGACAAATAGTTGGAACTGTACAAACAGGAAGACAAATATGATCTTATGATCTTATGTTACTGGAGTATGACTTGTTCTGTTCTTATGATCTGTGTTATTGGCATATATATTTATTAATAAAAATTCTAAAAAATACAGGATTCTTTAATACCCACTAATCAAGCAGATAACTTACCCAAGCTGATGGGTGCAATATTCTAATCAAAGTTAACAACTTAGTGAGAGACTGACCATTAATTAGAGACTCATCATTAGGAGAAACAAACTCTGGAGTAAAAAACCTCAAAATGAAAGTTTTAGATGATATTCATATTTCCATTAGGACAGAAGGTACAGATACCAGTTGGGATTATCCACTTTATTGAGCAAGTTGCTGTACTGCATGCACATAAGACAAGAACTCTCTTCCCCAAAGACCTTTATACTACTCTCTGAAAGATGAAAACAAATTAATCAGAGCTCCTGAGAATAAAAATGGCAATGTTACAGGACAGATTTCCTCTTTGTCCAGCGAACAATACAACATAAGTTTGATTTGGGAACATTTTGGAACATATAGTTTTATGCTATAACATATAACTGCACAGCTTTATGCATGAATATCAGTTCCTCCTGGGACTGGTGAAGCTCTGCATCTCCTCAGGACTGTTCTCCATTCCCATTCACTGCAGGAATAAACTGAAGCAGGTTTTTTTTTCTCCCAGCTCTGAAAGAGAGGAGCACAGCCACAGCAGACCTCTAAAATTTTCCTGAAGTTTAACTTTGAGCTCTTATGCAGTCAAGCTCTTACACACCCTTGAACGCAGGAAATAAAGAAAAAGCAGCAATGCAGACCAGCCATGGTGGGACAACAACATGGTACACTGCTCAATGCTGGCAACTTCTTCAACTTAACTTATTTTGTGTTTTATACTTGTGAACTGTCTCAGCAGGAACAGCTACCAGCCATCACATCATTTCTTATGCACAATGAAAACTATTACAACTTCTCCAGCTGTACGAGTTCCTAAATACAAGTCACTTGTTCATCACCACTGGAATTACCTGAGCCTCAAATTCTCTTCAGTAACAAAGTCCATCTAAGAATCTCTGGTTAAGAAATGATCCCTGATGAACACTAGTGTGGGAATAAGTGTCTAGTTCCTCCAACTTTATTAAAAGTGGCCACAGACACTGTGCAAAGGCAGAAAAAAAAATTGTGTACCAACAAAAGAAGAAACTGAACAAGAAAAGATTGTCATGGAAGACTTCCAAATATAATGTTTGAGACAGGTACAGCTCTTTGGGGGTGAAAAAAATCAATTTTTACATTATGTTTTATTGTTGTACAGCAGATGCAATCTAATATTGAATTTATTGGAATTGTTGAAGGAAACAGAACAATGTAATAGGAATCAAGTGCTAGGGCTTAAAAATCTTTTTGGTGAAAAATCTTTTTGATGTAGTGTGGCAAACTTACTTTAGAAAGCATGGCAGCTTACTGTTTTCAGTTCCTATCACCCCTAGCATCAAACTTGGTGCTGAGAAATATCAAACAGGACGTCTTTTTTTCTTTTGGTAAGCTGAAACTGTTGTGTCCTGTGTATTTACTTGAGGGTCGAACATACCGAAAACCAATGAAAAAAAAAATCGATACTTGGTGGTAAAAATCTTTTATCCTGCTTTATAGTTTAAAAAGAAAGAAGCAACAAAGTCATGTAACAAATGCACTCTCTCTCTCAGATGTTGCCTCTGAAGTCCCATTGAAAGTGAAAACAGGAAAGGATTCAAACACTATGTTATATTGCTGTCTTCTCCAATACTAATGATCCCTTAGTCATTGTACCCAGTGAACAAAAATCAAACCAGCCTTCAGGCTGCTCTAACCTGAGCTGTGACAATGAATCACAGACACATAACCATCTGTTGGATCTCAAGTTTCTCTGCTTACACCATTCCTGAAGTGCTAGAGAAGACGATCTCCTAAATCAGCTATTTCTAGGCTCATCCTTTGGCTTACACATATCATTCTAAAATGAAATAAATAAAATCAGCAACATGTTAATTCTTCACTCTCTGTTCACTATACAGTAGTCTTACCTTCACATTTCACAATTAAGGTAGCAAATGAAAAAAAAAAAAAGCACATGAGAAAATGGGAAAATAAATCTGCTCCATTACTGTATACTAAACTTGTTAATGAAATCAGTTCCCATGAAAGCAAAGGGATGACAATTCTAACCAATGCAGAAAGTGCATGTGCAGTGGGTACAGTACAAAGCTGAGACTGCAGAAGGATGATGGCATGATCTCATTTTTACTCAGAGTTACTGATGTAATGCTCTGAGGTTCAGTGGAGGGCTCTTGGTTTAATACTCCCAGTCAATCAAAACAGAGTTTCAGTTGCTAATAACATCAGCTCTCAGAATTGCTTTTAAGCTGTTTATGAGCCTGCAGGGCATCTGCAAAAAGGTTTATTTTGGGTTGTAAAAATAAGCATATTTTCATGCAGGCTTACAGAATTTTAAAAACAAAATACTAGAGCAAATTCTCAGTTGGAACAAGTTGTTCATTCATTTCAGCAGAGCTGCCTCCTCATATTTACATATTTTCAATTGACCCCTTCATGTGTGTTGGCACCTACTGCTTTTAAAAGACAAGGATCTCAAACTGACCTTATATTAAAAAGACCCCTACTACCCTTCCCCTCTCAATCCCTCCCGTCAGCAACAATAAAAACCTAAACAACCAAAACACAGACACAAAAAAAATCCACTACAAAACCTCAAACCCCCATAATATAAAGAGACTCCTGGTGTAAAGCAGAATAGTTAATTTTAGTTGAAATATTTTGTGAATACTTTTTAAGGTTAAAGATCTTGCCAAATTATGCTTCCATGATAACTGGGGGATGTAGAGGGGGTGGGGAAGTGTGACAGACAAAAATAAGTTTGAATTAATTCGATGAATAAATGAGCTAAGGCAAGATTCCTTTGTAAACCTCTTGCTAAAATTGAGGGCATCACAGTCTGCAGATATTTTTTAAAAAGTCTGTTGTCCCATTTTCCAGTCATGCCCATTCTAGCATAAACTTAGAATTGACCAGACACAAACAAAATCCTGTTTTTCTCTGTCACATCCAAAGCCAGTAAGAAGTGTAGAATTCCCATTCTGAGAAGGATAAGCTTCTAATTTTGCTGGCTTGGTAAAACTTCATTACACAAATGTCTTGCTGTATCACCTGAAGAGGCTTAGACTGATCTTTTCACTACTGTAAGCCAGTACTTACTTAAGTTGCGCAGAAGCTTAAGAGATCAAGTCGCAAATACTTAAAATTGACCACAGCAAGCCACAGGTGACATTCAATATCCTCAGGAAAGCAAAAATCCTAAATGGAACTTCTGCTAAATATTATTTTAATTATTTTCCTACTCAGGTTCCCAAAGCTTTCCTGGTCCCAGACTCACATGAGGAGGTACTACTTGAAGAAGCTCTGACAGGTGGGAGTCACTTGCCCATTCCAAAACTGCAAGGCCAGTGAGCATGTCTAGATAACCTGCCTATAAAGATATTTTATAGGCAAAAGACAAGGATGCTTTCAGATTGGGAGAGGAATTTGAGATTCCACAGCCATTGTTCCTGCTGTTGATTACTGGAGGCATTTACATATTTTTAAAATATGGTGATTTAAAAAATAAAATTACTATGATACATTTTAAACAAATGGATGAATAAATAATTCATTACTATATGGATGTTGTAAATGCATACTTGCACTTAAAGTAGATTAACTAATATCTGAAATAAATCATTACAAAAATGCAAATGAGTTTTTGACTGCAATAATATTTTATTCACGTTGTTTGATATTTATAGTTGTGTTCCATATAGAGCAATAAATACCTTTATGAAAACAAAGGAATCTAGATTAATTCCATGCTGTTTAAGTGGGCTTTAGGTTTTCTTCTAGATACAGAGGCAATTTTTAAAAAGCACTTCTCTGGAAACAGAGAAAAAAGCAAATTTGACAGATGAAGATTAATATCTTAATTTTCAGTTTTTCACATGAACCTTGTTGTCTCTGTGATGCCTATACGTAGCCTGCTAGATGTAAAACTAAACAAGTTCCTGAAATTGACCATAGGGCATAAGGTTTATAATGCTGGATATGTGCTATTTTGAAGAGATAAAAAACACCCCCAAAAAACCCAAAATAAAACCCCCATGAACGCAAAGGCCTTCTACTCCAAAGATGACTCTTCCCCCTCACCTCCAAATTCCACTAGTTTAAATGAAAATGAAATTTTTAAACAGGTTCACATTCTTCATAACTCATGACTCAATTCTTGGGCAATAAAAGCAAAAATATTATTTTCTTTTAACAGATATTAAAATAAAGATATGGGTTACATTTATTAATCTCAGATATTTCAATTCACCCACAAAAACACACATCTGTTTTGCTTTTCCTTCTCTCTTTTCTAGGACTTCACTATCTGAACCTTCTCCTTTTTCCCAGTTCGGAGCAAGGGAAAAGTGCCCTTTCAGCTAAATGATCTTGTGCAAGGATATGAGTGCAATCAAGTCAATGTGAATGTTTAGTAAAGACTGTAACACAAATCTCTCATCACTGTCACAAGGATTCTTTAGTTATCAGGCTCTCTGATACTGGTATGAACTGATTTCTTTTAGATCTTCAACTGTTTCCCCCAGTTTCCCTATGAGCATCATCAACTTCCTTCCACAAAATTTAGGCTGAGCTTGTTATAGCAAGCCCAGACATGAGGAAGTCTGCTCAGGTACACCTAGAAATTCAAGCTCTTGTCTTTCATTGTTACCAACAATTAATTCCATGCAGAATAATTTCTCCAGTGTAATAAAATCCCTAAACCTGTTGAAACCTCATTATATAATGATAGTGAGGATTTTCAGCAGCATTCAAGATGCATACCTTCTGGCAACACAGACTTAATGCATGTGAAATTTCTATTTCTCTTCCATTTTTTTCCCCATGGTGCCCCCAGCATATTCCACTAATTCCTGGCAATGTAAATTAAGTTTTTCACCTACTGTATTTCCAGTGTTGCTTAGTCATCTTTGACTGAAAACCTACATTGCAGACCAATTTTCTGGCAACAGTAAATCTTAAATGAGGTTTACTTTATACTGAAAAAATGACATAAATTATAACATTATTTCATGCATATAAAAGCTTGCATTGTTTTTTGTTGGTAGTTTGTTTTTTTATATATATACTCAAGTATCTGGGAATATACACAATGAATCTGTTAGACTGCATGAATTTCCACAAAGCATCACAATAATTCTTGTCCCTTTCAGATTATAATCAAATAGATACTTTCATTTATCAATAGATACAAGACTTTAGAAGGAATAATCAGGTTTACAAAAGTTATCTTACCCAAAATCAGTTCTTGTCATCTGAGTTCCAAAGTGAGGAGTCCATGGAAATTGAATAGGGGAAGAAAACCAAATGACTCTCAGAAATGGAGGACCCTACCTTTACCCAAGAGAGCAGATTTAGCCCAAGTCCTTTCTCAAAAGGACAGAAAAGTAAGATGATTTTTGTTATAATGAAGAGAAAAAGATACTGGATACACATTTTAGCCTTTCTGCCTACTGCACTACCTACAGTTTTGCTCTTCACTCAAGAATTAGACCTTGAATGGACTTCTTGAAAATAAAACATCTACCATCTCTAGTCATATTCAAAACATATAGGAGGTTTCAGTATCTGGAGTGAATACCTTTGCCTCAGAAAATATAACACAGAAAAGCTTTTCTCATATGATGTTCCACTTCGAGAAGTCACAGAAGTACAAAAACTCATTGACATTTGCCTCTGCTCTGCATCAAGAACCTTTGGGTTCTGGAGTTGGTGGCAGAAAAAATGGCATCTTTAGGGCTGAGGGAAAACCCAGAATCTCTCTCAAAACGTTAGGAAGACAGCAACTAGCATCCAAAAGGTGAAGATGTTAACAGGTCCAATGGCATCGAGTGAAAAAGATATGCCTCCAACTCACAAGTATGAAATAATGTGTAGATTACGATCTAGTATGGTAAACTACTATTAAACTGCAAAACAAAACAAAAAGCCCCTTGCATTTTCAATATCCTTTTATCTTTCAGCTGCATATAAGCTTGTGAAGAACAATATCCAAGGAGTCAATGTGGGCATACATCCTTCACAAAATGGACTGACCTCAAGGACAGTTTTGGACTGCAAAACAAAACACGGTGGCGCTACACACATTTCCATATACTTCCCAACAAGGAATCTGCAAAATACCTTTGTCTATTTATTTACTTTTAGCAAGGATGCACAATCAAAACCATTTCAGCATTTCTCAGAAATCAGAACATCTGTTATGTATCAAGAGACATGTCCTAAAAACCTACATAATGCTAGATTTTATTTTTCTGTTAAACAGCAAAGCATTCTATATTTATGTGCATCAACATCAGGATCCCAGGGACTTAACATACAGATAAGTTGAACAGTTATCTGTTAAATATTGACAGTAATCAACTTCCATACTTCCAATCCCAGTGTACAAGATCTGTGAAAGTTTCCCTGTAGCCATTTTAGGACACTAATTTTAGCACAATTCAGTTGTCACCATTCTTGGTTAAAGACATACAATCTGTACTTCCAGACCATTGTTTTTCACTAAGAAACTGGAAGATGAAAGAAATTCCTGAAAGATTTGTCACTGGAATCTCCGAATTCTCAAGACTCCCTGATAGATGTTTTCTTTCTGTCAAATCTTTCTTGTCTCTTACAGGGGTTGTATCATCTTATGCATGACTTCTCTGTATAAGGAATTAGAGAAAAATTATGTAAGAGAAAATGCAAACATACTGTAACTCTACTGCAAAAATAACAAAACTTGCAGTGGAAACAAGTCTAATCAATGACTGAGGATAAGGCAGTAATAGGTGCTAGTCATCCCTACCCTTCCCAAATCTATAGGGTGTTTGAATCATTGAGTAAGAGTTTTGTTGTTATTGATATCTGAAGGCTGACTCTATCTGTCACATCTGCACGGACAGATGTAATACCTTCTAAGCAGTGATACCTTCTGAGCTTTGATAACCTCTTTTAATTAAAGTTTCCCTTCAAGCCTCTAAACATATCAAACATCACTGAATGAAGTTGTGTTAAAGTCCTCAGGGGATTCTGCTGGAAGACAGAGACATTACAATCAAAATGCTAACGCAGTCATATGGAGCAGAAATAAGGCTTCCTAATTTATGTATATCCTACTCCATATTTCCTGTTTGTGTTAAAAAAACCCTCATTTGTTGCCTTTTTTTTTTTAAGCAAAAAAAGAGAATAATTATCTAGATATTCTTCAAACTACATGCATGATGAAAGGCACATGGGAAAAGATCAGTTATCAAACAACATGATATGAGCATAGAAAAAAGTGTCCAAAATATATTAACTGTAGAATTGTGACCTACAGAAGATATTTTTCTGGTTGGAGTTTGTTGTTTTGAATGTTATTATTTCTGACAATCTTTTCTCTGAATTTTTCTCCCCCAAATCTTATGTCGTGCCTTAAATTTTTGTTTTCTCCCAGAAATTTAATTAAAAAGCAGAACCAAAAAAAGCAAACCTCATATATTGAAACATTTTTTTTTTTTCCTCACTTCAAGGAAAGATGAATATGTGGTTTATTCATACTTGCATTTAGTGGACATTTGTAGTAGTTACCTCAATTAACTTGTTTTCTGCCTTTGATTTCTACAAATAGATGGCATTATGGGTGAACAGATCTGCCTTGGATGAAAACTGAAAATTAATCTATATAATATTTATTTTTCTTTTTCAGTTGGGGGTTTGGTTTCAACAGACCATTTTTAGCATTTACTGAACTTTAAGACTCAGTAGGTCTTTCAACACTACCACACTTTGCCTTGTTCTCACATCCATTGGTCTGTGCAGTTAAAAATGTTCCTGACTTATCCTGCAAACATAAGACAACATTTGTGATAGGAATATATATTACAGGAAGTGAAATGCAGCTGAGCTCTTTAAGCCCATTAATCAAAGTGACAACAAATTTATAACAACAACACAGCATCACTATTACTAGCTGAGAACTCAACGATGATGCATTGGATGTCCCATAACCCAGAAAAATCAAAATATTTCATAGATATGTAAAAACTCAGCTTTACAGAGAGAAGCTCTTGTAGTTCAGATCCAAGAACAACATCCTTGCACAGGCCATGGTTGCTTGCATCAAAATGTTGTTTGCCCTAATACAGCCACGAAGAGGGACCTGGGGGTCCTGGTTGCTGACAAGTTGAACATGAGTCAGCAGTGCCCTGGCAGCCTCGAGAGCCACCGTGTCCTGGGGCACCAGGCAAAGCATCACCAGCTGGTCAAGGGAGGGGATTGCCCCACTCTGCTCTGCACTGGTGAGGCCTCAGCTTGAATATTGTGTGCAGTTTTGGGCACCACAATATAAAGATATTAGGGTATTAGAGAGTGTCCAAAAGAGGGCAATGAAGATGGTGAAGGGCCTTGAGGGGAAGCCGTGTGAGGAGTGGCTGAGGTCACTTGGTCTGTTCAGCCTGGAGAAGAGGAGACTGAGGGGGCCTCTTGTTGCAGTTTACGACTTCCTCACGAGGGGAAGAGGAGGGGCAGACACTGATCTCTTCTCTCTGGTGACCAGGGACAAGACCTGAGGAAATGGCCTGAAATTGTGACAGGGGAGGTTTGGGTTGGGTATTAGAAGAGGGTTCTTGCTCCAGCGGGTGCTTGGGCACTGGAACAGGCTCCCCAAGGAAGTGGTCACAGCACCAAACCTGACAGAGTTCAAGAAGTGTTGGGATGATACTCTGAGGCACATCAGAGTGCCTCAGGGCACACTCCTGGGCATAGTCCTGTGCAGGGCCAGGACTTAATGATCCTTATGGGTCCTTTCCAACTCAGCATAGTCTGTGATTCTGTGATCTCCAAGCAGGCAGCAGGACCCGGCTCAGAGTAGCTCTCTCTGACCATCCCACATTCAGGCTGCAGTTGCAACCATTCCCTACACAACAGAAGCTATTCTCTATTTGTTTCTCACCAACGCAAAAATGCAGCAGGGAAGAATACTATATTAAAAAAAGGGGGAAGGGGGAAGTGAATGGGATTAAAGCTATAGCTGTTCCCTCTAAAAACCTGAAGCATCTGCCTGCTGTCCATTTCTATAACAGAAAAGAAACTGTTAAAACAGAACTGACTCAGAACTTTCACAGAGGAGAGGGTAATAACTTGCAAACAAATAAACCCACTCCATCAACAAAGTTAATTTGAAAGCCTGATTACTTGGAGATGAAGACAGGTATTAAAAGCAAACAAGCCAAGTATTTTCATTTTGAAGTTTTCAAATTTCTCCTGAAAGAGGAATTTTTTTCCCCTCAGTTGGTGTCCAGTAGGGGCTGGCTGGCTTGTTGTGGGAGCTGGCTGTACTCCTCTTACCACCCTCCCTCCAGCTCAGGGCTGAGCTCTGGTCCTGCATCCTCCTTCTCTTCCATGTATGCCTCAGACTCCTTTATTCCCACACCTCCAGGAAGGAGAGCTTTGCAGAGGCACTAGAAGGAGCTGCAGGACTTCCCAAAATTGCCAGGCAACCAGGATGGGGGGGACACTGAACATTAGACCCTCTGCAGGACAGCCTGTGTGGCACCAGAGCCTGTTATAAGAACTAGCTGAAGTACCATCCCTTGTATAAGTTCTTCAAAAAAAGGGTCCAATCAAATAAAATGCTCTGTGCTTAGAAAACACTACAAAAAGAGAGAAGAGGCAACAAAGATAAAACACAGGCAAATAGAGGCAGTTATCTCTTTAGAATTTCCTCTCTTCCCCTGCTCAACCTCCAGCTGAAGTCATACAGATATAAATATCACATAGGGCATTTATATTGTCCAATTATACACAGGGTGGTATCTTCAGATACCACACATACACATTTTTTAAATGGTAAAATATCTCATCTGACGATTGATAATTGTGCTGCAGATATTTCACCTCCATAAATACTTTGCAAAACCTGTAAATAAACAAATTATTAGGACAGGAGAAACATCTCTCAGAATTTAATGCTTATTGGTAGGGTGGAGGGTGCCAAAATACGGCACTGCTTCTTTTATTTCAGCATTCTAGTGCTCTGCCTAAATCTAACCTGAAAAAAAAAATATCAGAAAGGAAGTAAATGATCAAAAATAGGCAAGGAATAATGTCCTGGGCAGTACTATCCTGCCTGTCAAGAATTGCTTCCGGAGCAGTATTATCTTTGCAGAATCATTCTCAAGTGTTCCCTTTCATTACTTAGTTTTTGTGACTATTAATACACACAGACTAGAGTTGTCTGCCAGCAGAACCTCAGGAGTGCATACAGATACTTCTGGATGTTGCAGATACATCCAAGAAACAACTTCAGCCAAACCCATAAACTGGCAAATTAATCTTAGAGGGAACTTTATCAGGATAAACCTTGCACTCATTTTTCTGATGTTAGTTGGAGCAACTTCCTTCCAATAATAGGGTTGCTCTGAAAAGAGCTGGTACAAGAGAGCAGGAGTTTGGTTGATTTAGCTATGCACGAGCAACAAATGGGATCTTGTTCCTGCCACTGAAAGCATTTTGAATAGTGTGAATGTGCATATGTTTCTACTGGATTTGTGAGGTTCCCCACCAAGAGTTTTCACAATTAGCTGGCTAAGCCATGCCACACTGGGTGGCACAGCTTCGGCTGTCCGGTGCTGTCTGACAATCCCTTGCACCACCCAGAGGATGCCACTCTTAGCTCTGCCACTAGGTAATTTCATCCATTTACTTTAACAGGGGGAAAGTAGCTTTACCAATGGATTTTATAGCCTGATTTGCAATGCTGCCCTGGGAGAAAACGCCGAAAATTTGCACAAACTGTTAGAAGAGCCTTAATTGCAATACATTACAATAAGCTTATTAAATAGAAGACTGTGATTGAAGGTGATTGCACAGCTTCTGTTGTCTAGGTAATTAACAACAGTGCATGGAGGAACTTGCTTGCAATACATTTAAAGATTTTAAATACTCACAAAGTATTCCCCCTCTTCTTACCTGCCCAGACCTAATCAGTTGTTATTGCTGTTCTTTATTACTTGTTAAGCACCTTCCCTGTCCTTCGTGCCTGCAGGATCCTTTCTAGTAGAGTGAAAACAGTATTTGAGTTTTAAGGAGTGTAAAGGGGATTCTTTATTCAAGTTATGGGAGACTTTTCCTAGCGAGCATGCCCTAGTGGATGCAGCCTAGCCTGGACAGCTGAATATGGAGTTTAGCACACAGCTACCCACAAAGTGATGGTCACCTCTCATGCATTACATTTATACGTATTCAGATTTTCTCTTTTCCACTTTATTGCTAATGTGGGTGATGTAAGACTTTTAACTGGTAAACTCAACTAAAAAAAAAACAACTCTTATTTGAATTCACAGCCTCACAGAATCAACCACGCTGGAAAAGACCTCTGAGATCATTGGAGTCCAACCTATAATCCAACACCACCATGTCAACTAGACCATGGCACTAACTGCCATGTCCAGTCTTTCCTTAAACACCTTCAGCGATGGCGACTCTACCACCTCCCTGAGTGTCCCATTCCAATGTTTAATCACTTTTCAGAGTTACTCAGCATAATGGAAAGGGAAATAACTCTATTACATTTTCATAAGAGATTAAGCAACCTGCTTTGTCACAACCCGTTTTGTCACAACCCAGAAACAATATATCCATGCTGTTCCTCTTTTTGGTCATATGTTGATGAAGACACACAAAGGTGGGGAAAAAAAAAAAACCAAAAAAAACAGAGGGAGGAGGGATAGGCCATACTTTTATTTTTTCCAGAGCACCATCTTCAGGACCCTCAAAGACTATTTCTTTGTTTCCATCATCTTCTGGTCCCCTTTACATTGCCTGGCCCTCTTCCCTTCTCATGTTACATGTGCTTCACCTTGGCCTCCAAAAAAATCTTCAGTTTACCCTCTAACCTGTGCTCTGCTGTTGTGCAGCAGATCTTACAATCTTCCCCTTCCTTACCTCTTCCCCCACAACCACTTCCCATGAAAAAAACTGCTGTCAAACTGATGCTCTGCATAAGGGCTACCAGTTGTGCCTTTTAGCTTTGCTTTTCAGCCAGAGGAGACAGCAGGCAGCATTTCTGAGTGGTCACTGGAGAAGATGCTGAGACTCTCACCTATCTCTTGTCTGCCACATTGCATCTCTGAGACTGTTCCCAGCCCTGGGCATAAAACAAAAGACACATTTCTTATAGGTCTGGAGCAACACTAGACTGGTTAATAAGAATATTACTCAGCACATTTACCACATGCCATATAAAAATAGCTGCATCAAACAAACACCTGACTTGTGTGACTGCTACCCTAAGATTGTACTTCTTGCAAATGGCTTTTCAAATAGTGTTTCATCAATGCTTTCTTTTCTAAAAAAAGTTTTAAGTCTCTCATGTAATAAGTTTCTGAGTGTAGGCACTATCTACACCTAGCTATTTGTGTGTGAACTCAAGATCCTCCTGACTGCCCTTGAGCAAACAATCCCACCCAAAAGCATGACATTTTGGCTTGAAATTCCAGAGAACCTGCAAGGTTGTCCATAAAAGCTTCAGTATATTGGACATACTAGAATAAAGTTTGACTGTGTCCAACTGGAGTGTTTTCGAGTTGTGTCCTATTTCTACACATTGCACTTTTATTCTCTTTTTTTTTTTTCACTGTAGTTTGACATATTATGCATCTTCTTTTTCTGGAAAGAATTGACACCAACAAATAAGTATGACAACTGTCCCACTGTTCCTGCTGTCACACACATTCTTGCTGCCACTACCATACATTCCTTCCCCTTTGCCATGAAGCCTCCCTAAATCTCTCGTGCACCTTTCAGTGCAGTTCAATTAAAAAAACCATCTCTGAACAGGCCATGTGAAATAAGCCCTGCAATGTTCTGCTTCTCTAAATTGCCATAGGATGCTCACAGGTCTCAGTTATAACAGATCTTTCTTCCAATTCATTTACGTCCAAAGACTAGTGCAGCCATATGGCTTTCATTACCTATACACTCAAAAAAAGAGTATATACATACATACTTGCCCTGCCTCCACATGCCCAGTCACATTAAAGGATTTCAGCAACCCATACACTTTAGCAGTCATGGCTTCATGTGTAATATAGATTCTAGCAAGTCTTCCTCTCCTTTTTCAGAACTGGAACAAACTGCAATGCTAGGGCATATTTGCTTCTCTGTTCTTAAAAACCACAGTAGTACACAGCAATCTACTTTGAAAAAGGGAAGTCTGTTTCTAGGGTGTTGTGTAAATTAGATTGTAGGCATCTTCATATTTAAAGGCAATATACAAAGAACAGAGCAAGGGCAGGTGAAACAAACAACATACCTTGCCCAGTCGCTAACCTGAAGAGCATTAATGCCAGCCATACATCAGAAAACATTCAAAAGCAGTTTGTTGCTGCTCAAGTGTCACTGTTCTATTGTGGCAAGGATCAATATGTCTTCAAACGGCTTGACAGCCACACAGAAAAGATTAGCATGGAAGTTAGTTTCACTTGAAAGAAGACTAGAGAAGATTAATTTGCGCCAGGGACTCCTGTGGACCTTCATGTTTCAGAACAAGAGCTTCAACATTGGATAAAGAACATGAAAGTATTCTCCTTCAACAGAGAATAGGAATTTTATCAAGTTAAACAAACTTACTTGACCTACAGCTAATGCTACTTGTCTGAGAGATAACGGATACATCAATTAAATGTGTTGCAGCACTATTCTAATATGGCAACAGTGATGCCAGTACCCAAACTACCTTGGTAATTTCCACAGTCCTTCATTATGATCTCTCTCTGATTAGCAAAATTACGCAATGCGTCTAGCAGAGTCACAGAAACAAAGTTACAGAGCTAGAATACAATTGGTCAGCTTGGAAACTATTACTGACATTTTATAGGGAATGTCTTCACATAAGGGCCTTTTTTTATAATTTATTTTTGCTTAAAAAAAACCCCACAAAACCCAACAATTTCACAGGTTTAGGGTACCCAGCCCCAAGCAAAAAACCAAAAAACAACAAAACAACCCCCCCCAAAAAACCAAACAAAAAGCCAAACCAAATAAAAATGAAAACCAGAAAACCCAAACCCAACCAAACCACAAACCCAAAACCTTTGATGAACAAGTATGCATTCAGCTCAAAAAAAAAAAAAAAANAAAGAAAAAGAAAAAGAAAAAGAAAAAGAAAAAGAAAAAGAAAAAGAAAAAGAAAAAGAAATAAAGGGCAAAACCCAAGCCATACTGCTTTATTTAACTGGGTCCAATCTAGGAGAAAATTTCAAAATGTTATTTCAACTTTTTATCCCTGCTTCAGATGGGGAATTTAGTTAAGTGATGGTAGATGCAAAAAAATTTGCAAAGCTGACCTATGTCAATATTTTTTGCCTGTAATCATCAGCATTTCACAGCAGAAACCATCCTTCTTTCTCTGTATATCACTAAACTGATGACAGTCTCAGTCATTGTGTTTCATGGTTCTAAAATCTTTTCTCAGTAAGACTACAAGAACACTCATAATTCTCACACAACAGAAAGTCAGTAGAGAAAGGATCCAGTTCTCCATAGCCAGTCATTCAATTTCCCACCAATTTTGAGATCCCACTGCATCAGTCCTTCCAGCTACTGGGCCACTTAGAGAAATTTAACAACCATCCCTACTTGACCATGGAAGGGTGTTAGAGGTTATTTTCAAATTCCAGAGAAAGAAAGTCCTAGCTGCCTCTTCAACACAGAATACCGGATAATAACAAAGTCCTCAAACATCTAACCCTTAATTTTAGCATGCTGCAAATTTCCTTGGGACCCTTTCCCTGTGTCCTTCTGGACTTGACAGCTCTAAACAGTCTCCACATAACACAGTCTATGAACACAGTGTGCACAGGGTCCAAAGCAATGAGTTTTGCTATAACTAAGTCTTGTTCTGAAGCAAGACTGAGTGTGTATAATGACCTCGATTCCTCACAGTGACTCTGTTGTGCGGAAGGAAACAGTAGAAGTTGTTGGGTTTTATCTTAGCTTTAAATTAAGTTTGTCACAAAATAAATTTTTATGGCTCCTTGTAAGTTGCCCACAGGCAATAGATACTGTGGGCTTCACAGCAGTGACGAATTGCCTGCAATGCCATAGGACTGGGTGGGGATTGGTATGAATGTGATGATGAAAGGGACTGCACGTGACTATCAGTGTAAACAAGCAAAAGAAATAAAGAAATCCACGGGTTTTACAGGTTCTAATTTGTAGCACATGTGTGGAACTAGCTTAGTTGAGAATACAGAGAGTAGCTGATTAGTCCATGAAAGACATGTGAGATCTACAGAGGAGTACCACGGGTACAGTTAGTCCAGCTTTGAGGGGAAAAAGTACTGGTCCCACTATTCCCTGCACTATTTTTGACACTGACAGGTGCACATCATATGGCACAGTAAGCATGATACAATGGCATGCCCTGCTAGAACAAGGAGAAAACCGGGCATTTGCTTTTCCACCACGGTACAAGCAGCAACCGAGATATTCTGGTAGTGAGAAACTGAACAAAAATAAATTTGCAAAATTAAACATTTAAAACATTTGAAATTCAGGAGTCCAGTTCCATTACTATTACTTAGTGAATAAAATATGACTGCTTTGGTAATTAAAAAATTTCTCTTAGTAATTCTGCAAAACATCTTAGACAAATTCCAAATACACAATGAAACAGGTAGCCATAGTGCACCATTTACAGGCAGACAACTATATTACTCTTGCTTGGCCATGCTTTTTACTTGCTTTAAACTCACTTTCCAGGGGGCAATAGTTTGAAAGAACCCAAAAATATACATAAGACAAATATTAAAATAAATTGTCTGATAGTCACCAGGTCAGAGTACACACAAAATTTAAATGCAAAGAAGCAGCATGTAACACTTGTAGGTGAAGTAGACATTTCCTCCTTGATTTTCATCCATGCTTTAATTTGGGGAGTACCTTTCTTTAAAAACTTAGGAAGGAAAAAAAAGAATTCCCCTCGCCCCCC
>VXAY01000993.1:425686-437047 GCA_013399855.1 Oxyruncus cristatus
CCCCCGAGAGACTGTTTTGAAGTAGTGGGTACATATTCCTGCACTTTAGAAAATTAAGGTATTAATTTTGGAATACATACTTTCATATTTCTCAGGTTAATTATTTACATTCGAATAGTTTGACAAGTTTTTTTCTTTAATGGAAGGATTGACACTACCAAAAATTCTCACTAGAACGTATCAGAAATTATTAGTCTGTACTTGGAAAGGCTAGAAATCACAAGTGAAAGAAAAGTAAAGAGAAATCTAGTCCTGTGAGTGGGCAAACAGGTCCCACCAGTTCCATCCCCTTTCCCAACTGTTCTGTTTCCCTCTCACTGGCAGAGAGCACTACATGCACCTGTTGTTAAAAGTAAAAAAAAATATTACCTTCCAGGGAAACCCATGTTTCTTTATTTTAACATATGGCCACCATACTTCAGTTTCGGGAAATGTACAGCAAGACAGTATATATAGTACTCTTAGCTAGTATTTTAGTGCTGCTCTAGCATGTTAAATATTTAAGTAATGCAGATATCATCCTCTTTTGTGTATGTTTTCACATCAGAAAAACTCAGATTTTCCCAGGAGCGATAAGTATAGACAGAGAAAACAATAAGCACAAGAAAAATCTCACAGACTTCAGTATGCGCTCTGCTGTTTTTGTCCTCATGTATGCATTAATTGCACATCAATACAACCATTTACCTGCTGTACAACTGGTATTGTCAATTAGTATTACAGAACCACAGCTATGAGCATTGCCTGATTGACTCCTTCCCTTTGTGTCTCTCTAACTTGACCTCCTTGGACAGCTCATAGTGACAGTTTAAGCTGGGAGATCTGATTTTCATGTGAAGTGGTCCACATGGAGACCAGCGATGAATAGTGCTCCTCAGTGACTGGCAGTGGGACCATTTCAACATTTTTGTCGTTGACATGGACAGTGGGATTGAGCACAACCTTAGCAAATTTGCTGATGTTACCATGCTGTGTGGCGCAGATGCACCGGAGGGAACGGATGACAAAGAGACATGGCTATCCATATTCTCTTGCTTTGAAAAACCTTAACATTAATGCAGTCATTCCATCAAACTAAAGTCTTTTATTGGTGAAATATCAGTCAATCTTTGTACACCCTACTCTCTGTAAAATGCAATCATTTTGTTTTGTTCTAACTCTTAAGAAATGTGTTTTCCCCACCCCCACCCCCCCTCTGGTGTGCACAAACAGCAGATGGAAGTTAAAAGTGGACACATTTAGATACAGGGTATATATCAGTGCCTCTTACAAGGACTTAATGATCAATTAATATTTTATGGCTAGGGACCATTTTACAGCATGATTCACTTTTTTAATAGCTTGTATTTGCAAACAGTACTTTAAACATTAAACTGTCTTGTGCACATATTCTATTTCTTTGCCTGTTTCTATAGACCGAATACATTCTTTATCAGCTACAGATGGCAATTAAAGCCATACCTACAGCTAATTAGGTAGTTGCCATGTTCTCTAAATGAATCCTTATCTGGAAGCTACTCTTCAGTAATTTTAGCTGTGCATACAAATGAACTGATTATACTCTCTTTGGCCAAACTGAGTTCTGCCTACAACAGAGTTGTGAAGCACGTGCTTACACTTCGGCTGTGACGCAGTACATACTGTGCTTGTCTTTCCAATCTTGACCTATGTGGGTGACATACCACATGCCGCAGCTACATAATAAAGTGACGTGAGTTATTTGTCACAAAACTGGACACATGATGAGTACCAGCTTCCCTGAAAATGAGTAAAAACTCTGCCATTTATGTGGTGTCTGTGCAGGATCAGACCTCAAATGACTTTGGGGGTGCCAGCACTGGCTTTTGCTTAATATTTTGTAACTGGAGGCAAGAAAAAAAATCCCGAGGGTATGACAGCCCTATATTTCCCATTTTATGGTTGAGAAACAGACTCTTTTCTGAAAGTATGTATTCTTATTATTTTCCTTTAGTCCAGAACACCATGAGTCTTATTCTCTACTTCACACTGGAACCAGGGTAACTCCAGGGCTACAGCAGATGCAGCCAGAGGCAAGGACAGATTTGCATCCCTTGTATGAAAAACTCATCAGGAATATACAAACTGCTTGAATAAGAATCAAGAACAGAGTAATTGCTGGTACTCAGCATCCTGCCTGGGCTACTGAAAGGCTGTTACACTCCTATGTTTTTTCCAACGGCCCACGAGTGCCGGGGTGGCATGTCACAGCTGAAAAGCTTATGGTATTCCTTTCATTTCACTTAGAGGCATGCTATGCAATGCAGCAACCCTAACTGCAAAATACCATCACAGATCCCATACAATGATCAAGCATATACTGTTACTGGGCTACTTACAATTGCAGCAGCCATGAAAAGACTGAGAAACTGGGGGAGGGAAGAATATCCATATGTCTGTACTTTTCAGGTCACACATATGGTGGATTAGCTGCGTTTGGCATGTGAACTTTCAGCAGAAGGTTGCTTATTTCACACTTGCAGTTATGTTAAGCACACTTGTTTCTTATGCTTACTAAAGAATTGTTTAAAAATCCTCTTCCTGATTAGGCAGACAAGCTGAGACATAGGAAACCAGAGAGCTTATATAGAAATGTTGATATCAAGAGCATCAAGGTTAAATACAGGTCATACACAAGCTAAGTACAAAGAAGGAGAACAACTGCACAGTCAGATCTCTCTTTAGAGCCACACAGAAAATCCTGAACTTGGCACAACTCATTGATGAAACTCCTATCAGCATCACTGATGCTTTAGATGTGTTTGTACAAGACCTAAGCTGATGTACCCACAGCACCCAACAGGGAATGCCCTACTGCTATTAGTAAATCCTGGCACAACTCGTTACAAAAGGGGGCACTTAGCCAACTCAATTACCTGGGGTAACAGAATAGGATAACTCCAAAACTAAAAAAAACCCCAAGCGTACCACCTGCACTGACAGCACAAAACACAGCTAGCATTAGGCATAAGACATGCTTAATACATTCACCGTTGGAATGTATTCAGCCATCTGTAAAGAGAAGGGAAAGCCTCAGTTGCAACCAGGCAAAGGAAGACTTGATGCATGCTGTGTTTCTAAGTGAGCAACACACCACTGCAGCTGGTGCTTCTGGGGCAAGGCTTAATGAATTCATAACATGAGAGGAAAGCTGGCTAGCTGTGTTAGACTCTATCCCCACTGTACAACCCTCTTAATCCACAGGTTGTCTGCTTTTAATGAAGAAAGCCCCTGTTGGGTTTTTGCCAGCATCCCATGTGGGTAGCTGTTGCTGTATCCAGGTCCTCCCTGGGCAGAAGCAGGGAAGAGAAGGGGGCAAGGTGAGAAGAATGCCAAGTCCTCAGATTAGGGATTGCTGCAAGGAGTTTTGTGGGCAAGAAATTAGACCCAACCTAAACCTGAACTTACTTTTATAGTGTGCCCTGTACCACAGTCTGAACAAAAAGGGCCAAAATCTTTTCATGTTCCTGATCCTGAAGGTCAGGATTTATGAGGTCAAGGCAAATAAGAACAATGCTTCTTTGCTCCCATGACACTAAAATTAGAACGGGAACACCTAACAGCTTCACCCTTCTGACCTATAGTTGCCTCATTCTCAAAAGCAGATAGCCAGCTGGTAGGAAAACAGTGGGAGAATTGATTTGCTTTAAAGGAAGGGAAAAAAATATCACGGGCAAAATTTCAGAAAAAGACTAGAAGAGAAACTGAAAAGTAAAAAAAAAAGTATAAAAGGCAGAGAACAAAGATGTGGAAAACATCCTTTTGCTTAATAGGACTATTCAGATGTTCCAAGCACAACATAGATAGTTTCTAGATGAAGTAAGAGTTAAATTTAAAAGGCTGTCAGATATATACATTTTGACATGTAAAACCAAACTTTGGCAAAAGGCTCAGTTTAATATTGACGAGTCACAGCTGTTACTACAGTGTATGAAAGCTTTAGAAGACTTGCATCCTCCCCACTGAGAAAATTTTCAGATAAAACACTGACTGGCAGCAACTCTGTGTTCTCAAACAAACCCCACAGCCACCACATCTACTATCAAAACCACTTCACTGTCACTGAACATGTATGTATGAATCCGAGCACAATGAAGAATTCCTTGCTCACAGAAGGACTTCCACCCTTTGAATGAAAAATGAAGTACAAGACAGTACCATTGAATCCCAAGAATAGTATGCAAGCCTGACTTTGTTCTGCTCTTCAAAAGTGGGATAGGAGATATGTTGAGACTTTTAAATAGTACTTATTTAGATCCAAACAGCTTCTCTATAAAATATTATTAAAAACCTCAAACTCAAACTATTAGAGAGGAAACGCCCCATCACCCAGCAGCCCTGAGAAGCAGCATGCACCATCACTGCCTAGAAAGAAAAGACATGTGGCTCCTTTAGCTAAAAAAAAAAAAAAAAAAAAAAAAAAAAAAAATCAGTTTTTAATCCAAGTTGGCTTTTTTCTTCTAAGCCCCTATTAAGCATATTATATCAAATATATCCATTAAATCTCAACTGTCTCCAAATATTTTCAGAGAAAAAGGAGATCCACAGACAAACATAATATATTTATACACTAATGAACAAATACATGTGACTAGGTTTTTTTCTGTAACAGTTCAAATTATGTATAAAGTAATCTTGTGGAGTCCACTCGTACTCAATTTCAAGCTTAGGAAACATCTGGTCAAAAACTTATGCTTTAGTTATACTTTGCACAGTCATTCAGTTGCTGTTGCTTACCTGAAAATCCTATGTCACAACTCCAAAAGCTGAGAGATCATGAGATTAAATTTAAGGATTCAAATGCATAGATACAATCAATTAGAAAATGAATCAAAAGAGACATAGGCTAATCCAAAAGAAATATAGGGTTCTCTTTTTATGGGTTACCAAAGGGACCAACGCATCTCCCTTCTGGCATGCCTGCCTGCCTCCCAGAGCTGAAGGATGGAGAGAACCCTGCCACCAAGGCAGGCAGGGAAAGGCGAGGTCCCGGGAGTCTAGTCACTCATTTTCACAAACTATTAAGTGCCACTCAGAAGAGAAGCGACACACCCACAGAACTTTTTGTGCAGTGCTGCATCCTTGTTTCTTCTTACGATATTACAGCAAGGTTACACATCCGATAAACGGCACCATGGGACTAGACCTACGCATAATCATTATCTATGATACAATAGGGAGATAAACATAAGCCCTCACTAAAGGAAGAAATGTGTGAATGCAATGATGCTTCTCAGTTTAAATTTACATGCAAGTATCACTGACTGTGACAAGAAAGAATGAGTTTTACAAGCTTCTGTATAATATACTAAAACCAAAGCCAAAGTCTCCCGTAAGTCTCAAGCATGAATTCAACTGCTGTATTCCAAGCCTGATTTATTTACATGAACTCTAGATCAGATTATACATGTTTGCAATTCCTTGAACTGAATTCTAAACATCATTAGGTATACTACGACTGTCTTGCTTTTTTTTGTCAAGAAAAATCCCCAAATCTCTTAAACAGCAAAAGCATGCAGTATAAAAATAATAAATTGAATAAAAAAAAAAATTAGATATTTTCTTGTATGATAGAAAAGGTATATAAAGCAAGTTGTGTGAGTACACCAGTTTGAAATTAGGTGAGGTACCCATCTGAAAAAGTTGTTACCAGAAAACTTAAAAAGCCACAATATAATGTAACCTATTGCTTTTGTCAATAAATGAGGTTACTGGTAAAATACAGCTAAAAAAAGACTTTAAGGCTGGCTTATTAGCACTGAAATGAGTTATAGAATCGTTTGGGTTGGAGGGAGCCTTTAACTGTCATCTAGGCCAACCCCCCTGCAATGAGCAGGGGCATCTTTAACCACATTAGGTTTCTCAGAGCCCCTTCGAACCTGACCTTGAACATTTCCAGGTTCGTGGCATCTACCACTTCTGTGGGCCACGTGTTCCAGCATCTCACCACACTCGTTGTAAAAACTTTATTATACCTAATCTTTCAGTCTGAAGCCATTTCCCCTAATCCTATCACTACATGCCCTTATAGAAAGTCCCTCTCCAGTTTCCTGTAAGCCCCCTTTAGGTACTGGAAGGCTGCTATAAGGTCTCCCTGAAGCCTTCTCTTTTCCAGGCTGAACAACCCCAGATTACTCAGCCCTAAAAGATCAGGGTTTTTTTCATGTAGGTGTGTCACAGTTGGCGCTTCAATAGTTTACATATTTGTAATAGTTTGTATCTTAGGTTTTCAAGAGTACATTTTTAATAAACAGAAACTGTGTTATTACAATTTCAGCAGCATAGAATACAGCTGAAATTCATCAACAATATATGAAGATAAAGGAGAACCAATGAGATTACTCTGATGAATTTTTTTAACTGTAATTTTTTTACTCTGATGATTTTTTTAACTACAGTCCTAAAAAAACTCCCAATTCTATAGATGGAAAAAAAATCTGGGAGCAGCCAGAAGCAGTGATAGGGCACTGAATCTAAGAGGCCACAAAGCTGGTCTAAATAATCATTTATAGATCTCTGTTACAGTGACTAGTTTTATGTAAGAGATAAATCTTACCTTCCTCGTTGCTCCAATACATATGTCTTTAGCAAATTACTGCAAAAAATATGTACTTTTGGCAACCATAATCTATACACTTTAGCATTTGCCACTCACAAATCTCTCACATGTCAAAGAGAAACCATGTTTAGCTTTAAATAAGTAACAGAATACTCAAAATAGCACTTCATATAAAATATTGAGTAGTTGCGCAGGGCAACCATAACAAGTGCTGTGTTCATTCTTACACACAACTCTACAGACAGAAGTCATGATTACCCTTTTCTTTTCAGGTTTGCAAATCAGAAACTCCAGTGAGTTCTACAGCTTTACAGTGCTACAAAAATGAGGTGAGATTCTGACAATACATCTGGTATAAACAATCCCATGTAAATTAGTAATAGTTATTGTTTCTACATTTACAGTGATTCCTCATTCAAGACGTTTCCTTCTGGGTTAAACTCTACATTGATAAGCATCTGAAACTCCCATCTAGGATCTGGTAGATGAAAGTTCTTCAGTTATATGGGTTTGTATCTCATCAGCGAGGGACAGACACCAAGGCATTGAAATACAGGACTTAGAAGTTCACTTATGTCTCAGGTTAAATAGTGAGCTATAGTTTCACACAATATGGAACCATCTATTTTATAGTATTATCTATTACATTTTCAATACGAGCCCCCCTGACAAGGTATCCTTAAAATAACAGCTGGAGATTCTAGATCTAACCCACATTATTTATTATGATTTGCATTTCTGGAGTGAGAAAAAACAAGGGCAAAAGGGAGACTTTCCTCCACCACTATTTTTTATTTGGTCGGCAGAAAGCAGGGTAGCCTTTATCTTGGGCAATTTAGACCCTTTATTCCTCTTTGTCCGGCACCAGAGCTGCAGCAGCTGATAGGGTCAGTTTTCCCAAAGCTCTAGGGCTGCTTTGATGTATCCTGCCATGGATAAATCTAGCATGTACCAGAACAGCGTAGTTTCTTCCCATCTGCAAAAAATTCTACAAAACCAGCCTCTTTGTATATCCCAGCACCAAAGAGAAATGCTGTTGTGTCTCATAGGTGCTGGCTGCTGCAAGGCCCTTAAGAGCTCCCTGAATCCACCCTCCAGCCATCTCTAATCTGTGTGACAGGAACAGTCTGGCACTAAGAAAGATGAGGAGCCACTAAGCACAAAATCACTTTGCACAAAACACCTCTCCTTAATCTGTTCTGAGCACTTCATCTGGTCCACATCCATTTCTGCTCATCCTTCCATATGTTTTCAGTGCCCTATCAGCCTGTGGCATTTGAAGTGTATGTATGCTTCTTACATAGATGCAAAGTCTGTAACTTGATGTGCACTTATTCTGAATAATCAATATAAATTCAGACACCTAAGAAACGTTCTTGAATGTATCCTTCTAATTATGCATTAGACTGCAATTCCGTGCTACTCTGACACAACACTGACAGTATAATCCTCTCCATGACAGCACATGGTATAGTCACAGATCCTGAAAATATTAAGTGTAGGCAATAGCTAAGCAGATGCTTAAAAGCATAGTACACATCACAAGCATGTAAGTGATCCAGAAATAAAAGACTATACATTCCACCAGTGTGGAACTGCATATTCCCAAAAGATTAAATATTTCATACAATCAGTCACTACAAGAGTGTCTGGAATCATTCATCTGCCTTTTCTTACAAGGGTAAATATTTCTTCACTGTTTAGGAAAAGCAGCACTGTATGAATAATTGATTTTTAAATAATTTGTATGATGTCTGAGTTCATGTAATTAAATTTCCCTTTGTCAAGACATACCACCAGTAAATAATTGCTAAAAGGGAATGAGAAAAGACAACATCATAAAAACTTAACTGGCATTATAACCTCATAAAATCAGTGAACTACAAAATTCTCCATCACTAGGCCAAAGAGATGTATCGCTTGTAAATCTCCTCTTCCTTCATGCAGTCCTGATCATATGTAGATGTAATTGTCTATTAGAATCCATGTAAAAATTATGTGTAAGAAAGGTAAATAGAAATTTTGTTATCTAAATTCTATCCCAACTGGACTCAGTGGCAAGACTTCCATGGAATTCAAAGGCAGTAGGATTTAGCAGAGTTTAAGCATTCCAAATGACATTCAACCAACATGGATGTTTGCTGTAGTTCAAAGGCATGAGACGTAGCTTGTGCCTTACTTCTGCTAAAACCTTACCCTGGCTTATATAATGGTGGAAAGACCATTACTTCTAACAGTGAGGGAGAGGCCACTAAGAGCCTCATGCAAGCTACCATCCATCTGCTCCAAAACTGTGGTGAAAGTCAGCTTACTAGGATAAAGAAATAAAAGAGTGAAAGGTGGCTGTAGTGGTCAGAGGATGTCTATGCTTGGCAGCAATACAGGTGTCTGCAGCAGACGCTGGGGAGCAGGGATGAATCCCCTCCATCCCATGTTTCAGTTCACTCCAGTCAGGAATTTTTACTGAGTATTTCACCCACATTATAGAAAGAGATGTGCTCGTGCTCACACCAAATTTATGCTTGGCCTTTGTTTATCATTAAAGGATTTGTTTTAATTTTGTGAATTTAGGAGACTTGTCCTATTCTACTAAAATCAACTATGAAGATCTACATATTATTAATGATAATTTAATGAACAAGCTTGTATAGAGTTATATCTATTAAAAACTGAAATATTGGGATATCACCCATCCTGTAGAAAGCAATCTCATGGCATTCCTAGAAAAGCCACAAATTTCAATCTGAAGACAGGAAACACTCTACCAAAGAGGAAGGGTTTTATAGGCTTAAAGTGTGTTAAAAACACTTAAGGAAAAAATATAGTGCTAAAGGACCCAGTGAAAATTTGGCAAATAAGTTTACATCAAACCCAGCCAACTTACTACATACCATGGGCAGAGTACTCAGATGCTGGATTACACAGGGTGCAGGCACAGAATAACCTGTGCTGGCTCCAGGCAGAGCCAGCTTGGACTAAATACCCAAATAACCAGGCTCACATAGCAATTGTCCAGTAGGCTCAGGTGAGTATTAGCTCACTGACATCTTCATTTTACTGTGTATTTTTATAGTGTGATCTACATATGCTTCATATTATCTGTATTTACTTTCCACAGCCACACAGTGTAATTGTCCTTCTCTGCTCTGTCTCCTTCCACCACAGATAAACAGGAGCCTCTTGCATCAGTTGAGTGGCGTTTGCAAAGCAGTGGGGAATGGAGTTAAAGAAAGTTCTGTAACATCTCCATGAAACAATACTTAATTGAAATTGAGAACACCATTCAGTGAGCATAAATACGAACTTCAAGCAGTTCTTCTTCCAATACTCATATCAGCTTTGCTGTATCCTTTTTTATAAGTCTATTCTCATATTCCCAATGCATGGAAGCCAGATGCTTCAGGCTTACAAAGAGTAGCCCAAACTGCTTCAGAGTTACCATTTAGCATCTTGCCAAAAAATAAAAACAGAACAAAACCAAAAGGGTCCTTTTGTTCTGGGTGCCTCTGACTGAGAAATGACTTGGATTTACAAGTCCCTGTGTCATGTTCTCTCTGAGCATGAGCAGTTTGGAAGCAAAATGCTCTAAACCCAGAAAAATTATTAAAGGCTCTTTGGCAAACTGACAAATTCTATGCAATCAGCCCTGACAGCAAAACATTTCACCCGCAATTTCACACTTAAACTTTGGAATTGAGGACTAATGCAAGTTTTCATTTACAAAGATACTGTTAGGAATTTTCCTTTTAAGAGTACATTCCAAAACTGAAGACCAGTGTTTACAGGTTTATCATGCAATAATTTTCCTGTCCTCGTAGGTAAATTATGTCTATCCAACTAGGTCTTTTTTTAGGATGTAATGAAACTATTGTTACCCTGAAGTTCATGCCCTTGTGCTTAATGTAACATAGATCTAAGCCACCTTTTGCCGAAGAAGCTGTCCCATACCTTATCTGGATCCAATCTAGAAAAAACCCCAAGGAATGTGTTATAGCAGCTTAAGACCTGTAACCCTGGCTGAAGATAGCACACAGGTGAAAGACTGCAATGAGAGAGCTCTCACATTTCCCACATATTTCACCACTGTCCCTGCAAAGGAAGTCAAATGTAAGGCACTTTAGATAACATCTCTTGGGTTGACCAGTGAACAAAAGCAAACACAAACACACAAGCCTCACAACAGTTTTGTTTGTATTCAGATCAAATGAAAATTTCCACTAAATCCAAAATTAAATATACAAGTTTGATCACTTAAAAAGAAATAAAGGATGAACATAAATACAGAAGTAGAAAGCACTAATCATTCCCTTTTAACCAATATCCTACTGCATAGAGCATTTCCTTAGTCCTAGTAAATTAAACCAATTATATGCCAGGAGAAATCTGACTGCTGGCATATCAGTTTTTCTAGGGTGGTGTAAAACTTAAGTCAGAGTTGCTAATTTTGCCATTATACATGCACTGGAGCAGATATGTGAATAAAAATCTTCAGTCTCTCAGACAAAACAAACACTTGCTGTCTTGCTTGATAAGTACCTCTGTTTTGTATGACAGAGCTGCAGAACTGGAAAGATAACACCAGCTCAGAATATCCCATCCTTGCAGTAACAGTCTGTTCATAGAAGCAAATGAAACTGGAAAATTTGCAAGAGCAGAGGCATTAGCAAGTGGCCATGAAAACGGATGTTTTATATTTATATATTATTCTTATAAATATTATAATTATATTATTATATTTTAAAATTATAGTATTTGTATAATAAATATATTATACAAATATTTAT
>VXAY01000993.1:437176-516800 GCA_013399855.1 Oxyruncus cristatus
ATTTATATATAAATAATATATTCTATGATTCTGTATGGATACTGGGATTTCTGCAGAGGAACTAAAGAAGCAACTGTCCTGGTTCCAGCCAGGACAGGGTTAATTTTTGCAGTAGCCAGGAGAGTGAATGGCTAGGATATAGAGCTTATTCTATAGCACCTCACATCATTGCTGGGGGAGGGAGGGAGGGATTTTCTTCCAGAGAAAAGGGATCCTTTCTGGGTCGAGGTAGCATGATGGAGGGAGCCATTAGGTATTGTCTATTGCCCGGGGAGGTTCCACCTGAGTTGCTCACTTCTTTCTTGTACCCTCTGTCATTAATACTGTTGCTGTTACTGTTAGTTTTCTTATCTCATTGCTGCTTCCAGCAAGTTGTTCTTATCTCAATCCATGATCCTTACCTTCCTTTTCTGCTTCAATTCTCCTCCATCCTGCTGCAGTGGGAAGGGAAGGGGGATGTGGGGAGCAAGTGAGTGGCATCATGGTTTGGAGAGTCTCAGTGGGGGTAGTAAGTGTCTTCTTTGTGGTGACCATTGGCAGGACCCAAGGGAATGGCCTGAAGTTGTGTTATGGCAGGTTTAGGTTGGATATCAGGAAATGGTTCTTCACCCAGAGGAAGAGGGTGGTTGGGCACTGGAACAGGATCGCCAAGGAAGTGGTCACAGCACTAAGCCTGACAGAGTTCAAGAAGCATTTGGATTATACTGTAAAGCACGTGGTGTGACTCTTGGGGATGTCCTGTGCAGGGCTAAGAGTAGGACCTGATCCTTGTGGGTCCCTTCCAACTCAGCATATTCTGTGATTCTGTAAGTCGGGGAGTATCACTCCTAAACCCCAACGTGACTTAGAGGCAAAACTGAGCAAACCGATTTCCATCTGTCAGTGGTTAGGCCACAGAAGGGATGAGAGGTTAGTCTTTATGACTTTACAGAGATACAGCATTATTCCTATATTCACTTCCTCTTCTGTCCTCAGCAAATAACTATTAGGTATGTGGAAGTTTCACCACTCAACTCATCCACCTTAACTCTCCACTTGGAAAAAAACCTCAGTCCCAGACCACCAGTTACACTTGGAATACAGCAAAGTAAGCCATATTCTCCTATTCAATCCCTAATCTACAATTATTCAAATGTCAGATCACCATTCAAAAAGAACGAGATTTTGCATAGTCAAAACTGAACCCACTTATACCCTTTGGTTCTTTCAGAACACTCTGAGGAACTGAAGGACAATTAGTAGGACCAATACCAAGAGGAAAGCAAGCTATAAAAATTATCCTTATCCAAAGGCTGTAAATCTTCCATATATCACAGGTACATACAAGCATCAAGTAGCAATGACATTAAAAGGTACGTAAGTGTAAAACCAGTCTATGTTCCAGGTTAGTATCGTTTAGCCTTGCTAGAGCATGCATTGTACTGTACATGGGGGAAAAAATAGGAAATTGTGTCTTCACTGAAAGATTTATCTCCTCTTCAGACACCCATATTTGACCTCCTGTACTTGATTTGTTCCCTGAAGCACTGTGGTAATAAGTCGTCCCGCAGTGGGAATTAAATGGACATGGTCTAATAGCAAACTCTCTGAATAGTGAAAAGTTTTCATGTATTTGAGGTGAGGCGGTGGTCCTGAGGCCATCCTATCCATCATAGAATATCATGAAACTAAAAAAATTAGATTTGGACTGATGAAGAAAACCATCCTAGACTTTGCTTAATTTCTCATCCTACTTCCTAGCATATGTGAGAAATTCCGGGACAGAGACTGTGCTAACAAGGGCCAACACAGATGTACAAATAACTTATGAAATGTAAAAAAACTGAGGGGTGAAAGAAAAAGAATGAAAGGACTTAATGAGCTGCAAAAGGCCTTATACTGTCAGCAGTCAGATTCAGCATGGCATTGATCAGGAAAAATACGTTCAGCTCTCTGCTCAGCAGAGTCAGGCATGTGGGAAAAAAATCCCAGAGGATCAGAGAAAAAGCAAAGTTAATCAAAGATAATGATAACACTGCCTGACAGTGAATGGAAGCAATTCTATAACAACATTCACCCCTTTGGACTAAAATGAACAATCTATGTCACCTGGCAATAATCACCTACTTGTGATGTGCTATGTACATCCAGCTTAAGCAGGGAGAAGTCACAAAGCTTGATGGAGAAGAGAACACCAATAGAAAATCTCTGCATTTCTTCCATTTCAATAATAATTTCAAGCTGAAATTCTTTTTACATTGAAGCTATTTTTTTCTCAATTTCAGATTAGAAGAAAAAAAAAAAATTGATGCAACTGGCTACCACATTAATATGGATCTTATTTTGAAGCGTTAGATTGTTTTGTGTGATGCTTGNTAATTTAAGCTAATTTTTTTCTAATTTTAAATTAAAAAAAAAAAAAAAAAAAAAATCGATGCAACTGGCTACCACATTAATATGGATCTTATTTTGAAGCGTTAGATTGTTTTGTGTGATGCTTGTGAAACTACCTTCCACAAAATGAGAACTTACGACACTGGAGAGATACACCCACTTCCCATCAGAATCAGTATTTCATAGAATCATGGAAAGTGTGTAAATAGGCTCATTTTCAGATTATCTTCAGCAAATCAGTATAGAAAAGAGATATTCCTTATGCTGCACTACTTGCTTAACTTGGATCCACGTCCACAGAGATGTTTGGCCAAAAGACAACTCCATAACAAGAGTCAGCCATCCTCAGTGGAGGCACACCCTTCCCCTCGAAATGTGACATGAAGCATCATGCCTGCCACTCAGGATATGTGAAAGCCATGTGGCACTTCGGGAACCCTTGCAATACTTCTGACCTTGTCCATTCCACCCAAAGGCACAGCATCAGATGCAGCATGAAAAGAGTTCATGCAGCTGCATAGTTTGAACAGGTTGTCCCCTTATTTATCCCTGTACAGGCTCGCAAAAGCAAAACACATGCCCTTGCCGCCACGAAGACAAGCTATTGTAATTCTCTCTGTATTAAGTTTCCTCACGGGCCTTTCCTGCCTCACACAGTTAGTGTGGCATGCACCAGCATACTGACCACAGGGACAGAGCTGCAGCGATCACATTACAGCCACCCATCACAGTGCCCTGCACTCAGGACAAAGAAAGCCTTCTGAAGCAAAGCACTGTACAGATTTGTTCACCACTGGTTGCAAAGTTATGCTTCCTTAAAATCTTGCATTTGAACTACCACAAAGGAATGCTAAGTAAGTTTTCCCCAGGGAAGCAAGTACCTTCCATGTAAGAAGCTCTGTGTGCCTTAGCAGGTCACAGCTGCCCAACACACAAGTGCTGCATGCTCAGTCAGCCCTCCAGTCCTCTGCCTTTCAATGGGCTTAACTTGAACCACTGTATCACATCAGGAGACCTTCAGAGCTGTACCATTTCCCTTCAGCCTCATGCCTGACAAAACCTTTCTTGCAATGCTTACACATCCTCCAGTATGCAAATAGGTATCAGATCATCCAAAGCATAATCACCACTACTTTTGCATTTGTTGTGATTAGTTAGTTCAAGTGGGTCCAACAGTAATGCAATTAACATGCAAGGCAAACAGCAGCAAGTGCATTATCATCACAGAGAAATTAACAGGTAAGAATTGTCAACACAGCACCCCTTCACTTCTCTGAGGGACTCAGGTTGGAGTGCTTCACAGGTAAAAATTGAATCCTGCTCTGAGGCCTCATCTAACACGAAGTAAGTCACTTTTCCAGGCCCCAGGGAAAAGCCCCAGCTTGAAGACCATGCCAACAGCTAAGCCTCCTGGCAATCTCTGCAGTACTTTCTAGCTTTGTTCAAACTCAGCAAGGAAATGAGTGCTACCTGAAGAGAGCAGTACATTGAAGCAATTGTCACCAAAGAGACTACATCTATCTGTAGCTAGCATATTTTACTTGAAACTACATTTTTCCTCACCACCTGGACAGGTTTTCCCAGTGTAGAAGCATTTCCAAGCTGCTGAAGGGGACACCAATGTCTTCTGTCCTCATTAGAGGCTGAACCACATTTGAAAAGAATTTTTCTGTACAGCCCTCCCTCAAAGGTTCTTCACCCAGCGGGTGGTTGGGTATTGGAATGGGCTCCCCAGAGAAGCAGTCACAGCACCAAGCCTGATAAAGTTCAAGAAGCATTTGGATGATACTCTCAGGCACACGGTGTGACTCCTGGGGATGGTTCTGTGCAGGGAAAAGGGTTGGACTTAATGATCCTTGTGGGTCCTTTCCAGATCAGGATATTCTGTGATTCTGCGATACTCTCAGAAACAGACACCTGAAAGAGGCATTATCATACCTTGTCTCTTCAGCTTGAACTGAACAAATTTTAAGTTTCAGTGCTGTTCAAGTGTAAAACTTCAAGCTGCTTAAGGAGATGTCCATCCTAGGCAGGTGCCCAAACAAAGCGCTTACATATTGTGGGAACAGATAAAGATCCCATAGTCAAAGTAGGAAAGTGGTTGGAAAAACCAGCATGGGCTTCTCCTTCCTTGGGAAAAGTCAAGCCCATTCCTAGGATTGCCTTCTCTCAAGGACCCAGGTACACTTGGTGGAAAACACAAAGGATGAAGATATCCAATGTGTACCTCAAGGAGATTTAACCTTGAGGGAAAACAACACATGATTTGAGTTGAATGTTATAGAAAATACTACAGTAGGAATTACCTGAAACACAAGAGAATTACCATCTACAAACAGGGCAAGCATGGTTATGACCCAACATGAACTGGTCTTGGAAGTCAACAATCCAACATGCCTACTCTCCTGTCTTGAGAGACCACCTTGACAGATGGAGCCCAAGTCACTGAATGTTCTTAAGAACATTTGACAGAGCCTTATGGAATGTGAAGATCATATTGTGCATAGGTAAAGGAACAGACAATTGTGATTAATGAGGATATAAAAACTTGACTGTTAAGTCTAAATATATTTTTAGCATGGAGTGTAAGTGTTGGTGAGAGGAAACTTCAGGCATAAGAATGGAAAGAAGGAAAAAAGGAATGGGATGGGAGGATCAAATGTTCCTCCTGTTTGGCTTGTACACCCAGCTTTTGCTTTCCCTATTAAATTGCCATTATCTCTATCCATCTACTTGCCTTCCTTCTTTTTTTCTCACCATTTTGCAGGGGTATAGAGTGAGAAAGGGGCTTAGTAGTTGCTAATCTACCATCCATTTGTTAGAGAATTATAGCATTATCCAATAGCCTATAAAAAGTCTTGACTGGGTAGTACAAACAAAACAATCACGTGTCTAATAATCAACATGCAGGACGTTTTCTGCATAAAATAAGCCACATCACAATACAAGTGCAGCTTCCCCAATGAAAGTAAGTTTTATCATAGACTGAATATTTTAAAATATTTTTAGGTCTGGAAAAGAGCATATAAATGTCTTAAAGAAAAATGACATGAATCAGTACCTTCATTAGTTGCATGCAGACTGTATATCTTTCTAATTGTTAAAAACTGTGACATAACTAACTCAGTTGGAAATTCTCCAGTGTCGGCACACATTTTTTACATTTGTTGGAGGATACAGGACAAATTAGCAGCAATGTGTCAGCAATCAGTTTCAAAAAACAAATTCAACAATGATAAAAAAAAAAAAATCTACCATTTTAATGCAATAGTTACTATGCTTATTAAACACAATTCTTCAAAAATGGGGCAACTCTGGTAACACATTACACAATGGAACCCTTGTTCTCCTCCTCTCTCCCCAGTCACCAAATACTGAGGACAAGCTCTTGTTTAATTGCTTACTTACTCCCAAGTTGTTTACTGACCTCTTAAATTTTATATTACGGCATGTGGTAAAACTGAGCACAGATGAAATAGCTGCCTTAAAAAGCTCCTCCCCACCCACCCCTCATTGTATACAGAGCACAATTCATCAGAAGACTACTAAATTCCATATTTTTAAGGTGCGGAACAGCTGCAAAGGGCTAGAAATAAATTATAATGAGGCACGGTACTCCACTTGAAGGAAGTTACCTTCCAGTACATCAACTTGCCAATTACAGTTGCAGAAAACATTCAAGACAGACATGTAAGAGCACGAAACAAGGAGGAAGCAAAGAAACCTCACTGACTCATTGCCAACTGTGTTGGTCTAACCTACACACTTAGGGGTAACAACAGATAGGACTGGAGGGTCAGAACAACCTGTTAGCATTTTTTCTTCTTGGAAGAACATGCCATAATGAAGATAGGAATGTCACCTTTTATCATGGATGAAGTCTGCCTACTTCTCGTGTATGCTGTCAAATGCTCGGAACATCTAAAATTCCCTTTGGTTGAGTGCCTCCCTGCTGCCAAACTAGGTCAATCCACAATGCTACATCATGGAGCAGAATCATCTAACCTGAAAAACAGGAATCACTATGCTTACACACTTGATGGTTATTACTATTACTATTTTATGTCAAAAAACTCAGTGTGATCTGTGCTTTATGCACAGGAGGAAATATTTAACACACATGGGAGTGGACCTGGGCTCAGGCTAGTCAGCTTCACCTTAGTCCCTGGGAAGGTGATACATCAATTTACTTTGGAAACCATACCCAAATGGACATAATCTCCTCAGACAAGCTGATAAAGTATGGATTAGGTAAGTAGGCAGTGAGAAAGATGGCAAACTGGCTGAGCTGCCACTGCCTGAGGGTTATGATGAGTAGCACAAAGTCCAGCAGGAGGAAAGTTACTAGTAGTATATCCCATAGGCTTTCACTGGAGCAAATACTGTTAACACCCTCATTAATAACCTGGATGATAAAACTGAGTGTACTCTCAGCAAGCCTGTAGAGGATAGAAAGCTGGGAGGACTGAGTGAAACACCAGATGGTATCAGTCTCTGTTATCCAGCAGGAATATGCTGTCGTTCAGCAGGACCTGGACACACAGAGAGAGATGAATCTCATTAACTGCAACAAGTGGGGGTATAAAGTCCTGTTATCTGTGCAGGAATCATCTCAAACACCAGTACCCATGCTGGAGAAAAAGTGTGTGGGAAACAGCTTTGCCGAGGACAATCTTGGGGTTGTGGTGAACCACAAGCTGACTGTGACCCAGCAGTGTACACTTATGGCAAAGAAGTCGATCAGCATCCTGTCCTACTCTAAGACCATTGCAATCAGGTCTGGCAAGCTGCTCTTGCAAACTTTGCTTGAGCAAGGGGGTTGGACCTGATGATCTCAAGAAGTTTCTTCCAACCTCAACCATTCTGTGAGGTTCTGTGTGAGTGGGGATCTAATTAGTATCAGTGTAGTTTGCTAAATTATTTTAAACAATATCATAAGACAAACCTAGCAGTTTTCTTCAAGGTTTACGGCCAGACTGGGCAAATAAGATGACTCTAAGAACACCTTACTAGCCACATTAAACGCATCAAAGTTAGAAGCAAGTCACAGGAGTTATCTCCCATGAATGAACCAATTCAGACCACACCGAGGCTAATTCATTGCTCAGTTCTGGAATAAGCAAGAGGGAATATTCAGTGTTTAATCAGTGGAACAACAACACTGCAGGCACAAAATCAAGATTGATATATCACTTTCCAGAAATGTCTCCAAATAATTTATTTCTAACAACAGTAAAATACTGTGGCATCAGCACTATTTTGTTCTTCACAATCTTGTGTTGTTTTGACTTATATTCTGCACGCACCAAAGCTACAATTTGTAAAGAAGTTTGTATTTATGCATTGCTATACTCCCTAAAATGATTCAAAATTACTCCTCTGGAAATTGCAATGTCGTAGTGTTAATAAACTGATATTTTTCTCCCTTTTTCAGAAGAAAAGAAATACTCTGTTCATCAGTAAGAATGTCGTTGTAGGGTTATAAAACACCTGGCACCACATATCAGCTAGAGGGGAGGTAAGAAGAGGAAGATAGATCGCTACTATGACTTGTAATCCCACTGAACAGCAACCCAGGCCTGAAGGCAGATATCAGGCTGTTACTCTAGGGCTAAGTCCTTTAAGAAGAACGAGGAAGGAAAGGGAGTGGGTAGGAGCCAGACTTTCATTTCTGTTTGTGTGAAAAGCATACTCTTGTTCTTTCACTGGATGGTTTACATCAAGTTTACTAGAGAAGTAATTGACTGTTATGGTTATAAAGGAGTCAAAAATGTATGAAGAGCTCAGTCTGACACCTATTCTCCCTGCAGCCTATGTCAAATACCGTATCTTAAAATTATTAAGACCACCTAATTATTTACGAAATGATGGTATGTCCAACTGACACAGCAGATGGCTCAGATCTCTGTAGGCACAGCAGTGCTGCACATCTGGCTAGAGCAGATACAGCTACTGCCAGGGAGAAGAGGGATGAATCTGTGTAATGGTATGACTCTACAAGTTTGTCCAATAAAGTAACCTATGAATAAAATCACTTGCTTAGTGAACAACAGCAACCCACTCCACACAACATCTGGCCTTAAACAATGCATTAGGTAAAAGCAAAAAGGTACTGTGGAATTGTTCAATTTACTAATGGAGCACTGACTTGAGAAATTCGATTCAGGATAACATTTTATTTGGTTTCAGCAGTACTCACATTATTGCTTTACAAAATAGTAAGGGAACATGAAGTTTACTGAAATGGGGATTATTAGTAAAATAAAAATTCCCCTTGAAGAACTTTAGTGAGTATCTTATTTCTCAATTATAAACACAGACATGAACAGGAAAGCAAAAAAATCAGGGAGATAACATTGAAGACAACTGTTTAGCTTACCCAAAGAAATCAAAGCATTGTAATAAAACTATGTGTGTATATGAAGGTCCAGGATGAAAGAAAACAAAGTTGTACAAACTTCAATTTAAAAATATTAGCAGACACTGTCACATCTTCTAGGGACATTTTTGGCTGACCATCTTTTTTAGGAAGATGTTTAAATTAAATGAAAGAAGGATATGCATGTGTTTGAAGATACAGCAGGACTAAGTTCCTCACCTACGTTCTCATCTTACTCCTTTGAAAAATCACATAATCTTTCTACTAGAATTAATGGAAGAAAAAAAACTCACCACTAAAAAAAGCCTCAAACTAGCATTAGAATATTTCCTGTCTCCAAAATGTCATAGTCACATGCATTGCATTATTAAGAGTAATGGGCTAGAAATAACAAGCTTCATGCTTGTGATAGAGACAAGATGCGCTGTGTGCAAGTGCAGAACACATCTTACAGGGGGAATAGGTTTTAAACAGTGCAAGCTGGAACAAATTCTAAGCTTAAAACAAAGTCAATAATAATTTATACTACTGAGTACAAAACATGATTGAAACAGCATCTGTATTCTAGATCTCATCCTGGACAAGTATCAAAATTAGTATTGAACAGCGAAGATTGTATCAATTGAGTCCCATAATGAAACTACAAAAAGAACAAATTCTATTACACTCTCAGTTGTGCATATATGAATCTAGAGTAACAGCTGACACTGATGTTATTTTGTTCATTTAAGGCTTAACAGGGAGGACAATGGGAAAATAAAATGTGAGAACCTTCCTATACCTTTGACAGATTTTGTAGTTAAAGGGTGCTTTATTACTAGGCTGCAAATGTACAGACAGGAACAGCTATTCTGCAGTCTTAGAAGATTTAATAGCTATGTGCTAACACTTGTTACATTTATCTCAGAAGTTGCCCAGGAAATACATTATAATAATGCCAGAAGGGAAGTGAGAAAAAGATGGCAATTGTTTTCTTGGTACTTCAAAATGTGAACGAAAATAGAAATGTGTGAAAACTCTATTGAGTCCCTGAAGTAGACTATATAGCACGTGTTAAAAAAACAAAACCAAAAGAAACCCAAAATACTCACCCCCTCATCCCCAAATGCAAACTGTCTACATACTTTGCGAGAATTTCTCTGTTAACTCAGATTGAAATGGATGTCTTTGTTTCTGCTTATGTTTTCTTTCAGGGCCTTTTGAGGAAACTGTAGTATATTTTAACATGTTTTCTCTCATGTCCCAAAATGCTCATTGAAAGGCCAAGACTATGGTAGGGTGGAAGCAACTTACATCTCCAAAACGTAATTTCCTCCTTCACTGAGAATTCTCATTTTCTCAGGGAAGGAAACTGGCAGTGGCCAGTTTGATAAAGGCCCTAGATTGTATCTTTGGACTAAATGAACTGAAAGCCTGCTCTTATGCAAGGTCTGTCTTGCTCTAGGTTTGCTCACTAGCATTGAGCCAGTCATTCACAAAAATTATGACCTAAGCAATATTTGAATCACATGTTTATATTTCAGAAACACGGGGTAAACATTTTCAATAAGCCTTGCTATTAGGAATAAGGCTGAGTTACAACCAATTTGGAAATTTCCATTTGTAACCATTTTTGTTGATACGCCACAGCATTTAGAGATCCTAATCCCAGGCCTGGACCCCATCATATTTGATGCTGTACAAACACGACACAAAGTCATCTTTTGTAGCCGAGAAGAATCTACATTTCCAGTCTTAAGAGCAAAAGGTGGCTCTAGGTGCTACAAAAGAGCAACAGAGGTGTCAGTGCTTGTGTTCTTCTGGCAAAGCAACCTGAATCTGTTTCTGCTTGGCAAAGACAGTAATTTAAAAAGCATTTCTAAAAATCACATTTTAAAATTTTTAAATTGATATGAGGCCAGACCATACAATATAGAGGGACTTTTAATACAACAACATTTATGAACTAAAAATCTCATGGTCACTAGCGTCACCCGGTATTCATAGAAAAGAATTTTACATTAACAATGTCATGCTGCATTTAATGCAATGGAAGCTTTGTATTAGCTTTCCACTGCCTGGTACATAGACTTTCTCAAGACACCACCCTTTCCTGGGCACTGACAAAAAATGAGAACTATGGCTCCTGCAGTGATGTTCACAGAGCTTCTAAAGGAACAGGAAAGAACTACAGCTTTTGTTTGTCAAGGTATGTTTTTGGCTTATGTAGGCAAAGACACATGCAGGTTGTGAACCTCCAGAAAACACATTTTACCTGTACTAACAGTAACATATGCACCATTTAAGGATTTGCATGGCTCAAAAATCCACATATATACACTATGCTGCATTGGCCTTAAGAAGTTTGAAATTAGTTTTTTATTGTCTCATAAGTTGAAGGATATTTTGGAATTAAACACACACTCCAGCAACAGTGAGACTACTATATTCTGTGTCACATAGAACTGGACAAATTCTCCACAGAAAGCTACAGAACAGCTGCAAAGTGTAGTCTTGCATGGTAGAGAGGAACAGAAGGAGAAGGCTGAAAAATATGTTTTTCATGCGTCTAACATACATTTTGTACAAGTTTTTTAACGACTTATATGAGTAGCTTTTATCTTCACTCAGATATTAAGTTTTTCTCTTAATCAGGAAAAAACTGAATCCAACTGATTGCCCAAGAGTATCCAAAATATACCCTATGGTTCAAATAGAATACAGGAAATATTTTAACTCTGAAAAAAGAATAGAAAAATTGCTGTTCTTGGATACTACAATAGTATATGTATGACTAAGAAAAAGGATTCCAGAGTAGTAGAAAATGCACATCTAGAGAGATTACAGTTCAAGAGAGTTTAAGAGGGATTAACTGATTACTGAGGAATCAGTTAAAACAAAGCAAATGAGACATGTACTGGTCTGACAGAGGAAAAGTTCACAAATTCTTTTGCAGTGCCCTGGCTAGATACAACTCCATTGTCACCACCTGGATCTCTGCTTCCTCTGCATCCCTTTCTACCACACAGAGTATTCCCACTACACTTATCAAGTTAAAAAAAAAAAAAAAAGTTGGAACTTTCTGCTTCAGGTTCTTGTTTTCTAAATCCTTCCCTTACTCCTACCATATTGGTCTCATACTAGCCATGTCAGAGGCTTTGCCTATGGCATCCACTGAGAGCTCTCCTGTAACCCAGCACAGTTGAAAGAAACAGAGTGGGTACACAGCCTAAACCAACCCCCTTTACCAGAATCTGACACCAAAAGTCCTCCCATATTGGCTCTTTTATCAGCTACTGCAGATGCCATTGCAGAGGAAGGAGAGGAAGGCACTGCAGGAGATCCAAGGTACTGGATCATATAGGTCAATCTTTCAATAGGAGTGTGTTCTTTTGATTTAAAGCTAAAAAGCTCAATTTTAGGGGCTTTATATATAACTCCCACAGCTATCCAATATCTTGTATTTAAATCTTTTCTCTCAAAGTAAACACATTTCCACTGGTTTTGGCTGGGGTGGAGTTAATTTTCTTCACAGTAGCTAGTACGGGGCTGAGTTTAGGATTGGTGCTTAAAATATAGGGATATTTTTGTCACTGCTGAGCAGTGCTTACACAGAGTCATGGCCTTTTCTGCTTAACCCACGGACCCCACCAGCGAGGAGGCTGGGTTGAGGGTGCACAGGGAGTTTAGAGGGTACACAGCTGGAACAGCTGACCCCAACTGACTAAAGGGACATACCTTACCCTATGGCATCATGATCAGCTTATAGAGCTGGAAGCAGAAGGAAGGTAGGGACTTTCAGAGTCATGGAATTTGTCTTCCCAAGTTACATGATGGAACCCTGCTTTCCGGTGGATGGCTGAATACCTGCTGTAGGAAGTGATGAATTAACCCATATTTTACTTTAGCTATTAAACTGCCTTTCTCTCAACCCACAGATCTTCTCACTTTTACTCTTACAGTTCTCTCCCCCATCCCAGTGGGGGCTAGTGAGTAAGTAGCTGTGTGGGGCTTTGTTGCCAGATGGGGTTAAATCACGACATGCTTGTAAAAATCTTGTAGCTTCCAACTAAATCTGCATTTAACATTTTCAAACATGTGATACCTTGACTACAACAAGCAAGTATCAGATATATTTTCATGAGGATGCACTATTTTTGTTTGGAAGATTTCATAGGTAGGTCCCATAGGATGAATGCGTCAAATAACAGTCATACCACAATTTTTAAATAGTCTCTCATATGGTAATCATTCAGAAACTTAAAAAAAGTACACATGGTGGTTTCATGTGTTACAAATAACCCAGACTTTACATTTTGCTTTGATATTAAACCTATTGTTAGAATATTTTTTTCCTTACTAATACTTATCAAATGAACCTTTTTAACAAGGGACTCATATTGTTGTCATCTGATGTGCAGTTCACTAATACTAAGTTCTTTTAAATCACCTTTGATATCCAAGCTAATACTTCGGAGAGTAAGGGTGCTTTTTTATATGTATATATTTATATATGAAAAAAGAGGGAATAACACTTCTTTACATTTGTAAATCAACTAAAAAATCCAAATAGCCTGTTAGAATTTTATCATGTAGTCTAATCAGACTATACTATTGTCTGCAACAGTTGTCTAATATTAGACAGTTGATCTTATAATTACAAGGTCCTGGGTAGAAATTTTAGAATAAATATTCTGTCAAACATACTGTTTTGTAAAAGTTGAAATACTTCAATAATATGATAAAATTTTGACCAACCCCTTTTATACCTAATCGACTGGATTCAAAACTGAAAAAAGACCTTTTCACATGAATTAATTTTGTACTGTCCATAGGTATGTTTTGCTTTCAGCACAAAATTTTGTTTCAAAACCTCTAATGGCTCAACAAAGCTGAAGCAGAATCATCCACATTGCTCCTCTGTAAAATGCCTGAAGACACCTGACCGCAAGTAGGTTTTCTGTAAGTATGTCAGTAGTCAAAACATTTTACACCTAAAGTAGGCATGTTTGTTATCCTCAGTTATCCTCATCTCTTTCAGTAAGAAATTACTGCTTGTATTTCTGTAAAGGACTGTGTGGATTGGCCTCCTTCCTCTTTCCTAGCTGCATTAGTTTTTACATTGTTCTTACTTCTATTATCCCAAGTATTGCATGAAGAGTATCAGTACCTTTGCAGCAATTCAAGAAGTGAGTCCATAAGACAGAAGCAGAGCATGTTGTTTGTCAGAAACTGCTAGACAACCAAAGAAAGAAGCTCACATGATCAGACTTGGGATGTCTTAAGAGACCTTTAAGTAATAGATGTATCAGTCTGTGTATCCATTCTGTATTTTTACATATATGTATATGGACACATGATTCTGAACTAACACATACGTAACCTGCAGGAATATTTAAAATTTTTAAAATGCCAAAAGTTTGAAATTAAGCAGTACTATCGCATCTACATGAGTACATGCTGAGGCATGCATTTCAGCTTTGGGATTATCTAATTCCTTTTTCAGATATCCACTGTCTGGATTTTTCTTTTTTTTTTTCCCCCTCCAGGTGATTTTACGTAGATTAATAGAATTTGTGCTATTTCCAACACAGCAAAAAGCTCAAAATGCTAGTTGCATTTGTTCACAGGGATGGGGAAAAAGCCCTTTTTATCATGCCACAGAAGATTGGGTATGACAAAGTACCCTGGTAAGGCTTGGCCTATATAAAGTGAGGAAAGTATTTCACCTTTGCTGTCTAATAGAGCATCACACAAACCAGCAATTATAAGTTGGACTCACAATGGGTACGATGACTCAGACTAGAGCTAGTTTTAAAATACACCAAACAACTTCACTAATAAACCTTACTTCTCTTCAAGAACTAAGTGATTTTAAATCGAGCAAAACAAAGCCAGTATGTTTCAAACACATTGTTCAAGGTCTGGAAATGGCTGCAAGGTCAACCTCTTATCAAAGACAAATCCCAAAGGTGGTCTTCTAAAGGTATATAGTGATCCTTAGAGTGCAACGCAGAAGACAATGGAGAAGAGATGGATAACACCAGCATTATGATCCTGTGAAACTCCAACTCTTACAATACTCACAATTACAACAGATATTACTCCCAAGGTAAAAGACAGAATAGCACTGTGGAATTCCACAAGGCTAGGTTATTAAGTGAAACAGTTCTCTCTGGCAGTTGCTAAACAGTTGCTCTTCAGCAACCCATAAAGCTTTCATGCAGGTACAGTCTGAGACAAAGCGAGCTCTTATCACTTGTAGCTGGCTTATAAGTCTTCAAATAAGTTGGCAATAGAATGATCATGAAAAGTGTGGTATAAAATGATAGTGAAGTGTGATATGAAGGACAGTGAAAAGACTGATATGAATTGGCAACAGCATCATCAGACTACGAGGGTGCTGCTGTAAATTAGTATGAAGATCCTATGCAAGATCTAGAGATCGAGCAGAAACACAGTATTATATGAACCACACTATCCTAAAAATAATTCTTCAGTTCTACAACCACAGGAGCAACTGCAAGGATAAAAAACTAGAGAAATTCTGGAGTGACATGAAAAGGCTCTGGTAGCTGATTCTCAATGGGAACACAGATTCTGGATGGCATCAGCTCTGAGCCACAAAAGCACAATTGTACAGCAAAGCTCATGCATGCCAAGTCAAACAGCAGAATGACTTGTGAGTTAGGATGACTAACAAAACTGGTTTTGTCCATTCATAAGCCATCAAAGTGATGCTTAAACATCTTATAGGCAGATGTAAATTAGATGAGTGTTATTATTTCAGAAAGTGCAATTCTGCCATGAAAATAAACATGTCAATATTTCAAAACCTATAAAGTGGCAAGACACAAAAGCTGAACACTTCATTTTCTAACTTGACAGATAAATCTATCAGTGGGATTTCCAGTTACATTGGATGGTGTGAGCAAGACAAAACACCTAATCCTAAACTCCCTCAACATCCTCCATGAAATTTCATTCTTTTCATAGCAATAACAGCATTTCCATTCATTTTGAGTGCACCTACCACAGAACAGAATTATTTACCCTACCCTGGTCCACACAGACCATCAGCTCATCCAAAGGCTTAGGACTGTCTCAGTTGCATTTGCTCCTCTTATCCATCTCTCCTCTCTGTGTCAGAGCAGCTCTGAACAAATGCTGTCTGCAAAGGGAGGAACATGTTTCCCCTTTACCCAGCCAGGTAGAAAGTGTTTCCCAGCCTGAAATGCCCTCCAGCCCTGCAGGACTAATATCTCTTGAATTAAGTCATTCCTCTGGGTGAGGAATTCTGCTTTGGGCAGGGGAAGAGTGGCAGGCTAGACAAATTTTTAAGTAGACTCAGTAGCTCTTATGATCCCACTGACCACCTGTATGTATGTTGGAGAAGTCACTTTTTGATAGCCTTGCACTAGCTTTGAGGGTGTTTCCTGATACACTACTTACAAGGCTTGCAACCAGCTGTGAATCATTTCCAAACAGGCTGTTACAAATAATTCTGAATAACTGTCATTCAGCAAGACTTTACAGACATTGTTGCCTCCTTAGGAAAAAGATTGACTGAGAATGTTAAATCGATACAAGTCCAAGCTTATCCTTGGCTTCAGTGTGAGATTCAAACCTGGGCTTCAGGCATTTTGAACATCTTTACACTTCCTTCAAGGCCTGTGTAGCACTGACCAACCTTGAAAATTCTTGATCTGCTCTAGGCCCTCACTAATATTACTTGAATATAATCTCATGGGCTAGATAGCAAAAAGCATTTTTTACTAAAAACATTAAAAAGAAGGTTTTACACCGGAATCTTCCATCTGCCTTCCTATTCCTTGGCAGCAGCCAAGTCCCTCTGTCCTGTCTAAAATCTAACCTCTTTAGGTTGTTAGATGTCAGAAAAAATACCCCTAAACTTTGTCTGAGAGACTCCTGCTTTGCCAACATTCAAGTCTTGGAGGGAACTGCAAGATTCAGAGCAGAATCAGTCCTCCATATTTATTATTTCAGAAACATATAGAAAGTAAGTCAATTTTGTACAAGTAGGTCTGTAGCAGGTCTTAGTTCTTCTGTTTGGCATTTGACATCCTACAGTAAGAACTGAGAAGCAGTAACATTGTATTCTAGCATGTTCCCATGGTATATAGAAGTACATGCACTCATAGAAAGTAACAGGAATTACCACTATAAACCAGGAGCTAACCTGTCAGTCAAAACAAGAAGGATTATTCTGATGAAATACAAAAATTATCATCAATGGAAGTCACCTTACGCTTCAATGGTTCTCGGAGATTTAGGGTGCAATTCTTTTCATCCAAAATTGGATGCGTAAAATAGGTCAGATTAATCTCAGCCTAGCTCTACCTATTTCTCTCTAGCGGCTATACAGACAGCCCAAGATGTCTAGTTCTGACACAGGTATACAGAGAAAAGGGAGATTCATCTTATTCAAGAAGTCTACAAGCTACCAATAAGTTCTCTCTCTGTAGGAGAACCAAGATTTATCAATAAATGTTTTTACATTAGGAAGCATCAATTCTGTAGAAACTGGTGGAAATGTAATTTGAAATGCAGAGTGATTACAGCTTTACACATCCTAAAACAAGAACAACTTAAAAATGGAGAAAGTAGACAGAACACCTAATTGAAATAGCCAAACAACAAAACTTACCTTCCCTACCGCACTTATCTGAAAAGACATAAAAAGGCCCTAACTTGTGAACTCTCACAAAAATAAAACCTGAGGAAATCTCACATGCAACAAAGAAGCAAAACAATTTAAGCTAAAGGACAACACCAGTAGTAAAAAAAATAAACAATAAACTCGCTTTGAACTTGCCTTCGGGAAAAAATTAGTTTTCAATTTTCACAGGAGCTCAGCTGGGGAACAGCCAGCCTATAACAGGCCAAAGAGCCAAACTGAAGATAGACTATAACAACCTTCTCAGAGATTTATATACTACAGCAGCTGTGATGGAAAGAGGAAAGACAGGATTACTCAGCAGGTCTCTTCCAATCCTATGCTTCTAATTTGAGTTTCTACTAAATAGCAGAGGTCAAGCTAATCAAAGAGCAAAACAGCACCAGTGTTCAGATAATTCAAGATACAACTTCAAATCTCTCCTCTTCTTTCCCCATCTCACCAGCATCACAACTCCCTCTGCCTTCATCTGACCCTAAGCCTCCAGTACCAGATAGCCTATGGTTTTCTTCAATTAAATCACCTCTGTCCTGATAGCAAAAAATTAAAAAGACAGCTTCCAATCCCTCTTCCTTCATTACCACAGAGAGAATAGATTACTCTACAGCTACACAACAGAAAATAACTTTCACCCCAGCAGCACCTTTATTCATGTGCTATATGATATTGCACTTCAAAGCTGAAGGATAACCCAGAAAAACAACACCAGTAAAACAATTCCTTTAGGAAACTATATGTTATTATACATATTTTTTATAACTAACCATTAGATATAATGTAGAAGACACACCCTATTCTTAGTTGCAAGGCAGGTTTATCTCACCAGAAGAGTTTCCTTGTCTTACTTCAGCAGAGCTCCACAGCATAAATGAACCCTAGTGCTGGCTGGTAGGCACCAGATAAGAACTGACTGTAATGAGAAGAGACATTTAACCTGTGCCATATAGGAAGGTTCTTGTTCTCTTTGGGTGGATAATTGAATATCAGAATAAAGAAAGCAAAACAGCAGCACCTGTGAAGGTGGCACTGACATTCAGAAAAATGAATCCTAGAAAGAAAGTTTCTAGGCAAGACTGGGTACTTTATGAGAGTGTATGTTACCTAAGTAAAATATAAATATAAACCAGCTGCAATCTCTGCAGTGAGGTGTGGACTACTATAAGAGTGGAAATACAAAAATGTTTAAGAAAGAAAAAAAAATGGATGAACATTCATATAGCAACATTTTTTTAAAAAACCACAAAACTCAAACCAACTACCCTATCTGAAGAGTGAACAGCACCCAGAAGCATGGTTAATTTTCAGAACAAATGTGGTTAACTCAGGAGAGGGATGCGATGCCACTCCCCCTCCTGTTGGTACTCCCAGTTCCACTGCTTTAGACTATGTTCAAGAGAGGTGAGGCAGGGACTTGAGGTAGCTGAGGCTGCAGAAACCCACACATTAGGAAGATGCATGTGCAAGAGTTGCTGGTAAAAGCTGGTAGAAGATGTCCTCTGTGGCAAAGTGCAGTAAGTAGCTCAGTACTCTCTGGCAGGGAAGAAGGGAGTATGATGGGACCAGGGAAATGTGGGTGGCTGCTGATGGGGGCAGGGGAGTTTTGTGTTATATGTGGCGTTAAGGTGGTGGATACTCTAAGGGGGTGTGTTTATGCAGCGCAGCTAAAGATGATTAGGAGTCCTATTGAGGCTTGATTAAAGGAAAAGTTTCTTCAGGCAATTACTGATGGAAAAAGTCATTATCAAGGGAGTAGGAAGTGACTCAGGGCAGCAATCATATCCTCTAACTATTTTTGTTGAACCCAGATTGATTTTGATGACCAAAGTCATATTATTTTTAGTTAAACTCTATGCCAGAAAAACCACAATGATTTAATCCTTGCTGTAACTTTGAATTAGTGCCTCTGCGAGAAGACGGTGGAGGACAATTTGTGTGAGTTGTAATTGCAGGGGGAGTGTATTTGGATAACTAACTTTTCACCTGACTAAGCACTAAGAGACTCGAGGGGGCAAATCACTGAACTTAGGCAACTTACTACAAAAGAAAAGAAAAATAGGAGACAAAGCTGAGTGGCTTTATATGATCCACTCACAGCTTGAAACCAGCCCAGAACTCAAAAAAGACTGTACTGACATTAAGGGAACCTCATCATGAAGAAAGAACACAGTCTTACAAATAGGAAAGGATAAGTAAAACATCCCCTCCAAAATGCTGCTGAGCCTGGTAAAAAGGTATATAGTGACTACAGGTTATTTCTGAACAAATGATTTTTCAAAATTACACATTTAATGTTTTCTGAGATGCTAAAAAGAAACATTGCTGCTCTTAGCCAAGCTCTTCCCCGCTAATTGCAATACAGCTGTTATTAGCCAATTCCCCTGGCCTCTCTGGCTTCCACAGTAATTTGAAACCCCGATAATATTTTCCATTTTTGTTTTTTTTTTTTCTGTAGACAAAATCAAAAGCATTTACTTTCTGACAGCATGACACAGGCTACAGACAGCCTGACGCCAAAGCTTTCTGCAGATCAATATGTTTAATGCATTTGAAGTCAGTAAAATCTCCCAGGTTATTCCAGGCTTGCTTGAGGAAAAACCAAAAGGCTAGGGAACTGTGTAGATATGGATTTAATATTCAATTTTTTACTTAATTAACAGAAATCCATTTAAGTTGCTTTGGGTTCCAATTTAGAGTATTTTTCTCAAAAACTTTTTGGTAAGCATGGAGAAAAATTTAATGTAGTAAGTGGAGTCAGCTACACTGAAACACAGGTTGGTGGGAGGTTTGTTTATTTGCATAAAGACAAAACAGTGAATAAATCCCAAAGATTGCAAGAACAAAGATATTATCTGTCCCACTACACCAATTTTCTTTCTCCCCATCTCCCAAATACATTTTTTTCACTTGAATATTGTTTTAGTCACTTTGCCCTTTCCCACAGGCTTTCCTCGTTTACTTAGGATACTTCTCATTTTCCTTAACCTTCAATCTTTATGGCTCCAAAGCATCTTTTCTACCCATAGATAAAGTTTTCCTGACTATTAAATACAACAACCAGAGGCAATCACACAAGTAACCAGTAAGTCTCCTATCAAGCCCACCAGAATTGTTTTTCTTCCATTCAGCCTCAAAAATTCCCCAGGGATTCCCATTTACCCTTCCTACTTACCCTACCACTCCACAAAATTGTGTAACAAGAAAAAAGGCATAAGCCCCACTAAAAAAACTGCCACACTTTTTAGTCTCAGTTCATCTGTCAGACCCACCAAAAAAACATTATCACATATGTAAAACATGATTACAGGCCTATCTTGTAAAACTTTATAATGCCATACAGCAATTTTCTGTCAGTCTTTAAAAGCTACTACATATGGTACACCAAGTTCACTATGTGTCATGCAAAGTAGAAACTTTTTTGCTGCTTATAATTGGAAGTGCAGCTTAATAAATTTCAGTTCTGTGTACAACATTGGGCTGCCAAAACCAGTGAACAATATAACATTTTCCACCTGATCATATGATGCTCAAACACACACTGCTTTAAATGCAAATATTCATCATTTCATTCTAATATTTCAAAAAGAATGAATGTAATTATTTCATCAAAGTAGATGCAGTGGCAGGTAAGCAAGAAGAGGTAACTTACTAGTTTGTGGGAAATAAATTTAGTCTTTCAGTCAGTAAGGAATACGTGGTTAGAAAGAATAATGTTGCTTTTCTTTTACATCAAAAGGTGTGTAATGAAGTTCCAGAATGCTTGTACTTCTCTACTGAATACTAACAGTCCAGATTAACCCAATAATGTTTGCAATAATTTTATAGGGTTGTTATTGAAAATCTAGAAAGTGAGATTCGAAGTACATCATACAATTGTTAAAGTTAACATCACTTATTTTGCTCCCTGAGTGTATCCATTCTGCTAAAAAGCTTCATCCGGGTGCATTGTAGTCCTAAAAGAAAGTAGGGTCCCTGCCATGAATTCCAGAACAGTCTCACTACAGCAGCTCTTGGGAAGAGCACTTTATTCCTTTGTAGCAAATACATGAGAGAAGCATAAAAATTATATCATCTGGGTTCAGCACAGTAGAACAGCAGAGAATTAGAGGAACAGCTTCAGTTTTTATGCATTGTTCTCTTGTGCTTAAAACGGCAGAAACCAACTGTGAGTATTTCACCCTGGGACCAGGTCTGACTGAGACCATGTCAGAGGTGTTAGGCAGCAGTCCACCTCTCTGCATGTCTCTGCCTATCAAGTCAAATTGCAGATGCTCTGCTTCATCCAGAAGCTTTATATGATGCCTATCAAAGTTCCTGAAGAACTCAGTGATCAAAAACGAGATAATCCCCTCTGAGAAAAACTATCCTCTTTGGGTCCTGAGGCTCTTGTGGCTTTGAGGTTCTTGTGATGGAAAAGTTTAGCCTGGAAACAAGTAAGCAACAAAAATTTGCACATGCATTCTCTTCACAATGCTAAATCTCCTCTACATAAACATCTCATTAATTTAGCTCTTCCTAGCTTCTTGCCCCCCGCTATTCAGCAATGCATAACAGGATATATGCATTTTAGAAAACAAGCGCCATTTCCTCCTTTGTGTCTACTCTTTCTTGTGATCTAGAGAAAGCAGATTTTGCCCATGTTTTCTGAAGAAACAGCTGTAATGTCACATAACAGCTCCATGCTAAAAAAGGCAAAAAGATGTACAATGAGACTAAAAAGACCTTTTTTACCTCAACAGGACTCCAATATGAGCAGCAAAGTTTGTTTTGAACTAGCATTCTCAGGGATCTCAACCGTAATTTTTGCATCCTACACTACAGACCTCAAACTTTGCACATAGCTTCTCAGCCCATGAAAATATCTGTTCTATCTCTTAAGTTTAAATATGGCATATGTAAGACTGTAGCATCTGGAGAATCCTAACAATACAGCTATAAACTCTTCCGAAGGAATCAGCAAGGAAGAAGAGGTGGTGGAGGAGGGCTGATATCCTGGTGGGATTCTGCTATAGGCCACCCAACCAAGATGAAGAGGCCGATGAAATATTCTCGCAGCTCCTTATAGAATATAGCAGAAGAGGCTTACATTGGATATTAGGAAACATTTTTTTTACTGAAAGCATTGGCACAGATTGCCCAGGGAAGTGGTTGAGTCACCATCCATGGAGGTATGTAAAAGACATATATGTGTGCCACTGAGGGGCATGGTTTATTGATGGCCTTGGCAGTATTGGGTTAATGGTTGGACTCAATGATCTTAAAGGTCTTTTCCAACCTTAATGATTTAGTGATTCTAATACTGAGTCAGGCAGACAATAGAAAAAATACTCTGCCTACAAATTTTGTACTCTTTTATATGCTAGTAGTATATGTAAAAACTCTATTATAGTCCATTGGCATATGAACCAGAGGCCAGAATTCCTTTTTGCTGTGTATTGGAACGGCTCAACCAGTTGACTTTGAATAACCCCTGCCATTTCATTCCAGCAAAGAATTTGCCCCAGGGTCTTGCTAACACTTTTCATCACAAACTACTAAAAGGGTAGTAATCCTCAAGCTCAAATGAATTAACACACTAGGTTTCTATGGCTCAGAAGAAGCAAAATCTGTTCAGTCTACTGTGAAAAGAAGGCATTTGTCTGATACATGGAAAAAACAACCAGAGTATTTTCAAAATAAGCATGTATATGGCAGTTACAAAATACAAATTATTCACTTCTAAGCACATACAAGGCTAAATATTATGGATGGCAGGACATAGCAATGCTCTCCTGGAAGCTTCTCATGAGGAGGGCAAATGCTGCAATCTTTAAACTATGACTCAGGCGAGGAATACCACTGAAATCACTGGGATCATCACCTTGCTGTGAGGTGACCTACAATTGTGCTTCCCAGTGCAAGGCTAAAAGTATCAAGCATCCTAAGGAGTAGCTGATACCACACTTTTTTCTGGTACCCATAAAATGATTACACTAAAAGACTTCAAACAACAGCAAGGTTTGAATCTCAGAATCATTAGGGTTGGAAGGGACCTTTGGAGTTTATCTAGTTCAACTCTTCTGACAAGGCAGGGTCACCTAAAGTAGATTACACAGGAACATGTTTGAGTGGGTTTGTAATGTCTCCAGAGAGGGAGACTCCACAATGTCCACGGGCAGTCTCTTCCCTTGGCAGAGGGTGCTCTGTCCCCGTCAATGTAAAGTTCTTCCTCATGGACTGAGGTGAAACTTGTGTTTTCATTTATGGCCATTACTCCTTGTCCTTTTGCTGGGCAACACTGACAAGAGTCTGGCACCTGCTTTTGAGATATTTGTTGATAAGATCTTTTCTCAGTCTTCTCTAGACTAAACAGGCCCAGCTACTGCAGTCTCTCCTCACAGTAGGGATGCTCTGGACCCCTGATCATCTTTGTAGCCCTCCACTGGACCCTCTCCAGTAGCTCCTTGTCTTTCTTGTCCTGAGTAGCTCAGAACTGGACACAATACTCCAGATGTGGCCTCACCAGGGCCAAGTAGAGGGGGAGGATCACCTCCCTCAACCCGCTGGCCACACTCTTCCTGATGGACCCCAGAATACCATTGGCTTTCCTGACCGCAAGGGCACACTGCCAGCTCATAGTCAACTTGTTATCCAAGACTTCCAGGTCCTTCTCTGCAGAGCTGCTCCCTACTGGGGTAGCCCCCAAGCTGTAGTGGTACTTGGCTTTATTCCTCCTCAGGGGCAGGACCCTGCACTTGCCTTGGTTGAACCTCATTAGGGTTCTCTCTGCCCAATTATCCAGCCTATCAAGGTCAGCATCAAGGTCAATGGCAGCACAGCCTTCAGGTAGACTAGCCACTCCCCCCAGTTTTGTAGCATCAGCATAAGATGGTAAAACACAGTACTTCTGTAGGCCTAGATTTGTGGCATATATATTTAATTATTATTCTGAAGAAGAGATAATAACCAACCACTAATTAAATCAGTGAGATCTGAAGAAAGCTGTTACGAAATTCTGAGTGACCTCTGATTCAAATGGGGACTGTGATGGCAGGGAAAATGCCAGGCTGCCAATTAAAGGTCTGGTGATTGAGTAGATTAGCAGAAACTTCTCATGTGGATTGCTAGATCTTAAACTAGCTATTATAACTCCAGGAAAAATGACGAGTTTCATATGAACAAGTCTTTCCCTAAAACAAACACACACTTGCTAAAAAAGCAGCCATATCAGCCTCAAAAAATATTAAGAAAGGCACTACTGGATTTATGACTTTTTATAACTTCCTGGAACAGCATGTTCTTGCTGGATACCTACCTTAAAACAAACAAAAAAGGAAAGAAACAACAACAAAAAAGAACAATAGCTGAAAAACATTAGGGCAATGAAAAACTTGCTCAAAAGACAAAGAGATGTACTAAAGAAGGACAAAACAGAAATCCTTTTCTACATAACTATTTCTCAAGAAAATTCATTTTTATGCTTCTTATTCAGCTACAATCCTGTAAAGATCTCTCCAAAGTTTCTACTGTAAATTGCTCAGAGGATTAAAAGAAATGGCCCCAGTATGTTCAGTGAGACAAAGAATATGAAGGATCACAATGATATTATAGAATAGTATGGAGAATGTAAATTGCAATGCTTTCAATAGAGCATAATTAAATTGTGTTAAACATTGCTGTGAATTGTATCTACTAGTCATGTTTAAGTTAAAGCAGTGAAGATGGCAACATATTTTTTCTGCTCAGGTTAACCACTCTAGGTGAACTTAATATGAGTGTGAATTCAAACTCCCAATCAGACATAAACCCCAACCTATTTCATCCTGCAATATTCTGGAAAAGAACAACACTTCTTGTGCAAAATCACTTGATTAGGAGAATCTTAGTACCACATGTTGGTAAGAGAATAAATCTTATTTCTTTAAGTGGGTTCTAGATCAAGGGGAATTTTGGAGGGCATAAAAATTTACACGTCTGAATATGAAAACTGTCATCAGAAAACTCAGTTCTCACTTTGCCACTGAAGTCCCACAAACAACTCCACCTCAGCAACAAGGTATTCATCTCAAGTTCAGGAGCCCATGTGACAGTGCAACAACACCTAAGTTCCAAAATCTCAGATCTGCTCGGGCTTATAGTCTAGGGTGCAGATGAAAGAAATAATATCCTGTACTACACAAGCATTACCTGGAACACTCACTTGAGTGTCAGGGATTTCCAGGCTCCCCCCACCCTGAGGAAGCATAGACACCCCATTTCCAGCAGAACTACAAGCCAGTCTGGAAAACAGGAGTTGTGACTGTTCTAGTAGTTATACTACAGCCCTGCCAGAGCAAAGTTGCAAATTTCATGTAGCTGCAAGAAAGCCTTGCAAGAGGATAGCACAGCTCTGTGGCTGAGCGACTTAGAAAGGGAGGGAAGAGCTGTCAATTCATGCAGACAGTGAGGTCCCGCATATCTGTCAGGCAGCTATGGTGACCACAAAGCCTGATGAGCCCTTTTAAAAATCCTGCTATGGGGACCTACCTCTGGAGAAGAGCCTGCACTCCACAGCCTGTAGGCACTGGACTCTGCTCAGCTTTGGCTATGGGCTATTTCAAGGCTATTTCTGCTGCGTTTGCAGGTTTCCACCCAATTCTGGCATGCACTACAGAGGGAGATTGTGTGTCCCAGCCCCATGTCTTTATTGAGCTTTCCTGGGACTGGCTACTGAAGACACCTGTTTCAGCCCTAAATATGACAGCGGAGAAGTACAGAGGCTACATCCTGCCCTTTGTTCTTACAAGTACAGCATTTCTGGCCCAACACTGTAAACACGTCACAATTCCCCCACCAACTGCAGTGGAAAGTGTATTGCATCTTCTACGCATTGATTTAACTCTCCTCTGTATTTGCTGCTAAGAACAAAAGTGTTGTCCTTGAGAAAAATTTCCTTACTGTAATAATACAGACACTAACAACAATGAAGAAAAGAAAAAACACTAGGAAAAAAAAAGTGTATTACTTAGACAAAATAATAAACCATAAATCACTATAGTGACAGGACTAAATGCGAAACCTTTAATTATACATTTAATCATTTGCCACCTTCTTATTTTCCTTGCAGTAACATTTAAGATGCATCAATAAGATTTTAATTTGAGGGTGATTTTATTTTATATGTGAATTGAAAATGCAATACACATAGAAATGGTTTTAAGAATAAAAATAATATTAACTTTAATCTTCAACTATGTCGACATCTTATTGAACACCTTTATTTCTCTCAGTCACAATGGCCCTCATTTAATGACATCACGGTGTCAAAACACATCAAGCCCATATCCATTGCATAGACACTATATAAAATAAAGTAAAACTAAGGGGAAAATAGGTGGTGGCTTAGACAGTACAATACTTTATTAAAATAAGAGAGTGTAATTCCATTGCTGAAGAAGACATTGAGTTATTTGTGAAGTATGGACAAACCTATACCCCCAGGTTGTATCTGCACCACTGCCTTTTCCAGAAGGAGGGAAGAAGCAGCTGCTAGAACAGAAAAGTGACTCCTTATGAACACCTTCTCCTATCGATTCCAGAGTCCAGCAACAGAGATCAAGGTTGGTTGATGCTGTTGCTGTTGGGTTCAGAGTGGGCAAAGGAATTACCCAATTTCTGTAAAAATTCTGTACACTAAAGTCATCTTCCAGCACACTCAGAGGAGTACTTACTGAAAACAAACAAAAAACCCAAAGCAAAAATAGCAAAATTCGCCTTCTTCTATCTGGAGCATAAGCCAAAGTCCAGACAGCTTTTGCATTCAGACAGATCCCCTCAAAGAATGTGGAGTAGGAAAGAGCCAAAATATTGCTTATATGCTAATAAAAAACCATTTGATACTAAACACATCAAATAGTAGCAATTGTAAAGGTACTAGTGTCCTGTCAGGTATTTCATTCCCTATCAGAGAACAGTTGACAGGAAAGTGCTTGTCCTCTGGAGTACCTTTTGTTTTGTTTTGCTTTATTATGTTGAAGGCTCTGGCCAGTTGTCTTACAATTCCTACTTCGGGTGGACTTGCACACAGCTAAAACTGTAACTCAGCTGCTCTATGTCTTCCTTTAAAAAAGAAGTGTCCATTGGGCCTGGGGTGATGGGAAGATGGGTTTGCTGTGCTCATGGTTTTCACCCCAGCAGAGAGGTCAGAAGCATACAGGGCCTTGCCAACGTTTAGGGTGCAGAAATGGGCAGGACCAAATACAGTGAGAAAGCATCAGCCATCCCAGTGGAGGAGGGCAACATTTCTATTATGTCTTTTGTAGAGACACAAACCACCAGACAGAGGAATCTCAGTTAATCTTCAAGTTTTGTTTGGATTTTCTGCCATGTTACTCATCTGTTCCAATTTGACTCAACTTTTGAAAAAGAAGTCATTCCTTTTACATGGGACTCTTGATTCTCTTAAATTGGCTTGCTGCTACTTGACAGAACCCCTGGCTCACTGCTGTGAACTGGAGAAAAAGCTCCAGAACCTGCTGGAATCTGTTCTTCTACCACCTTTTGGAATAAGTAAACCCAGAGAGAAAACGGGGTAATTTAATTAGCTTCTGACTATCACATAAGGCTACTACATGCTTGCTTCTCAGCTAGGTAATTTTTACCATTGTGTTTTGTAAGCATGAAAAAGTTGCCTAGGGGAAGCAGGGAACACAGGCTCACATCTATAGTAATTTAAGTACAGTCAGCACTGGGAAAATGCATTTTCTTCCTTTCTTTCCGTTTTGTAATTCTTTTTGAATCATGAGGACTTTGGACTCATTCGGTATTAGATATTTCTGTTTCACCCACCAAATTTGAAAAAAGCCTTAAAAGCACAGTGTACATTAAAACACCCTACTACACAGAACTGCCTATTTATTAAATCCCTGTTCAAGGTTTAACCTGAAAATATAGGAGGTGTCTGGCTTAGCGCTTCTGAATGCATGTGGGGTAACAGAGTCCTGGAAAAATGAGATATTTTGATCATCTTGTTCTCAACAATTACTGGATAAGAAATTTCTGAGGCAACACTTAAAGCGGGCTCAGTCATTTTGCACCTGACAACTAATGACTGAGATGACAGGACATTTACTCACCCTGCCAGCAAGATGATATGTAGGTCTTTGGAGTTTTTCTGTCTTCCCCTTCTCTAGTCCACTCATGCATCAGGTTCCTCAGAGACACAGGACAGCCAAGTGAATTTATGTTTCTTGCTCTGTGTGTAAGATGGTTACCTGTGACAGAGAGGACATAGAGACGAAATGTGGCATATGAAAGCACTGGAATAAACATTTCCAATCATACTGTAATTCAAGTAGTTCCTACCTCCTGCCTTCAATAGTAGCCGATATGGAGGAGTAAAAATCCCAAGAGTTGGTTTACAAATAAGCAACCGGTGAGGATTATTGTTTAGTAAGGGCCAGAACCTTTTATGCTGCCCTATTTAGTTGTAAAGAAATAATACGGTGAGGAGAGTTTTCAATGGTTTACTCAATTAATTCCACAGAGTTAACAGAGTTAATTAGTGGATAACAAGTTGGGGGTATTTTTGTCAGTGTTAAATGCATTTACTTTTAGTTTCTCTCCCACTCTTCAGATATTATAGCAATGGCCAAGATCCTTTCTGAAATACTCATTTTATCTCACCATTTTACACAGAGTCTCTTCCCTGTGCCATCTCTAAACTATCTTTTCTACTTGTATTTCACTCCAGAATATTTTCCTTAAAGATTATTTGCTGGTTTTTTTGAATACCTATAGACCTTTCCTCTTTAAGGACAAACTGGTCAGACCTAATATATTTCAAAATGGTGACCAATCATTTCTGTTTCCTTCTTTTCCTTCCAAGTACCAACAACTGAGCTGAGGGAGACCAGTTAAAAGTCAAGCTTGATAATCATCTATGGCACTTTTCTGCTCCATTTCCTTCAGAAATACTGTGCATCTGGTAAAGAAGTGGAAGAGGAGAATTTGGAACACACGCACAGATGATACTCTCTGACCACTGGGCTGCGATAGGTCAAGGGGAGAAAAGCAAACATGCCAACCTCCAAACATGCTGCACTTAAGAATATTATAAAAAAACTGAAATGGGCAATTTGTCTAACTTTGTATGTCTCCCCTGAATGACTTTTCTGTTTTGCCAACTGAATAGCCAAAATAGGAATAATTCAGAAAAAAACCCCAAAAAAAAAGAGAAACCAAGAATGGGTCATTATTTTAATTGTCTCACAAAGTCTCAAATACAAAGGACTTTCACTAGGGGTTACTTTGGAGGTAAAATTGGAAACTTCTCTTCAGAGAGTTTTCTATTAAAGGTCATGGGTATCAAAATCTATCCTCTCACTTTAAATCAGTTATAAAGTTACTATAAATAAAGTCTCCTATATGGCACATTGTCATTGATTCCCACTTCAATGTAATCAGCACTGCAGACACAGGAAATTCCTGAAATAAACAGCAGTATTCTCTACTTACTGCACTTCTTAAAAAGGATCAGGAGTTCTGTATTTATATTTTAAGATATTCATTTCAATAAGTAATTAATTGTAATTTAAGATATGCATTGTACTTGCTATTGAGCAAATTATCTTATTACAGTTTAGATGAACAAATCTACTGTATCAAAATACACTGTAACTATGACAACAGTAATTCATAGTTTACCACTGTCTTTACCACTAAGCAAAGTAATTAATTTTGCTGAACTGTTTCTTGATAATAAAAATGTGATAATTTGCAAGGAGTGCTGTTAGCATTTACGGTCTTAGAACTCTGCCAATATCTTCTATGACAATTGTAAATACATCAATATCTTTATTGGATAAAACCAGACCATACAGATGGAAAATATAGTGCCTATTCTACTGAAGCTGCTAGAGAACTCATGGTGACTGTTCCAAAGTCCTGGCTAAAAGAAAAAAAAATCAAGATTAAAAAAATCAAAAAAATGTACTAAATTTACTCACATGCAAATGAAAAATCAGATTGTTTTGATATCCCTGATATATTGTGCTGAAAAAGATTTGGGGATGTGAAGATGAAAGTAAGAAGAATGGCATGAAAAATATAAACCAAGAATTTTCATCAGCTTTTTTGACAGCTCAAACTGAAATGTGTCTCCTGAAAGCCAAGACAGCAAAGAGGCCTAGAAGAGGAAACTGCTCGCAGAAAACACCTGCCCCAGCACACCGGGACTTCCCAGCTCGCCACGTGGGAAGTCATGCAGGCACAGCAGACGGGCAGCAGGGGATGAAGGGGCTGTGAGGGCTACTTGGGAGCAATGCAGAACTTCCTTATCCTGGCCTGATTGGATGAAATTGGGGAAGCCAGAGCTCAGCTGGATTTGAAATGGGTGAGGAACGCTGAGGAACACAAGAAGCAACCAGATGAGCATCTAGGGGAACAAAAGGAAGACTGAGGAATAGGTTGTTGGGAGAGGCTGGTGAATGTCCATCTTCCAAATTCAGCTGAGCATGGCTGTGAGCAATGTCATGTAATTTTTTCTTGCCTGGGCTAGGACATTGTTGATGCCCTCCAGAGGTCTGTTCTAACCAACACAATGCTATGTTTCTCTGACACACTTAATTTACCTGCAGTTTTCTTCCCTCTGAATAAAAGAAGGGCAGAACTAAGAAGAAGAAACCAGGGGTGAAAAAAGTAAAAAAAATCTCATTTTTAATAATTTTCTTAAAGAAAGAATAATAATTTTTTTTAAAAAAAGCAAATGAGTGAAACTACTAGATCACTATTAGTTGCAGTTTGATTTTTTATTTTATCTTGCGCTCTCTATTACCTATGTGATTTTGTAAGCCATTCACCTTGTTCTGCTTGTTTCCTTTTACTGAATTAGTGCAGACTGACAAAAAAAAATTCACTGACGACCTGGTTCTTGTCAGATTTTGGACTGATCAGGTCTAGGTAAGTGTTAGGATTGATGAGCCTGGTTTGGCAGGCAGCAGTTCATGAGACATTCTAATAAGTGGCAATATACAGGTCATGAGTCCAGCCTTCACAAGAGGACCCATAGGGACCCTTCATTTCACGTGATGTTTCCCTGGGCAGAAAGCTTCCACTGTACCGCGGGATGGCACCAGACTGAAGGCACTATCATTCCTCTAGGTGCATGGTCCATCTATTTCTCCCCCTTTGCCTCTTCATGTTTACCAAAATGTGCAAGAATTTACCCCCTATATTTTTCAAGCCTGAGTAAGCAGCTTAATTATTCAGACAAAATACCATTGATTTGAAAGTGTCTGAACAAATTAAATTCAGGCTTGACAACCTCATTGAGAAGGACAGCCAACCTGCTCAGGGACTTTCCAATTGTGTTACTTACAGTTCTTGTTTCTTTATTTCAGGGTCTTTTGATGCGATACAGAGAGAGCAACCTCTGGTATCGCAGTCACACAGCTTCTTTTGAAATTAGAGAAGACTTTGCTTAAGATGCAGACCTTCAGCTTCCTCTGAATTCAAGAGCAATCTATGTGCACCCAAAGAAAATATATGAATCAGGGAAGTGCACAGCAGTGCTGAAAAAATAAAATGGCAAGCTCAATTTAGCATCCACTAAAATGAATGGGACCATGTACATCTATGAATGTGCTACCTTTAAACATGACGTAAATCTCACATTAGATCATTGACTTCTTCTTGGACCATAAATTCAAGTATTTTAATGTTATTATGTCATAGCAAAGCTCATTTTCTAATAAGCCATGACTTGTTTTCTTCCATATTTCCAAATGTAAGAATTTAGACAATGGACAATCATCTTCCACAGTATCCACTTTTATCACAGCAGTCCTACTACAAAATAGAGACTGTTATACTACATTTACTAAATGTAGATAGGAAGCAACTTCCCAGGCTATAAATGGATCGTATTACTCATTATGTTATCTGTTATAATAGTTGAACACCAATGAGTTGCCAATCCAACAAATATCCAAAAATGGCTACGCAAAAAGCCCTCAAATTAAGTTCTTGACAGATAATAACTAATGCTGTACATCCCTACTCTTTATGTTATGAACAATATGTTCATAACATAATATATATTTATGCAGAAGAAACCAGTATTTAAAACTCTTACATTTATCATAAAAATAGATTTTATTACACAAAACAGTGCCTTCCTATAAGAGATTTACAATTGATTAAAAAGGATGGCTTGTCCTAAAACACTTACATGATTGCATGCAAAGAAGACAGATGGTCTGTGTAACAGTAATTTGATTTCTTCCAGTAAACATTACTCATGATATAGAAAATGCTTATGCTGATCTACTCCAGAATGATGTGTGCACTTTGCATCTCTCTTCAAATGAAGCCTGTAATTCTGTTCAAGGAACAGCAAGGCAGCTCTGGTTTCCCAACAAATCTAATAAAGTCATATAGTCTAATGCATCATTCCTTACTTAAGAGCCTGACAGCACAAAGATTGATTTTAACTTTTCACTTTCCCAAAAGTGCTTTACATAATGCCATGTTCCTTACTCTCACTCCTTTTGTAACACTTCACAACAAAAAAGAATACTATTTCTACCTTCGTCTCCGATTAAAGGAAGCATCATAAGCCAAAATCCTATGTTTATTCTCTTCTGGCTGCATCTAACATTATTCTCCTTTATATAACTGAAGGCATACCAGAAGGGGGGAAAAGTCTTACTGATAAGTCTTCATCTGTCCATCTCAAATTTTGTTGTATCTCTCAAGTCACAAGTATGCTGCTCAGGAAACTTCAGCATCCACATTTCCCTACTCTACTCAAGTTTCATGGTTCCCCAACACTGGATGAAATGCTGTCTGCCTTTGTAAGGGAGACAGCCCTCATGAGGTCATCTAAATCACTAAAGTTCTTGAGACCAAAATGCCAATGTAAACTCTGTCACTTGTTCACACAGAATGACAATCTGGGGTGATAAAGGGTTCATGTTGCCTTTTACAGATCTTTTTGCATGGGTTGAATATAGACAGATCTTTCTCAAAAGCACAAATTTAACCCCTAAGAGCGCATTCTTAAATCTGTCCCTATTTTTTACAGACTTCACACCTGGGTATGTTTCATCATCTGCAAGTAATAACATGCCTTCTGGGATGTAACCCAATTTGTCATTATCTTGTCATGTTTGATTACTGTCTCTTCACCTGACTGGCCTGGACTTACCCAGGCCAAATGAAGTAAGGGCACAATCCTATTAAATTCCTGCTGGGAACACCCTAAGCTGCCGCTCTTGTCAGTGGGAATTAAGGGTTCTCAGAACATTGTAACAGGTACTCAGACCCTTGAGAAATTGGGCTCTTAATTAGATATTCCCTCATGACATTATTTGATTATTTAATGTTCTCACAAAATGCCTCAGCAATCTCACAGGCCCTGAATTAACTATCCAGCTTCAGTTCTGTGAAACCTTTGTCATGCTTGGCCATGGAAGCAAATTGCATTTCATGGAGCATATGAAATAATTTACTCAATGAATTGGCTGAATTATATATAACAAGAACTACTGGCCGGGCTTGGGATGTCCAGTTTTAAATAGCCGTTCTTTTTTTGCCCCTTTCCTCTTCCCTTGCACGTGCCCTCCCCTCCACCCTTCCATGCACACTTTTTATCGTCCCACTTGCTGGCAGAGCTCAGGAGCAGCAGCAGTAGCAGCAGTAGCAGCAGCAGCAGTCCTTGTGGTGACATGGTATAATTCATCGCACGATGTACATGGGGCAGACTTATACTGTCAGAGGAGTCCTTTATTATAAATTTCCTTTTCTGCTGTCTAGCTCATCTGCATTATAATTTGTTACTCACATGTAAATTTTCAGCTTAAGTCTATCCATCCAAGAGCTGCTGAAGTTTTTTAATCTATACTAAAAAGTTTGACAAAACCCCCAACAGAGTAAACATTTCTGCCTTGCAGCTGATGCCATGTAATCAAACACATCAAGAAAAGCTACAATAAGAATGAAAAACAAAGCATAAATAGATAGAAGTGCTGAATGATATAGTGTATGACATAAAAATGCACACAACAATGGTCATCTTTTTATCATTCCCTGTGCAAAACAGTTTTAGGCACAATCACCCCAGGGAAGAAGGACGTAGCAGGAAATGTTTTCCATAGGATTTTAGCATTCTGATTACTAAACTCTGGCTCAAGTGTGCAAACTTATGGTGCTTAGGAATCAATAGCCATCTCGCATCCACTTTGTAGAAATAGAAGCTAGAGAAGTATTTGAACCACCTACCCTAACTGCTGTGACACCCAAATACCCACCTCAGACCCAAAGGCTGCAGTCAGCATATCAGCTATAGGTAACTACAGCTGATATTGAAACATGTGTTGCCGGTCAAGAATAAGAGACAATGACTGTCAAGAGAGGCATTAAATTACACTCCAAACGTATTTTTAGGAAAAGCTTTATTAATCTTCACAGTTCTCCACCCTGCTGGGTTGCATCATACTTCATGAGACCACTACGCAGATATCACAGCACTGGCACACTTTCTGCTAAAACTCATAGTTCCTGTGCTTGCAGCTGCTTTCCAAGAGGTGTATTCAACTCCACTATCTGTGGTCACAGTTTCTACTAACCCAAAGAATTTTCAAACATATAGTCTCTCCCAGCCCTCCCAAGCAGACAAGACTCTTGCTTTACCTGCTTACTTTTTAGAGAGGCTTTTTTCATGCTCCTATTATTAACCACATTTCCATGGACAAGGGTTTTTTTTTTTTTATGAGAGTTCAACACAACGTTAAATTATGTCTCACAAGCATCATCAAATCCACTTCTACAATTAGAAATCTAACTTCAGATAAATCATTCTACCAACCAGTTTCAACAACAAAACCAGGTCCTCGAGTGCTTTATGCATTCTGGCAAGCATCTGTTTTGCCAGGAGTGGATTAAATAACACTGCCTCTATAATTCTAATAGTGTGGGAGATCATATAAAATATTTATATTGTGATCTGCAGGCAAAATGCCTACCCTAAATTATGCTCCAGAAGCTCAGCAAGATATTATATTGATAGAAAAATACCTCTGTTTAAATAATTGGGCAATTTTAGTTATTCCCTATTCTACAAATATCATGTAATTTTGCTGTTTCCCCCTTGGGAATGTGATCTATTTTAGGAAGTAGTATTTCCCTTGTTCAAGGTTTTCCTGTGTACTAGTACCAACACCTCACCCACATCATACAGAATCACAGGGCCAGCATAGAGGCAAGTAGTAAAAACACAAAGGTTTTCAATGCAGGTCAGTGTTCTGCCTGAGCTTTGTCATTACATATCTACAGGCCATCAGAAATTTTTTAGTATACAACTATGAAGATATTTATTTAAGGCTGAATTTTCAGCAGACTTCCAAATTTGAAAAGAAAGAAAGTTTTTTTACAGTTATTTGCAAAAACTGTATTCACAAAATCCCTTCTATGTGGTAAGTTGAACCAATCTACATGCGCAAGAATAATGTTTGTAAAAAACAAATTCTGTTCAGAGTTGTGTTTTTTGCTTTTTTTGGGTTACTCCAATTCACTATGTGGGTATGCACATCTGCTTTAGGATCACAAACTCATTCTCACAGAATTCACCTGTTTCAGCTAAAGTTCTAATTTAAAAGGACTTTTTTTCTTAAAACACAGCAAACACTATGATTTTCCCACATTTTATGACTATTCAGTACAGGACAGCTGGCATTAGATTATGCAGTGAGCTAAATGCAGTGTATGCTTGCTTGTGATGTTTAGTACAGCCCCAGGACAACATGGCACGAGGAAGGGGAGCATAAAGCGTTCCTATGTAGAATTTTTCCTGGGTAGATGCATTTTCACTCAGTGTGGAGATACTCAGTAATGATAGTTTACTGAATCTACACCACCTAACCGTTATGGTGCTTTTCTGAGCATCAGCATCCTAGAGAGAAATGCAGAGGGAAAGCAAAAGTGGCACACAATAGGCTGTGCTCTGTGCCCTACACTCCACTGGCAGAAGGCATCAAAAGCCATCTTACTGCAGGCCCCATGCAGCCTTTCACATGGTTTGGGCAGGCAAGGTCTTTAAAGGTTGGTATCTCCATTAACAGATCAAGTAATCTATAAAGGAGATGTCCAAGTTAATGGTATTTTTAGTGGTCTTGGACAATCTTCTCCACAGACTGTCACATGTGGTCTTGTCTACACTTAGATTCAAAGACTACTCTTGGTTGCTCTTGCCCAGCTCAGTTTCCATCACACACAAGTTCTCTGACAAAACCAGCCGCACAATGTTGCTCTTGATATGTGAGGTTCACCTCCTCAAGTGAAGGGACATGCTTTGCCCTTCAGTTTTACTCACATTAGTAAGGGCAGGCATGGACAAGGGCAGCAGGAGGAAGGGAATATGGCAGGGAATGAAAAAGAGGTTTTCCTTGACCCTCTTGCTCTTGTCAGTTCTGCTTCAGCTCCAGTCACAGAGCAGAAGGCAAGGACAGAGATGTGGCAGCAATGCCCACCTTTACCAATGAGAAACAGGGCATCAGGCAGTGCCTGCTTTTCCTGATCCCTCCCCGCTACACTGATCTGCTCCTTTACTTTGTAAGCACCTCCTACTGCAGTGTCCTCCAGCACACTCTTTCCTATCTGTGCCAACATATTTATATTTTCCATCACTGGTCTGATTCCTTTCCACTTTCTCAACCTGCTCCTCATACTAACCCTCATGCTCCTGCACTCCCACCAGTCTTTTTCTCCTTAATTGTTCCCAGTAGAGTAAAAAAAATACATCTAGAAAAGTGATCAATGAGCATCCATAACCCAGTAAGCACTTATCCCATGTATTAGGTTTTCAAATGATTTTTCAATAGAAATTTATCTTCTGCCTTATTAGTGGATAGTAAAGCACTCAGCCCAACAACACCTTCTCTAGCTTACTGCTTTAATAATACTTAAAATTCTTAAATGAAACAGAATCAGTTCTCAACCATTCAAAGTATAGAAAACAGTTTTGCACTGCTGTATTTTTTTTTGCATTTATCATCAACTACAGAGAAATTATCAAATAAATGTTGCTTGTGACTCAATAAATACACTCAATAATATACTGCTCAGTAAATAGTTTTTATTAAAGAAAACAACATGACAACAGAATTATCCAGGTATCTAAAATAATTAATTTTAGACTTCTTACATGACTGGAACCCTAAAAGCACCTCCACAAATCCATTCCTTCACTATCTCTGTGGACACAAACTGAGGAACAAGAGAAAATACTCCTCCTTGCCATAGCATCTCGCCCAACAACAAAACAGAAGAGCTTCTCACATTAGTGAAAACCCTTCCCAATATTCCTGCAAAAGTACCATGGTGTTTGATTTTCACTTCCATTTTAATCTAGATATGACTTCCCTTACTTGTGTAGACATAGTCACCCTTCACATATTTTATTATGTCCATCTTGGACAGGAAGCAACTCAGGATATATATGGCTAGGCTCTCCACAAGGCTGCAGCCTATGTAAGAACCTCATTTAGCCTAAAATTTCAGGTATAACAATATATCGACTAGCCTGAGAGGGTCCAGTTGCACAACAGGATTGCACTCAAACATGAAACTGAGCTGTTTGTTTTGCATTCGAACATCCCTTCTGACATTTGCATGCTTTGCAGACCAAGGAGGCAGATAAGACTTCAAGACTTCAAGCCAGACATTCAGCTACTTAAGAACATTTCCCGAGATGGCAAGGCAGGTTGAAATTTTGCATGGTCTCTTTTGAAGACCTGGGCAACAAACACAAAGGAGCAAATACAGACCAACCATTTGAGTAAGGACAGCTGTGTCAGACTCAAAGAGAAAACCTACTGTGCTTTGAATTACTTTGCCTGAAGATTTTTACTGATAACACCTTGCCAGCAAGTGGAATTCTACTGATGCAATCCTCCACCGCCCCGCAAAATAAGAACAAGGTTCCTCAATAATGATTTAGTATTAAAACTTTTTCAGAGATAGTCTTTTTCAGGTTCTCACTGGAAGTCTTGCTTGGCTTTATGGCTTGTCACAGCTGACATAATTCTTAATCAGAGCTCTTTTAAAAACACAGTGAATAGATAATATCTGGAAAACTAGGACATTAAAACTTTGATTCACATAGCACATCTCTCTAGTCTTATCATGCATTATGCATAGCTGTACTATATTTTGAAGGAAACTGCTGTGACGTGTTTTCAGTGTGAGATCTACACATGACCACAGTCTACAGCATATCAAAAAAACAGGATTCTGATCTGTGGAAGATGTTCACATAATTAGGTGAAACTGCAATACAGGAACACTTTGCCCCAAACCAGAAATATTTTGGGTTGATAATGAAACAGTTGAATTCCATATTAGCATGAGCATGTTTTGTGGGAATTATAGTTTAGATGCCTCAGCAGCCCAGTGTCAAGGAAAATTAGTTTTCCTAAAACTTCAGTTTGCCATTGGAAAACTGAAAGCTGTCATTGGAACAGGCCAAACTCCAGTTAGTATGCAATAAAGATCCATAGCTGCCTACTTTTACCATGTTGGTTTTGCTTTTAAAGCATTGGTAATTATTGACAAATTGATATTGACTCTGATCTCTTCAATTGTTATGTAGATAAATTTTCATCCCTCTAATTTACTTGATAGTGTTAATATCATATCCCCACTTTAATGACGTGACTGAATTTAAAGACTCATAAATTCATTACTACAGTACATATCAAGGTTAAAAGGGAGAATTCCCTTATCAGTATGAAGGGAATCAACAATCCTAGATGAAATTACCCTTTTGTCTTTCAATAAGAAATCTCCTGCAATGGCAAATGTTCATAATGGACTGTTTAATCTTGGCAATCATCTGAAAAGCATCTAATTTAATTAAAGCTTTAGGTCAAAGTGATCTCTCTTTTAAAAATTAAATATTTATGTTAACACACATATCACTTAATTGGCATAACATATCTAAGGCTTTTAAATGATTGTACAGTGTGTAAGGACTAAAAAAAAAAAAGGCTAGCACACGTTTAAAAGCCTTTTCTGTACTAAACACTAAATAAAAAATTGCAAGGGTGAGAAAGGGCATCAAAGATATAAGCAAGAATTAAGAAAAGTGAGATTTTAATGATCATTAGCTCTATGCTACCACTAAGCTAACTGCTGGCAGTACAAGCTGTATGACAAGTCACCAGAAATGCTGTGTTCACAGAAGCCACATCAACTAATGCTGGAATTGAGGGAAAGAACAGGAGCAGAGATTAGAGAGCTCCTAAACTCAACAGTAGGTCTGTATATTCTTGGTCATTAATCACTGCTGAACATTTCATTCCAGAGCTGTGCCAAAGAAGCTATAAGTGGCACAATATAATATATGTCAACATGAATGGTATAACAAAACTATATTTACAGCCTACATCATCTCAACAAAGATTAAAAGAATGTATCACATTTTATTCAATTATCTGGCAGAGACACATGGAATTTAAATATGAGAAAGCTACACTAATTGGAAACATCATTTTCAGGCCTTTTTTAAGCCTTTTTCCTAGGGAATTAGAACATATCTGTGAAGGGGAGGAGGTGAGAATTTGTCTGAATAGTTGCTAAAATTAACTTAAATGTGCAGTTACAGGCTATCTCTTCAGCTAACAAGCACTTACTGATACCATTTTATTTTAGTAAGAAGCTGACTTCTACACTACCAAGTAGCTCAATGGGGAACATCCAAGAAATTTCATGGGGAAAAATCAGGAATTAACCTATTACATACTACTTTCAAAGGTCTTGCCAGGCCAACTGTTAATGCCACATTTTTTTATTTCTCTATCTAAGGGTGAGAAAACAAAAATTAACTGGTTTAGCCATTCAGTACCAATTTAAGGGACTAGCTGTGATGTAGATATGTGTGATTACCCATGTACAGCCATTTGGAAGTGTAAAAGCTGCTCATTGAAGTAGCAAATATTAGCAAATAAAGCCTGTTTAAGCTAAAGTGTTAACACTTTAGGCTGGCATGAACAGATGCTGCTTCCAAATGTAGTCCTGGATCTCTCAGTTATTGCTGCCTTTATGGGTTTAACCCAGGCTGGCTCCTTCCAGAAACACTTGTGGTAACACCAGAGAAAACGCAGGCAAAGAAATAAAGCAGTGGGGTGGAAGGAGGACAGGATCACTTCCTTCAGTGGCAGTAGAAGCTTAAAGTGATTGATCTCACCTCCACTCTCTTTCCTAGAAGCAGAAAAGGAAGCAAACCCTAAACAGGAGGAACTCTTTGTTCTGTATTCCAGAACCATCTGCCATACCCAACCAAGAATGCTTTTCCATTATTTGCTAGTGAAAGAAGAAAATATGAAAACTTGTCAGAAATTACAGCAACAAGCACTTTAGAACTGAAGCCCTTCTAATAGGAAAGCATACCAAAGGATGAGTGACAAATACATAGCAATTAAAGAGAATTATGTCTGTGAGGAGACATGGGAATTTTAAAAATAGAATGGTGCTCTTCATAAACAAAAAATGGAGACACAGGGTGCAAATTTCTTGGGTGAAAAATCCCCAAATCAAAACATAAAGGCGTGTAAGCATTACTAGTTATTTTAGCCATATACTGCTTGTCAATACAGTCTGTGGACTCTCCCAAGGGTTTATTTATAAAACGATTTCAATATCTGGTGTTCGTCTCAAACTTCAGTGAATTTGGAAAAGCTTGCTCCTTATACACAGCCTGATCACTACTACACTTGCAAGCTCTTGTACAGGAGAAACTGTTTATGAGTCTTTCAAATGCATTTCTGTGCACATTCCTTAGGCTATTTGCAATGAACTTTCTCACCATCATTTCCTTCAAAATACATGTTATTCATCAGTGCTCAAATGAGTGATGAAGGTTATCTTCAGAAGTGTAACATGAAATGGCTGTACTAGATCATAACATATAGTTCAGTACTCTGATCATAGGTAACAACAGATACCTGTGGTGAAAACCATATAAGAATCAATCAAGCAAAGAAATTTTTGTGATCATTGTGATTGGGAGTTTCTGAGCCTGGACTGTTTTGACCTTAATCAGTCTTAAGAGACCACTCTAAAATATATTTTTAAAATTTGTATTGAAATCATACATATTTTCAACATTGAAAATAGTGTAGAAACAAAAGTATTTATTTATGCTTTAAAAATTCTGCAACTTCTTTTGAAGACCTCTGTTTTTTTTCATTGTCAGAAACACTGAATGCTTGGTTTTGTTTAATGTTACCATTTTGTATTTGACCATATCCCATCTCAGTTTTCTTTTTTCAAAGGTGGAAAACTAGGCAATAAAATAATAGACGATATTCAGTGTTGATAAATTAAAATGCATAAGTTCAGAGAAGAAAATGCCCTTTTACTAATCAAATACACTGCCATACAACTAGCTATTGCTGTTGATGAAACAGATCTCAGAATCACCATGGACATTTTTGTGAAAACATCCAGTCAGTTTCACCGTTGGTCAAAAAAGCAAATATATAATTACTGATAATGTGTAAAGGAACAGAGAACAAAACAAAAACCAATATAAACTAATAATAAACAAATAATAACAATTAATAATAATAAGCAATACATTATCATTTATTATCATTGTTGCTATTATTTGTTATTACTATGATAATGTGGAAAACTAGCATGGGTCCATACCTCCACTGATGCACAGAATTCTGCTCCACACTCTGTGAGAAAAAATACAGCAAGACACAACAAGGTATATATTATACACTGAGCCATACAGAGATCTCAACAGGTTGGAAGACGGGGCCAACAGGAACTGCACAAAGTTTAACAAATATATTTATAAGATTCTGCATCAGGGACAGCATAATATCAAACAGCAGTACAGGCCAAGGACTGACTGGGTTGGATGTGCATCCTTGTAGCAATGAAACCAACCTGCGGCCTTGACTTCAGCAGCCAAAGTAAAACCAGCAGACGAAAGATTATGACTGTTTTGTTTGGCATTTTTTAGGTCACACTTCAAAAGAGACACTGGAATACTGGAGATGGTTCAGTGAAAGGCCACCAAGGAAACCTTGGTGGAAACCTTGATAGGAAACCTTGATGCCTGCTGAAAGGTGGAAAGAATTCAGTTTGCTCAACTAAAATGGAGGGGGGAGTCTAATCACATTCTCTCAATATCTAGAGAGCAGTTATAGAGAAGATGATACTCTTCACAAGACACAGTGAGAAGAAAAGCATACATATGAAAAAAGTTCTTCACAGTGAGAACAACTAAACATTGGAACAGGTTGTTCAGAGAAGTGATGGAATCTCCCTTATTGTAAGTAATTCAACACTTGTCTTGTTGGGCCAATGGATAACTTAATTCAAACCCCTGCTGTCAGGTGTAGGTGGGCTCAGATGATCTCCAGAGGCCCCTTGCAACTGAGGTTTTTCCCTGATTCTAGACAGGATGGCAGCAGGCACAATGAAATTTCTGAAGTAGCTTCCACAGCAGGCAAGAAGCAGCAGACTACCACTCTTTATCAGTGAAAAGGAAATGACAGAGGACAGAAAGAGGGAAGACGTTTACAGCATCAAGAAAGACCTAGAGAAGGAATGGAGGGAACAGATATTCAGCCTTTTTCACAGTACAGGAAGAAGAGGATATAAAGTGAAATTTTCAAAGGGAAGGCTGGCTTGAAAGACACCAAAGTATTTTTATGCACAAAACATAAATGACCTGTGAAACACACTGACTTATATTTTCTGGGTATCAATAGAATAGAGAGAATCAAAAGGACATGCTGAAATGAGTCCATCAAGGGCTGTTAATAGAAAAATTGCAGAATCAAACACTGGACAGGAAGTCACCAAGCACAGAGGTTTAAGAACACAGAGAGTATACCACAGCAAGGATTATGGGATGAACTGGGGTCTTTTCTGAAAGGATTTTCCATATTTGGAAAACCGGAGTTCAGGCAAAATAAGAATGTTTTAACTAAAAAAATCTCAATGAAAAGAAATTCTCATGCCTTTACTGCCATGTCTGAATCAGGAAAACATTCACCAGCTCAGTGGCTTGTCACTTCTTTTGTTTTGGTATGATTTTGTTGTTGGGGTTTTTTTTGTTTTGTTTGTTTGATTTGGTTTGGTTTGTTTGTTTGGTTGGTTGGTCTTTGTTGATTTATTTTTAAAGATTTCCACTAAAAGGCTTAATTCTTTTCCTGAGGACAAAATTAAATCCTGCAAAACACACAAAGTTCCTAAGCTTACGGATAGACTACATGACAACCAACATTTGCCCTATTTTTCTTTTTTTAACTGATGCTGGAAGCACTGAGATGGAAGAAGGATCATGCATATGATTATAACAACAGTGGGAATTCTCCTGGCTTTACAAATGAGAATCATGGCTTACCACAGGGAAGCCACAGAATGCCTTAAGGCCCCAACTGTAGCAGACTGTCTAAACCTGCTGTGCAGCAGGATTTGTTTCTTAAAATCCACAATTTACATCTTTTTGCTAGAAGGGAGGTTGCATATTTTCTTATTTAAAATAAAATTTAAAAAAAAGCAGTAAAACTGTAGATTTTATCAGTAACCTTTGCTAAGTATTTATTTCTTTCTTCTAACTGAAAGGCTCCAAGGGAAACCTGACTCATTTAAAAGTGAAAGATGAACTCGAATGCATTTCGTCGGTAGCAGTCTCAGAACATGATGATGCAATGCTGTTCCACAGCAGCAGAGCTCTGGTTAGCTCATTTTCCCCGTCACACGAACTCAGGGTGGCTAAGTTGTTCGGCCTCAGCAAGAAGAGTACAGTTCATTTCTTTGCTTTTTACACATTACTAGCATTAAATGACTGAACACTAAAATTGTTAATTCTAACAAAATCTGTTTCTGACAGGTCCACATTCCACTGCTGCTTTTTTTGCTGCAGTGAATTATCAAAACCAAATGACAGTATCCTAGGATGATACACATCTTTGAGATATGTTCACAACCATCCTGGCCTACCGTTTTAACAGGTTTTAAGTCTGTGCATTACATCCATTCTGTCAAAATATTGATAAGAAATTCAAACATCCAGGATTGAGTCACTTAGAGCACATGGCCCAACCACTTGCTCCACAAAATAAACACCAGAGAACTACATTTCTTTCTACTTTGTGTTTTGAAAGTTCTTCAAAAATTAGAAGTCAGTCAGTGGGCCTGTTCATACATAAAGGTCATTGTGCAGTATCAATTCATTCTCTTGTGATCAGATATAGATTCTTGAAAGGATTCAATTCTTTTTGTGTAAAAATTTCTGTACATTCAATGAAAAAGAAACAAAATTTTCTTTTGCAGATAGTAGTAAGCAATTGTCTAAAAATGCTGAAATTCGCTTTATTACAAAACACTACATTCATTTTGTATTGTAGGGATTTGAAAACTGTGATTTATCAATTTGCTTCAATTTGTGATAGTCAGTTGTGGTCTTCAGCAGAGATATTCTTTGGGTTGCCTTGGTTTCATCATAGAAAAAAATACATTTCTGTTTTCTGGCATGTTTGGATAGATTAGAAGGCTGAGGAACTGGATCAAGAATACACAGCAGATTATCTGGATTTTAAATACAAAGTTAAAAAGAAATCCATCCAAGCCAACCCACTTGAATAACAATGTTAATCTGGTGAGATTTAACAAGGAAGCAGCAAATGTCAAATTATGAAAGATTGGTGCATGGGGCAATGGATATTATATGATTTTTAAAAAAATGTATGAGACAAAACCTTAGACTCAGTACATTAAATAACTGTTAACTGAACACATGCACTGTTTTAAGATGTTTAACATTTATGATAAAATGCAAATAAAATTATGAGACAATGTTAGAACCCACAGAGAAATATGACTCTTTTGGACCTGTGAAGAGAACAATTCATTTAAATGGTTCCATTTAAATGGATCACAAATTATTTTTTAAATAATGCTTTTTTGAATAAATAAACCATTTTAGATTATAATTATTCTAATTCAATTTAAAAAATCTTTGCCCCCATTTTGTTGTTATTTGGAATACACCCAACAAAGAGGAAAAGGTTTGTTGATCTGTTCCCTTGAGACGATGAGCTATTATAAGCAGTTAATCAATGAGTTTCAGACATGGTTGTCAGCTTCCTAAACACAAATAGAAAATCAAATTTGGGAGAAGAACAGAACTGATGTTATTATGCTGTGATCCTAACTGAAGTTGCTTTTTCAATCACTAAGAATATAAAAAAAATACAAAATAAAACTACTGAGTGTTCTACAGTTGCTGCATTTAAAACATCCAAAGGTGCATCGTTTTGTCAAAAAGCTTTTAAAATTGATCTACATTGCAGTAATGGAAGCAATTAATCACAAGTTAATTTTTTAAATGGAAGGCCTGGGGAATAAAATACTGATTTTTTTACTGACATAAACCCTATGTACATATTAGCAAGTGGCATCCACAAAATTCAAAAGCAGTAAAACATATTTAGATACAAAATTCTGGAGTCTCTCATAATTTTTTCTCAAGCTGGCAATCTGTGCAAAACACAAGTACTTAGGAGTCAGCAGTTCATTTGCATGTTACCACAGAAGATGAGAAAATTGTTATTTTTGTTTGGGTTTAGGGTTGTTTTTTAAGAAGACTAAAAAGGGGAAATTATAATCAGGCTTGATTACTCTAAAACAACGGGTGCATTTAGATCATACACAATCAGTTTTTCAGACCTGAAATTAAAACATATAAAAACGTATGCATCGTTAATGTGCAATGTATCTAGGTATTTTACTTTCACAAATCACCTAGGACACTATATTATGAATTTTGAAAGATTTCTATATTCAAAATTGCCATACTAAAGTGATAAAATTCTGATCAGCATAAGTGAAAAGCCTTAATGGATACATTAGTTTGGTTCTTTTACCCAATGTAACTGGAGGATCTAATTTCTTTTCAGGACAGATCCTACCTGCACGTTCACAGAAATCTACAGTATCTAAAATTCTATGTCATCCTTGCCTGCTTGCAACTCAGTATCCTGACATTTCTTATGGGATTTCCTGTTTTCAAACAGGATAAGGTCAATCCCCCACTACATCCATAAATATTCCATTCCAAAATGGAAAAAAAAGGAACAAAACTTATCACTTCTATTTCAAAACTCAATAACCTACTTTGACTCAAGACAATATTCAGGATTGTACTTGTAAGATTTGAACACTAAAAGTAAGTGTCCTGAAACTGCCCCAAATTGCCTGTCAACTGTTACAGAGCTAAAAACTCACTGAGGTTTCAAGATGGAAGGATGGCAAGATGTCAGGATTGAACCCTCTACAGACATATTTAAAAGGATATGGTGGAGTCAGTGTTTCTATCAATAATTGCAACTAAATTATAACAAAGACAATATAGAGATCAACACTTATTCATTTTCCAGTGGTAGTAACACAGAAAGAAGTTTTTCTTGAGTAAAAATATCCTTTGCTTTGTGTTCAAGATACTACTGCAACTTTAAGGCTCCATGTTTAATGGGATATGTAGGTATTTTAGTGGTGACATGAAAAGTGTTGGAATTTTATGCCATTTAAAAACCTAATTTCAATTTGGATTTTATTTCCTGCTAGTAAATCCAGAATAACACTTTTATGTTGTTTGACAAAACTATAAAAGTGCCCGCACATATATCAACTGCTCCTCATTAAGAGGTGGTCTCACATCAGCATTCTTCTGCTCTCATAGAACAGACATCATGTCATTTTACAAGATGTAGTTCTAATTTAGCAACATCAGTAATGCTGAATTACAAAATTCAAGTAGTTGTTGGCAAGACAATATGGACAATTCGTTTAAAGTATTTTCCCACTGCTACACCTCTAATTCCCGTCTCAAAAAAAGGCCCACTTAATCTATGAATGATTCTCCAAACCATGGCTACAAAATCAATGTATTAGTCCATTCTGGGAACAGGAGAAGGTAAAGTATTGCTTTTGGAGTTTCATTTAAATTCATTTTTTTATGGAATTTAGGTCTCAGTGCTGCTTCCACTGAGGTCATCGGGATTTTCAATAAAGACTCTGGTAGGACAAAAAAAAAATACAATTGAGATGGGACAGATTCAGATTTCCAGAATTATACCCTTTACTCCTAATGAACACAGGTAGAAAGAGGTCAGCTCCTCAAAGCATTTTCATTGCACAGCAACATACAACAATGTGTACATACTAAAGCCAGACCTGGTCATTAACAGAAAAAGATTAAATATTTATTTATATTAATACCTCTCTGGACTCTTTCCTCCATCAGCTTTGTTTCAGAGACAAAATAGAAAAGTGTTACTTAGTGTTGTATTCTATTTTGGAAATTAAAATGTTGGAATCACAGAAATTGGTCAAGTGGAAATTACAATTTCCAAAGACTTCTGAAGAGGAATAACTGCCATGAAGGCTTTGCCTTTAACTGATACTGCCAGTCAGTCACGTCAGAGAAAGAAATTTATCTTTCTTAAAGAGGCAGAATTTCATATAGAAACTCCACCAAAACCTTCATCTGAGAACAAACTGCCATTTTTACCCACAAGTTTAGCTGCCTGTTCAACATTAAGCTTGAAATCAAGTTTCCTCTTTTGCTTTTGCCAGGCTCTGGTTATGACTTTCATATTCAGCACAAAAGAGGCCAACAGTCACCACACAATCTAATAGTGTTTGGTGTCTATCCCCCCCAGACCATTTTCTTAAATTCATTCACTATGTCAAGGTCAGTTAAAAAAGCATGACCTAGGAATTTATCTCTCTAAGCTCTTGTGCTACCATTTTATTTTCGCATTAGGGCAACAAAACTCTCGGTCTCAAATTTTGGAGCAACTGTGTGCTTGCTGAATAGCTCCAGGAGGGCTCATCAGCATTTCTGAACCACGACAGTGAGAGGAGAAGTGCTTTGCTTGCTGCTCCTTCTCAGAGGCTCTTCACAGATGCAGGAGAAACAACTAGATTTTGGCACATAGAATCCTATAGGTGCAAACAGGTAGAAATACCGATTTGGAATTCTACAAGATGTGGCTCAGCTAAGCCCACTGCTCTGATACATGGGACAGTGAATCAAGGACATCCTGTGGCAGCCTTTTGATCTAAATGACAGAAATTATTTATAAGTAATTATACTGTAAATATTTTTCTTGAACTATTCCATAGAAGTTATTTGTAAAGAAATTAATATGTGATACTATTTTGGAGTGTGACCTCTGACGCTATAAATATACTGGGAGAAATGTAGTTGGACTGTTTTGATGTGAAATGTGTTACTGATAAGGTACATAGGGTTTTATGTTAATTTTAAAATGCATAAACACTAGTACATGCATTAAAAGTGATTTTTGTATCATCCATAAATTACTGATATGCAAATAAGTAGCATTATTGTAATGTTTGGCTTTTGATTGCAATCAATTGTTTATCGTTTTTATTGTCTGTTGGAGCAGCACATACTAAACCTAATAAATGTTTCCATCCAGAAACAGGCAACATCCACTATAGGCAGGTTTCATTGGTGCTGTCAGAAGCAATACTGCACCCAATGAAAGGACTCTCCATGCATTACTGAAGCATGATAATAAATGCTGTGTAGCTGAAATTAAACCCAAACTCTCTACACATAACTTCTTCAACTAGTTCTTTTAATTGTGTAACAAATACGTCAGGTTTGAAGGACTTACAATATAATTTGCTATAAATTTACTAACAGAAATGCTTCCGTTGACACACAGAAGTCTATCTGGGAAAGTAAACAACACATCGAGGAAAAAGTCTTAAAGAATATCCTTTGAACCCATGATTTATCTGTTTTCCCCTTGGTAAGTCTTCCATTTCCAGAGGACATGTTTTCCAAGGCTTGCATGCTCTCGTGTAACATTTACTTTCATTCTTTCTACTCTATTTTTTGTTCTTCAGGCAGATTTAATTGCATAATGTAACATTAATTAAACTAATACTTGAGCAAATATCTCTCCTATTTTTGAAGAAGCATTCTGATTTTTTTTCTTCTTGCATCTAGGTAATTTATAAGCTCCAAACTTAGCAGGGGGTACAACTTGTGACCTGTGATGTACATAAATAAATTTGGAAACAGTTGTAGATCTCAGCTCCAGAGAACAGTAGAAAAAAATCTGGCTTTCTTCCCCAGTATAAGTGGAAGGCGATTTCAGTAAGTAGATTGCAACCACCTGCAGCACTTACTGGTACCACAAGCGTCTCCATATAGGTAGCACACTGACACATTTTCATATCTTTGTGCCAGTTTGTCCATGTGGTATCCCATGAACCAAACTTGATCCATGAGAAAGTGCCATTGATTAAGATCACCACTGATAGAAACTGGAACTCAGAAAAACGTATGGAGACACTCATCACAGAATCATAGAAGGGTGTGGGTTACAAGAAACCTTAAAGACCATCTAATTCCAACTCCCCTGTCATGGGCAGGGACACCTTTCTCTGGACAGGGTTACTCCAAGTCCCATTCAACCTGGTGTTGAACACCCAACATTTCAAGGCTCACTCTTTGGCCAGTGCATATATTCTTTCCCATATGTCTGTCTTCCAAAAACAGTAGGAGTCCTGCACTATGCTCTGTATTTCTCTTCTTGAAAGTCAGCTTGCCTGTTTCAGCTCTGTTCTCCAATTGCTTTGCTACTCAAGTGATGCTACCTGAAACTCTAGCATGAACACCAGGGAGTGTTGCTTACTCCCTCTGTCTGTGCCTATTTATGTCACATCTGAATTGGACCAGTTGTATCTGTTAAGCTCTAAACGCTACTTTGGGAACATCCCCTACTTTGCTGAGTTTAAGAAGCCTACAGTAAAGTATCCACTGTAGAGAATGCTTCACTCACCTTTCAAGCAGATCTTTCCACCAACCCTTCACTTTTTTTTTTTTCAGTTCCCTATAATACATGACTTCTGACAGAGTCAGTTCTTACCTTTGACGGAAACTAAGTGAAGAAAGATCTAAGAGGCACAGAAAAAAACCCAATTGTACTGTGTTATCCATAACAGTATGTGGATTTCCGCAAGTATGTGACCATAGAGGAAAAGTAGTCCATGGGAAAGGTATGGACAAATCCAGTCAATCCAGGTTCACACAGTTCTCTCTGTATGACTCTGAGTCTACAGTTTTGCAAGTACCACAAAAGGAATTAAAGAATCATCTCCTGTAAGACTTAATCTACTATCCCTTTGTCCTCTGATGTTATTCCGTGCTGTGCTGAGAGGCAAGGGAAGTATTTCCTTCCTGAAGCAATAGTTCTAATGAGTGGCATGTTTGTGGTTTCACAGTATGTTTTGGTTAGTTGATTCAAGAGAAGAAAATGATCCTATCTTGCTTCATTACTTTTCAACCATGATGAGTCAGGCTTGTGATTTTTTTTCCACCTAACTCCCTGTATGCACTCCTCAATTTTATACTTGATTGCTCCATTTTGTTTTCATTTTGACAGCTGTTGTGTTTATATGAATGTCTGTCTGTCTGTCTGTGTATGTGGATATGGGTATGCATTTATACATAACAATAAATACTGGCTTTAATACTTTTGTTCTTAGGCTAGATTAACAGATTATCATGATAAGCTTTTTTTCACATGGCATTATTTCATTTGTTTAAAAATATGAAAATTATGAAAAATTCTATTACTAAAATAGAAATCTTAGACACAATGGATGCATTTTTCTAGCTCTGTCAGTCTTGTCACTTGCATAAAGGGACAGTATCATGTTTAGTATGTCACTTGGAGAGGGGATTCACTATTTATTAGTGGGTATTTGACAAAAATATTCAGAATTTTTCCTAAGTCATAATTTTACATATTTTAAATCTCCAGAAGCCAAATATAGACTCATCAGAATACCATTTCATGAAAGTATCATATATGTACAATTACATGTAGTGAGCATTTTATATGACCAAACTCAAGGAGAAATGGTTTATGCAGCTGCCAACAAGGACTTTTGGGGCTACTGTTTATCCAGTGGAGGAACTTCCTTCCACCAGAAACCACTTGATAATTTTTAGTGATTCATGATTGCCAAGTCCATAGCAATGATAGGACTTAGGCATTAGTTTTACTTGTCCGGAAGGGACAGATTGTCAGTTGGGTTCATTGCACGTGAGTTTAAGTGCTTTGACGTTCAGAGATAACGTTAACGTTCTTTGTTAGCCGATTCTTGGGAAAAAGACATCAAGCATTTAATGATCAGCATTTAATGGTATAAAATGCAGCTACTTTTTTCACAAAATGGTGAGATAGTACATATTGGGTTCTTTGATCCTGTGGCTCACTGAGGTCACCTACTCAATCATTAAACCCCTTTTTTAGATAACTTAGTTTTCCCTTGAAGATCTCTTGTGCAAACTGTAGTGAAATCTGATCTTGTACTAGCTGAAGCACAGCCCAAGGTCACATTTTGTTCTTGAAGACTAAGATATGGATGGAAAATAAGAAAAACATTTAATGAGATGGACCCAGTAGGGCAATTAAGAGTTGACTATACAGCACATATTTCCTCCAGGTTCACATGAGTGTTTCTACAGAGGCTTGAAAAGCAGCAGTCATAGGGAAATGGTTGCACAAAAAATGAAAAGAATCATGTGGAAGGTTTTCAAAGACAGAAGTTTCCTCTAGGTCTTTGAAAAACTCCCATGGCAATGCAAAATAACTGAAAGTCCAGCAGACTCACTACTTACTTGAATGAAAAAATTCTACTTGGGAGAAAGAAAATAATTCTCTGGACTTTGTAAGTAAATAATTTTCTATGGGAAGTATCTTAGGTTCACAATAATAATGTCTGACCTTATAATCTTGCGTAAAATAAAATTGCCTATGACCAACACCTGAAAACCGTAAGTGCAAATGACTGCAGTCACACTTGCTAGAGAACAGACTGCAGCTGTTCAAAAGGGGCAACTTCAAAAGGCAGGTTTTAAGTGGCATGTGAAGAGTTATGGTAAAACACTCTTTTATTCTGGTTTAGCAAATAACCTGCCTTTCAAAGATTTTTAGTGTTTCTCTTCTGGTGCATAACTAAACTGCTCCCTTCAAGAAGCAATACTGACTTTAGATAGAAATACAATTTTAGAAAATAGAGATTTATGAGAAATGCCATGTATCAGGCTATCATATTGACAGCATCAATAGCCAAGTCACATAGGTAAAGAAGTCTGGTGTGAAGGATTTCAACATAGGATTGCTACTGCCACATAAATTTCTTAGTCTGTTGCAGCAGCTAAACCAGAGAAGACTTTGGTTTGAAAGGCAACATGAAGAGCAATGACAAAATGACTGTTCTGAATGAGTACTTGTACCTCTCAAAATCCTCGGAATTGAGAAATTTCAAGCAGTTTTCATTGTATGATCCCCTGCTCCCGTCCCAAGGGAGTCATCTATTTGAGAAACACCGGTAGTACACAGGTGAGACGCCCTAAACAAAAGTGTCCCATTTCAGCAAAGTTTACTTTGAAAAAAGATGAACTGGATCAAGATTTTTGCTTAGGCTTTAATTGTCTGGAATTGCTAGCAGGAGATCAGATCCAAAAGTTCATTAATTAATTTCAAATAAGCCAAGAAAAACAAAAAAAAAGAGAGGATGGGAAAATTATAAGGTAATCCTATGCTCTCTGGAGTTAATCTTAAAATACAGATGGTGCATTAGATGATGGAAGCATGTACAATAAGTGGAAGACTTTCTGTGGACATATTTATCTGCAGTATCTTTTCAGCCAACTGAATATTGCTACAAACACCATAAACATTATATATTCTAGATGGAAATATAGAGAGAAGACTTTTAAGAGTCTCTTTTTTTTTTTTTCAGGGAGATCCAACAGGTTGCAGGAGGTCAGTTACTTTTTCTTTGACAAAAGATGGAAAAAATAATGGCCATTGCTAAAGGGAACAGAGTATTTGGATACCTGCATATGATACCTCCAAAAGACCTTCCTGAAAACTATGCTAAGGCACAAGGAAAAAAAGAGGTTATTGGTAATAGCCAGCATGGCTTCAGTAAGGGCAAAGCATTTCTGAAAAATTCGGTGGCCCTCTATGGTGGGATTAAAATGTTGGTGGATAAACAAAGAGCAACTCACATCATCTACCTGGAATTGTGCAAAGCATATGGCACTGTCCCACATGACATCCTGTTTCTAAACTGGAGAGACATGGATTTCACAGATGGATCACTCAGTGGATAAGGAACTGGCTGGGTGGTTGCAGTCAAAGAGTTTCTGTCAATGGCTCAATGTCCAAGCGGAGACCAGTGACAAGAGGTGTTCCTCGGGGATCACAATTGGGACAACCACTGTTCATCATCTTTGTCAGTGACATGGACAGTGGGACTGAGTGCACCCTCAGCAAGTTTGCTGATGACACCAAGCTTTGTGGTGCAATCAACCCCCTGGAGGGAAAGGATGCCATCAAGAGGGACCTTGACAGTCTTGAGAGGTGGCTCCTTGAGAACCTCAAGGCCAAGTACAAGGTCCTCCACGGGGGTCATGGCAATCCCAAACACAAATTCAGGCAGAGAATGGATTGAGAGCAGCCCTGGGGAGAAGGACTTGGGGGTATGAGTGGACAAAAAGCTCAACATGAGCTGGCAATGTGCACTTGCAACCCAGAAAGCCAATCGTGTCCTGGGCTGCATCAAAAGAAGCATGACCAGAAGATCACAAAGGTGATTTTCCCCCTCTACTCTCCTCTTGTGAGATCCCACTTGGAGTATTGCGTCTATCTCTGGAGCCTCCAGTACATGAAAGACATGGACCTTTGAAGCAAGTCCAGAGGAGGGCCACTGAGATGATTAGAAGAATAAAGCCCCTCTCCTAGGAGGAAAGGCCAAGAATTGGAATTGTTCAGCCTGGAGAAGGCTCCAGGGAGACCTTCTAGCAGTCTTCCAGTACTTAAAGGGGGCGTACAAGGAAGTTGGAGAGGGACTTTTTGCAAGGGCATGCAATGACAGTAAAACGTGAAATGGGTTTAAGCTGAAAAAGGATTCATCTTAAGAGATATAAGGAAAAAAATCTTTACTGTGAAGATGGTGAAGCACTGGAGCAGGTTGCCTAGAGATGCTATGGATGCCCCATCTGTGGAAGTGTTCAAAGCCAAGTTGGATGGGCCTTTGAGCAACCCGGCCTAGTGGAAGGTGTCCCTGCCCATGGCAGGGGGTTAAACCTAGATGATATTTTATGTCCCTTCTAACCCAAACCATTCTATCATTTTATGACGATTCTATTTTCAGTTAATTCAGTGCAAATGAATTCAGAACATGACTGAATTACTGGCTGTTACCTAACCAAGAAATCTCAGATGGAGAAAAGACTGGTTACCCTTTCACTAAGCCTGCAAAGAAAAGTATATTCAAGCAATAAATGTAGCCTCATGACAGGTTTGCTGTATTGGTGGCCACCTCAGGAATATAATTTTGTCCCTTTATGAGGCTAAAGTCCCATTGCATATCACATACTTCTGGGAAAAAGGGGGAGAGCTGTTCTCATTGTGTGCAATGCATCGAAGATAAGACAATAGGAGAAGTTCCTAGCTCTGTGCCAGTGGTGCAGGAATTTGTTAGCTGATACACATTTGAGTCACAAGAACTTTTCCTTTCTAAACCCTGCGGGCTTTGGAAAGCTTAAATTGCTCTGTACTTTTGAATGGAACAAGTGAATCCTCTTTGTTTTGTGCCACTTGGTGCTTGGGTAGGCAGAGACCAGTTTTCACAACTCTGTGATTTTTAATCATTATTTAAATGTTCCTATTGCTTTCCACCCAAAGTGATTACAGACAGTGGCATACCATTGTTGAGGGCTAAAGGATGTCCAAGAATGGACAAGAACATAGGTAATGGGTTTGCTGTACTGTTACCCGTAAGAGAGGGAATGGTCCTTGACATGTCATTTGCATTGCCATGGGAAATAAATTCAACTGTGATTAACTTGTTAATGGTAAATTGGCCATCTCTTCTGTCTGTAATTCTACATGATTGTTTTATAAAATGAGTCTTTAGATCTTGCTCTGAAGAAAAATACATCCTTTTTTTGACAGTCACATGTGGATCAAATAAAGTGTTCTTCTAAGTCATGGACTTCTCAGGTGATAAGCACTGCACAATGAAGTCTGCTGGGCTACGAGCTGCTAGTTAACAACCACAATGATCCAGATATTTTTTCTGATGCATTCTGTTATTATCTGTGTATTCCTTTCAAAGTGGAGCACAATGCACAGCACAGACCTATAATCTAATTATTCAGTAAGAATAAAGAATATATCTAAGGCACTTTGAGGACCCAGTATTTATTTGTTTATAACTCAAAGTTTTCCGCCTTGACCCAGAGGCTAGCTGGCTTACACTCATGTTTCTCATCTGAATTCAGTGACATTATTTATAATGTTTTTCAACCAGAGTAAAGTTTTCTGAATACAGCTCTTGGGTTTTAGTTATTGTATAACCCTTTCTCACTTCAGAGGTCTACTCCTAGAAGAAAGAACCAGTTTCATTTTCTCAACAAAATTCTAATGTCATTCAATTAAGGCTATTCAGATCTGACCATAAAAGAGATTTTCACAGATGTGCAGTGCTGACAAAAATACTGTTATTGTAATTATTTTTCCTTGGCTTGAACATTACCCAAAACTGGGGCTTTTATAATGCTTTTTCTCCTAAAGTAAGCATTTTGTTTGTGTAATGCTCCTTACATACACACAAAAGGAAAAAAATTAAAAAGGCAAGTCCTGTTTCCCTGAATGTAGCGGAAAGAAAAGAAAAAAAACAAACAGGTTTTATTCCGATCAGGTTTTCTGTTACAAGCCCCGTGCCCAAGAAGTCTCCCCTCTTCCTGTTTCTCAGGGTCACAGTCACAGATTCCCAGATCATTTTGTTCCATAGCCAGTTCCTGCAACCGGCATTTCTGCTACCAAGCACAAGCCACAGTCCAGGCAGGTTCTCTCTAACATTTCATTCTGCCCAAAGCCTCAGATCAAGCCTTCAACTAGGACCGTTTAGCTTCATGCAGGGTCAGTTTATTCCTGCTCCCACCGAGAAGTATTGCCTTGTACACCCACTAGTGCATAAGTGCATTAATATATTGGAATCTGAGACTGCCTGCCTAATGGATGGCAGTGAATTCCCTCAAAGTTTAACTGCTATCTGTCCACATCTTCTTGGATCACCTGTGTAGTCCTGAGAGAATTAGTCTGAACAACATAGAACACCTGCTTTTGAAACACACGCCTGGTCATCTTAGCCCCCTCTAGAAAGAACCAACTTTCCTTGGTTTCTAAGAAACCTCTTTCTTTCTTCCTTTTTTTTTTTTTTTTGTCCTAGCAAATCTTCACAATTCTTGTTTCATTACTTAGTTGACTGTTGTAATCTGGTTTTACAGACATAGTGCTGTCATTAAATATTTTATTTTAGCGAAAATTTTACCACCCATACTTAAAATATTTACTGCCCAAATGAACACTTCATTCTTTGGTTTTAGCATGTTTCTCTTCAGTACATATGAGCGTATTTTCACGCCTCACAAAAGACACCTGGTACCCTGCAAAATTTCATGTGTAGTTTGGTTACCAGTTTCCACTTTGACATGTTCACATATAGACACAAAAAAACCCTAAAATGATTGATCAAATTATTTTAAATTAAATTACATTTTCTTATTTGCTGCAAGATTAATATGGTCTATATATATATCACAGAAAAATATTTGTGGATACTGTTGATAGACCTACAATCTCTAGGAAATGTTCAAACCCATATAACACTCTCAAATGTCCAAACATCTATAGGAATTATAGGATATGGAAAACTACTTGCCATCAAAGAAATCCTTACATTGCATACATCATGTGAATTGTTTACTCACGTAGTGAAAGAAATACAGTATGTGAAAAACCAATATAAATATTAGGGGAAAAACCCAAACCTTCACACAGGTTAAAAAAAAAAACAACAAAATTTCTCCTGCTCTAAATCCCACATTTTGTTTTCAAGGAAATATCTAGAGCTATTATATCTACCAGCCAAGAGCAAAACTCCAGCTCCAAACCCACAGGAAACGTAGAAAATGCAAAAGAAAACAATGTTCTGTACTTACACTTTAAAGTACCTTTTTTTTTGAGAACAAGGTGAGGTTCAGATCTGCAGTTTTTTGTGTCTACTTTCCATCAGGTGATCTTGTATACATTTGAGGACATTATTTAAATTTTAAAAAAAATCCTTAAATCTTCACTCTTACCACACGTTGTACTGCGTTATTTAACAACTGCTAGCAATGGGAATTGTTAAAAACACTACAATCGATTGTCTAGAGAGGTTGTGGGGTCTTATTCTGGGGAGACATTCAAAACCCAAGTGCATAGGGTCCTTGCCAGCTTATTCTAGTTGAGCCTGCTTGAGCAGAAGGGGTGTACTGTAAGATCCCAAGACGCTCCTTCCAACCTTAACTCAACGATGCTGTGATTCTGTGAAATAAAAGTATGTATATTTACTGCTGTAATCCAATTAAGTCTTTCAGTACTCTTTTTTTTTTTTTTAACGATATAAGGGAAACACAAGACTGCTTTTTGCACTTCAGACAAGCGATTAAAAATTTTGATATAACCTATTATCTCATTTCAGTGGGGAGATTTAACCAGCTTCACTTTGCTGTTGCACAGAAAAATCTCAAGCTATAACAGCCCCTTCAAAAACAAACCTCGTTAGCTGCCATTGAACATGATCAATACCTAAATATGGAAAATTTTATTCTTAAATTTACCAATAATCTATGAATGCGTACATATAGATAGAAGATGAGATAACCACCTACTCGTTAATATATACATATTGCTTCATACTGCATGGTGTGGCTGCAACCAGCAAAAAGCAAAAAACATTAATTTGGAGAGAACTTAAACAGCTTAGACTCAATACTGGGAGATAAACTTGGAATTAACATATTGCAGTCAAGTAGTCCTTCGAAATATTTGCAGAATGGCCTGGATTCTTTAACTCATATATTGAGCTGCAATTGTTCAACAAGACCCATTACACACAAGAATGCCTGTGTAAGGTGGGCTGGTTTGTTGGGACTGCAGCATCCTGCCTTCTTCATGGAGCTGCCCAAAGGTGAAAAAAGTAGAGCTCAAAGGAAAATGTCTCCTGGCTCATATGGATTACCACAGGAGTTTCATAATTTGCCCATCTAGCAGCACAAGAACGGGAGGACACAGTAATACAAATTATCTTTGGATTACTGTTTGTACTGTAATTACTGAGGCTCTTGTTTCCTTCTTATTTTATTAGTAGAAAACTGCATTGTTGTTACAGTGTTTAAAAAAAAAAAAAAAATCTTCCCTAGATGGAAAAGCTTTCAAGCAATAAGCCTAGTATCTTCATCAGTGCCAGTGGTATAAATACCAGAAAGAGTGACAGCTAATCCACATGCACTCAGAAGCAAAAATGAAAAGGCCAGTTACATGTACTTCTCAGTGCTAGTCTCATCCACACCTACTACCTTGCAAGACCTTCAGACAATCAGTCAGCAATGAAATGAGTAGTTGTAGGAGAAGAAAAGAGGAAGGGGATAGCAAAGACAGCCAAACATAATACCACACTAAAGTAAATGGGAACAAGACATTTTAAATTGAGCTTTACAAGGTGGCTAAAATAATTTCAGGACTAAATATCTCACCGTATTGCATCAACATCTCAGGATCACTGTTTGCTGGGTTTTTTTGTAATTCTCTATCTCCTTTTCCACCTCCCCTTTCCTACTCCCCCATCATTGTCAGCATTTCTGTCTTGGCAACATCAGAGCAAACAGAGAGGGGAACTGAAACAAGAGAATCACATAGAAGAGATTGTTTTGGCAGGGCTATGCAGGGCTGCCTTGCTAATCCAGCACACACAAGGTATTAGTGACTTGTATTCTATTAAAAAAATATTAGCAGAGTGAAAAGCATCGTATGCCAAATCCAAGGGCTGCTGAGCTCCAAGTGAAGTTCTCGCCTACAGCCTTCACCTTTCACTCTCACTTTGCAAATGCAATAAAAAGGAGAGGCCATAGTGTTTGTTTGCCTAATAGCAAATTTAAAAAGGCAGAATTCATATGGAGCCATTGTGCTCAGTAATTTGATCAGCCCTGCCTGACTGACATATGTGTTCCCCCAAATAATGATTTAAGTTACAGGGCATTTATGCATCAAAGGGGAGCTTTGCTCTCTAACAGCTGTGGGATGAAAGTACTGAATGAGAATAAAATTTTACACAGATACATAAACAAGGCACTTAATTCCTTTGGAGTCCTTGAAAAATCCCATTGGAACATATTCTTATATGGGAATCTTTCCATAATTACGTGTGAGGGATCCACTGAGTTTTCCATTGGAGTTTCTGAGCTCACTCAAGGCAGAAAATATAGCCCTAAAGTTTTGTAGTCACAAAGCTTGGCAGTATTTTAGAAGTATCATTTTCATAAATTTTGTCATGATGTCAATATCCATGAGGTAAGATCAGCATGCTGGTATTTGAAAATTAAAAAAAATAATAAAATCGTGTCTTTGGTGAATTTTTCAGTGAAAACATCATTGCATTATCGTTTTGCTCAAACAGGCTAATAATTCAGTGAATCTGAAGACTAATGAGAGACTTCCAGAACTGATCTTCAAATCTTCATACATTTATTGAGTAATACCATACAGGTAAGAATGGAGATTTAAGTAAATATTTAAGTAAAGCCATATTGTATCATTAACAACTTATGTTCTGTAAAAAAGTATAAGCTGCTCAGTAGTACATATATGCTGGATACAACTCTTGGATTGGCAGATACTGGGAAAAAAGAAATGTCCATTTTCACTGCATTCACTGTATTCACTGCATTCTTTAAATTCCCCTGTCTTAAAGCATGACAGACACACTAACTGTCTATTGTAAAAGATCTGTTAAAGTTGTTTTGTTAAACACTTCTCATATTTGTGGGAGTTATTCTTCTGGACAGCTAATCTTTTAAGTTATTCCTGATGAGCGTATTTTTGAAGTCTTAAAGAAGATAGTGCTCCTCTAGCTACTTATGAAGAATATATAAAAGATCCTTGTGGGATTAAATCTGCTCACCAAACAAGCAGAAGTCAAGATAACAAAAAAATTGTTACTCAGCTTATACTGTGCAGGAGCAACAAAAAGCTACAGATAGGGAAGGGAAAAAAAAGAAGGAAACAGGACAATGATCTAAATTTCAGCACCATGGTTATTCTAGTCTTGGTCAACTGGTTGAACCCTCTCTTTCCCCACTTCTGGATGTTAATCTTCCTGTAGCAAAGCTGGCTGTTCTTTAGAGGCTCCAGCTGACAGCCTATTAATGCAATGGCAGTGGAAGCAGATATGTTGGACTCTAATTTGTAGTGGTCAAGAAGCTGATACATGCTCTCTTTTGTTATTTCTGCTCCAGGGCCCTTGGGCACTGGAAGATGGATGGCACAACCCACAGGACACTATAACCTTTCACACTGCTGCGCTGGAGCAAGATTCAGCAAGGCTTGATCCATTTGTGACCTTATTAGGTTTGTCATTTTAAGAATTAAAACCTACAGTGGGACCAATTGTATCTAACAGTTTGTAATGGTACCTGCCAAAGGAGGAAAAGCCCCCTGCCTTGAGGAAGACGTGATCTGTTGGCAAAGGCTTGAGCAAGTATTGACAAGCGGCTTGCACTTTGCTCTCTACTAACTTATTGAGGAAATGTATTTGTTTGAACATGTCATAGTTTGCTGCTGGCACAGATCAGCATGAAATTATGACTCCTCAGATAGCAAAAAAAGAAGTACAAGATGAATTAACCAAGCTGACAAGACTTATCAAATTCACAGTGACTTAAATATCTCCCAATCTCTGCCAAACACACTGACCCACTGACAATGTCAACAACTAGTCTTAAGCTCTTAGCATCCTCTTTTCTCCTTATTTTTAACAGGGTGTTTGGACCTGACTTTTTTCTTATCTGTGTGACATTAAAGACTATTTACTTACATTCAGTGAAAAAAGAACTCAGTAGAAAATACTGAGGCAATGTCTGTGCATATAAATGTGCTATTTTATTGTTAGACAGAATGAAAGAGTAGCCCACTGAGGAAAAAAAAATATTCCTACAAAGCCTCGCAGTGATTCTTCCAAGATAAAATTTTCAATGCATTGTATGAACATCATAGATGGCCAACTGCTGTACAGAGAAATGCAAAGGGGAAAAAATGGCATTTTTTTTTTACATGATTTGATTAGTCTCAATGGTCCACATGAGGACATCACATTAGAAAGGTATTTGCCTTTTTTTTTTTTTTTTGCAACATGAAACAAATGCTGTGTTGCAAAATTAGTCAGCATCTTTAAGCTATGCTGCAGAGAAACCTACAGTATGACCATCTGTTTTAATACAAAGGTACTGCTGGGTACTGTGCTACTGAGAATTCCTGGATGATAACAAAAAGCTTGTATGTTTTCTTAAAATGTTTACCCTCTTTGGGACACTACTTCCTATTGGTTAGATAGCACTGCAACATTTCTACATTACAATCTAAGAATTATTTTCTTTTTAGCTCATTTCAGCAGGAATAAAGGCATTTGTCATTCAGTACTTTTTTTTCCCCTGTCAATTTCCAAAATGGTTCAATGCCCATGTAGCTAATGCCAGTCATAAAAACACAAGAAACAAAGCATAAATCTGCTTGTCTAATTTAGTGGCTCAATGAATATTTTGATTTTTTATTCAAAAAGGAAAATAAAGCCATCATAGTTCATCGCCTACTTCCTTTTAAATAATTCAATACTTAAAGCATTATATTCCACTTACTCACTTTAATCCATTAATTTATTTTTCTTATTCTTATTGCTTATGAATGTAATGATCGAGAACTAAGCTGGTATGAAAGCTCCAGTGAATAAAACTCTGTTTGGGTTTTGTATCAGTGTTTGGTGCAACATCCCCTTTTTACCCAAGCTGGACAAATCAAGAGCAATGACAGCAACATATTGCTCTACTTCTATGACCATTCCAAATCCAGCAAGACCTGGATCTGTTTCATCTATGCCTTTTGCTGTCAGTTACCAAACTACACAAAATAATGATAAATTCTATCTAATTATAATTTTTACAGTCATTTGCTAGCACAGATGCTTGAGCCAGATACCAGAGAATCAGGTATCACTAAAGCCAAGGGAATCAGGCTTCCATTTCTGAGCATAACGGAGAATTTAGGCCCCATAGCGCACCAGACACTCACAGGTTCCTCAGCAAGAAGCTAGGGAACTAATTAGAGCTAGTCATCATCCCCTTTCTGTGGTGTGGGGATCTGTATGTTATGGACAGGAAGAACTATGTCAGATCCCACAGGTCCACTTTACAGAAGAGTTTGTCTCTTTGCAGTTCCTGTTCCTGGAGGCCAAAGGGAGTTCATCCTTCTGACTGTGTGACTCTGTAAAGGACGCTTTCATTCAAGTTGTCAAACGAAGAGCTTCACTCTGCTTCCATTACAGCCATTTTACATTCACTCAAACCTACTCCCCTAGTCAGAGGGGACAACAATGCTCACATTATACGTTTAATCTCAAAAGTATTATTTTTCCTCAGTTACGGAATGCATTTTCAAGGGCCGAAGGCAACTGTGACACTGATCAGAGGCTATACTGAAGAAATGAAAACTTAAATCTCATCTCGTGATGAGGAGGTGTATACTGGAGCAGGCAATGTTAACAGGAAGCATGGATGGTGCATGCCCAGAAAGAGCAGTGCAAAGGATAACATTTTCACTTATCAAACCATTAACCTTCACTATAACGTTTTAACAAGCCCATAATCTATGTTCAATAGGAAAGGCATGCTCTCCCCAGCATTTTGCTAACATGACTAGCAGTTGGATATGTGGGAAGCTATCTACAAATTGTTACCTTTCACTTTTGTTTAGAGAAAAAATATGGCTTCCTTTTCTAATTTGATTTTAAACCAAATTAGATTTTGTGCAGCATTACTTTACTCAAATGATGTCTTAAGTGCCAGTCTTTTGATGCAGTATAATCTTTCTAAGACAGAGTACTTTAAAATGTAAATGATGAAAAATCTCTATTTGGTGTAGGTTTTCTATTAACACTTGATAGATAAATGAATTTTCAAAGTCTTCATTATTCTGATCAGAGGACATGTCATATTTACATTCTGATAATCCTGAATGGGAAGCTTACTTGCACAGAAAAACAATCTGGGTCATCCCAGTTAGCTGTATGGTTGCAATTTATATCCCCCAATGAACATACATAATGCTCACAATATATTCAGGAGAGGTACCTTAGAAAGTAACACAATGGAGGGCAGAGGAAAAAGCAGTCCAATTGTTAAAGATGTGTAGTAGTTGTATCCTCATCTGAGTGACAACACTTAATCTCTTTCCCTCTGTTTAAGTCTGAGAATGAAAAAAAGGGTCTGGTTTCCAAACAGAGATCTGAGGGTCTTTTTCCCCATAATTTGCATCTTACCTTATCTTCTGATAACATAAGGTAAACTCATCTTAGTAGATGACTTGACATATCTCGTAAAATGAATCCCTCACTGACTAAAGACACTGGCTAGCTAGTAAAGGTCACCACACTTACTCGTGGAGCTGGAGTGAATAAATATCCACGCAAGAATACACATTGTGGGGCAGCAGGAAAATCCCATCCTGGTGGTCTAATACAGAGCATGAAAGGATTAAAATATGAGTTGAGAAATGGCTGGCAGGAAAACCACACACACAGTCTTAGAGAGTATCAAGGTGGTTTTGGAAATTCTTGCACAACAGTCATAGTCAACTAGTAGCAAGCTAAGGCAAACTGTTACATCTTCTGCAGTTCACATCAAATGTCCTGTCCAAATAGAAACAGCTCTTATGGATGTGCAGACCAGGACCTCATTGAAATGAGTCCTCCATCAGAGGATTGTGCCTCAGTGATGACGATTTCCACATGTACGGAAGAGCTGGATTCAGAAGGTGATCTAGGACTCTGAAGATGCACATAGATGCATGCATAGATTTCTGCCCCTCAGCCACTTTTTTCTACCCTCTGCATGCAGCATGGAAGCTAATTTCAAACAAAATTGCATTAATGGAAGTTCTTTATTTAACTCAAGATTGGGAAGCTTTCACATCTCAACTGAGCACGATATGAGAGTGAAGGGCAAATCCAGGGATCTCATTTCAAGCCCAGTGACTCAGCGAGTTGCAACACAATAAGAAGAAAGATTTTCTTCCTCTTGCATTTTTCATCATTGCCTTTTTTTTTGTTCTCATCCCTGCTTTTTTTTTTTTGCCTTTTTTTTTTTTTCTTACTGGCATTACCTTTAATGGCATGTTGAGACCTCTGGCAAATTAAATGATAGACATCGGGTTACTTGGTGTACCCCAGTGAAATAAAAGACTGTTATTATGCAGACATGAGTAACTCTTCTTTCTAAGGAAAGAATTTGAACCCTTATGTCCCTCGGTGCTTCCTAGCAAATAAATGGCATCCTAAAAGCAAGTGCCTGTAGGATATATGGAAACCAAATTATATCCTACACAAGGTCTATTCTCTACAAGGTCTATATTATCTCTAAACTTTCAAGACGTTGTGTGCTCAGGTATAAGAAGCCTTATAAAACTCACTCCCACACTTCCTATATATCTGGCAATACAGCAGGACCCAAACAGTCGTTTTTGTTCATGATGAAGCCATGATCTAAATTGTTAGTATTGCACTTCTTTTCTATGCTATTATTACGGAGAATTCATTTAGAATGAAGAGGTTACTCTTAAGAATAACAGAACCACAGAATGGGTAAGGCTAGAAGAGAACACAGTGGGTCACCAACCCCTCTGCTCAAGCTGGGCCATCCCAGAGTACATTGCACAGAATAGTGTCCACAGGGTTCTTGAATATCTCTGATGAGGGAGACTCCAGACACAGATGTTCTGTGCAACCTGTTCCAGCACTTGGTCACCTGCAGTAGTAAAGACACTTTTCCTCATGTTCACCTGGAACTTTCTGTCCATCAGTTTCTGCCCATTGCCTCTTGTCCTATTGCTCAGAACCACCAAGAAGAGCCTGGCTGCATCCTCTTGACACCCTCTCTTCAGATACTTACAGACATTGATGAGGTCCCCCCTCAGTTGTTTAAAGAACGAATATTTACAAATAGAGGAGATCTCAAACTGCTAGAAGCCTGTTATATTAAGCATCTAAAAATATCAATAGTGGGTAAGTAAATACCATGCATTGCTCTTTATGTCTGGCAACCTGGCAACACCTCTCTTGTGTCTGCAAAACGTTCTCATAACGGTATGAGAGGACCTCCTTCTCATCCATCTCTCTCCCCTGTCATCAGAAGTCACCATACTTCCACGGCAGTTACAGTCTGAAATTACGTCTCAGAAATAGCAAGGAGGCTAGTAGTTCTCCAAAATCCACCCACATGCAGACTGTAGCATAACTAAGGAAATGCTAAAGATGTTGTACTGACCAACTCGGTGCATATTCTAGGTCCTGCACTCTGTGGAGGGAAGATTCCTCAGGAAATATCTAGGACCTTGTTTGGATCAACAAATAATCTGGCAACACTGTGTGCTGACTCAGGTCAGCTTCCAAGAGACAGCACAGGTATACATATTCTTCTTTACAATATGTGAGGAATATCCACAGCAATTTAGTGGCAAGTGCAGTTCTAACACTTTTCATACAGAAGCAATCTTAGCTGTAGGCTAAGATATAAATATAAAGTACCTATTAACAGTTGAATACAATTTTAGACTCCAGCTTGTCTGTTTCTGGACTACCTGCTGCAAGATGAAACATAACTCAGATAGCAGATTAATGTCAAATGTAGCCAAGTCTAATGAAAGAACAAGTCAACAAATAGATCTGTGCTCTCAGCTTTATGTGGTCTAAGGTTGCCTATGAAAACAAGGGGTATTGAAATGCAGGATTTAACACAATTAATTGTAGCCACGTGGTATTTCTGCTGATGAAATGGTGAACTCAAGGTTAGTGGGGGACAAAATCAAAACAATCTATCTATTCATCAGTATATTGAAACGGAATATATAGAAACTCTGTGAGTACAATGCCATTATTTCAACAACATCACGACACCCTTGTACATTTATTTCCACAAGGGAGTCACACACATCTCTATAGAGCAGCCCCAAACTCCAGCTCTATCTTGACAGTACTCTTGATGAAATGTGAGAGTTGACCCCGCAGTTACGGCAGCTGGCAGAGAAGAAGCTTAAATTAGCTATAGAGAGGTACTGTGCAAAGCAGCATATGTCTAGAAGGAATACATAAAGGATAAACTTCAGATTTTTATTGCAGAGGAAGAAGTTCAATATCCATTAGTAATAGATGTAGAAAAAACACCCAAACAAGTACACTGTTGGTCTGAAAATAAAACTAGGGGGAAACTAGTGCATGACCAAAGCTGAGGGGACTCTTTCGAAGACTGATGTAAAATACATAATTTTTCAATGATCCAGGGTCAATCCTAACATTCTTTGGTAGATATTGTGCTAACAAAAATTCTGATTGGTCTTTTAAATGCAAACATTGGGCTAATAGTGAAAGAACATGTTGTTATTTCAAGTCTGGAGCACTTTCCATTAGCTATCTGATCATGGGTAGAGCATTTATTGAGTAATAAATTGCCTACTTGCAATAGGCTTGCAGAAGTTCAATATATCCTTATTAGTGTCTCACAATTCTGCAATACAATAATTAGGCTTTGAATGAAACAGATTTTTTTCTGCATTCTGCAAAGTGTTGACTAGATATTTGGTGAAGTTCTGGTTGTTTTCAGTTGCAGTATATTCTTATTTGTTAAGATCCTTGGAACTCACAAGTCTTCACTAATCAAAAATGTCCCCGTGGGATATAATATAAACATAATTTTTTTGGGGGGTGGGTAAAAATGTAGAATACCTGAAACACTGTCCTAAAATTACAGTATTCTTCTATGTTGATTTGACAGGGAATAAAATGGCGCATTACATGGAGCTTGCATAACCCAAATAGCTCTGAAAAAATGTATTAGCCAAGAGAGTGAATGTGGACCATAAATCCCACCTCTAGCTACCTCATAATTTTTAGTGAGTGGTCCTCTCAAAATACCCAAAGGGGCAATACTGTGCTTTAGATTGGAGGTGTAAATAAATCTAGCTCACGAAAGCAATGATTCCAGTATTACAAGCATGAAAACATAAAATCCAACTTAGTTCCAAAGTTCTTCTGCACAGTCCAGTTATAGATTTCTTCTGCTTCTATAAGAATTTTTTTTGGAGTTGCTGGTAGGTGCTGGACTGATGTATGACAAGACATAGCTAATTTAAGCAAGACCAAGTTACCTCTTCCTCTAAAGACATACAGAGCATCCATAAGCGTATTCTGAGTCAGAGAGTCTTTCTTCTGCTATAACACAAACCTAAATAATTAAGATTATTTGGACTCAGCCAGTAATTAATTGCTTTTTAGGGAGTGGAAAAATCCCTCCTGTTCCAGTATCAGCCAGAAGAGAATAGTGACTGGTGATCTGAAGGCAATTCCTGCAGGACTCCTGCTTGTACCTTAAATCACCATGCACTGTGATACCACAGAGGCTGTGGTCACTTCTACCTGAGGTGAACTATGTCTCTCTTGTGACAAAAAAATCCCACTCCACTCAGTTCCTGGCTGTGCTACACGTAGCCACAAATAGTGTCATCAGTCCGTATTTTAATAAAAAAATTCTAGGCATGCTGACACCACTTCCATCCCAAACTAAGCTAATCACACCCTTCTGCCCTGGGTCTGTATCTCCATTGAATCACTTGCAGACTATTAAAGGTTCAGGGAAGGTGCACCTCTTCCTGATTATTCAATTCTATAGGATACCACATCCACACGCACATACGGACACATGCAGTCAGATGATTTTATTTCCTGAATCTTCCTCTTTCCCCTAGATTTTCACTGTCATTGCAAGGTTACCATATAACATCTAAGTAGCATGAGTGTGTAGGCAGTGTATGCAAATTAAGACCTGAAATCTCTCGCTGCCTTTGACCTCTGCATCATGCAACTTCTCTAAGCCTTATTTTCTCTAAAGATAAAATGTCGTTCTTAGTAAACTGGTGTGACAAGCACAGATGAGTCACACTATTTAAAAGGCAAAACATAAGGAATGAGCTGTTGAAACATGAACAATACAGGAAAATGATGAGCACAACACACACAATTTAATAAACTGCTGCAAGATCAGAGTAAGTGGGCAAAACTGGTTGGTATCCAATACAACTGGAGCTGTAGGATAATGAGTGAAAGGATAGGAAAACACATTATTACAGCTGGTTTTATTTACAGAGATGAAACTGTGATTGTGACTACGTAAAAAGCTAATACTGATACTAAGAAGTTAATCTTAGGAAATGCATGCCATGTTGCATAAATCTAAATCAATCCTCAGACAATGAACACCACGAAGCTATTCTTTCCAGCCCCATCATTTCCTCATTTTATCAAAAACAGGTCAAATAGACTACGCACTACCTGCCTCATATCTGGACTAAAAGATCCGAATTATCATTTATTACAAATACTCTGTCTCACTTTTAACACAAAATTGTTTTCTAACTGTTCCCTCATCAACTTTAGAGCCTTAAAATAGATAGGATAATAGTAGTCTGTGAAACATCTACAGCATTAACTTCTACCCATTCATCCATTAAATATCACATTTATACAGACTTGCTCTAAAGTTCAGTTTCTGGGAGAGTACAGGAGTAACCACCAGAAAGAGTACAGTCTAGCAGATATTCCACAGAAATAAAAAGTTCTGTCTGGTTCACTTCAATGGCAGAAACACCCATGAAAAAGTGTAAACTTCATCCTGCAGGAATTATTAGTAGTGGTGACTAATTTTGAACAAATAATGACTTTTTCTTGTATTGTATTTAATACCAGCGCAGTACTGTACATAACAAATATGCAGTGCCTACTACCTGAGAGGCAAAAAGCAACTGATAAATCCAAATCCCTAACATTTTAGGTAGCCAAATTACGACAAGGCTGGATGTGCAAGAGACGCAGGGAAGTTTTATGCAAAACATTTTAAATTGGACTCAAAGTCATACTGGATACCCCTCAATAAATAAAGACCAACGTGTAAAGGGAACTAGCAAAGAGCATGGAACAAGGCTGGCATTTTGTCCTGTTTTGTCGCCTTGCCATGTGTAGCAAATCAAGAATATGATTTTTTTTTTGAGAAAGAATAAGTTCTACTTCAAAGTTTGTTTACCTCAGTAAATTACAATGACAAGGTAACTCATTAAAAAAAGGACATTATGAAAAAAAAGGAAATAAAAGTTGGGTAAGTAAAATAATTTGTGGTAGCTGTTAGACACAAAAATTTTTTGTTTCTTTGAAAAATTCTGCAACTCCAATGACTGACAGTTTGGAGAAGAGATTTTTTTGTTAACGCTTTTGTCTCAGTTTAAGTGTGAGAATTGCAATATACATCTTATGATTTCCAGTAAGTATTCCAGAAGTAAGAATCAGAACAGGTGTTTCTGACACTTCTGATTTTTAAATAGTGGGGAAAAATTCAGCATTTCTAAGAACTTTTCCAATCTGTCTTATTCACTTCATGAGAACAAAGAGAGGAAAAAGTTCAAAAGGTTGAAAACCACCTTGTATTGAGTGAACATTTACAGAGACAGAAAATGCATTTTTTATGTTAATGTGGAAATGGATTTCCAGTAAAATGCACAGAAGACCTTGAATTTCATCTGACTTCTGGTCCTTAGAGTAACATAGCTACAGCAGGATTAGCCTCTAAATTGTCATTGTCAATATCTGAATATTCTGTGAAATAAAATAATTATAGCAGGCTCTTTTAAAAGCGGCGATAGGTAAAGTGTATAAGTAACTGACCCAATTTAGCCTGTTCATAACTCATCCTTTATGATACATGAACAAACACTTGAAAACAAGGAAAAGGACTACTTGAAGCGATGAAGATGTCCATCAATAAGCAACAAGAAGTATTTCTTAGACACCTCCACAAAGTACAGATGCTCTAGCCCATAGTGACCAAGTTAAGTTCTTGCGCCTCCCGCTTTCTAATGTGAATGTAATGTTTCCCTTATGATGCTTTATGTCAGGCCAAGAAAAACAAGTGCCTATGGCTTTATTTGTTCTGATAATGTTGGAAAAATGTGCCAATTTTTTCCACATGTGGACCTGAAGTTTTTCAGTGAAGTCTTTTAAGTACCTATGCCACATTTAAAGGGGCACTTGATATTAAAAAATGCCCTCTGGAAGAGTTAGTGGCAATTCCTTAAAAATATCATCAGGTATAATGCGATAACATTTCTCAGTCCCTGGGAAGTTGATGAAGGCTTTTGCACAGACCTGAATAAGGTCAGAACTATATTCACCTTCTCAGTTTCATGGAGTGTCCATATAAACTGAGATTATTTAACTCTGAATACAGATACATATGCCAAAGTGCACTACTGGAAGTAGCTTCCAGTAATCGTTGTTATGCTGAGTCATTGTTGATTCAATTCAGAGTCAAGCAAACCAGACAAAACAAATTAGACATTCGGCCTTTGCTTGCTTAAAATGATACCACCACCCACTACTACCACCACAAGCCAATACAAATAGTAAGCCAATTTGGTCCACAGCCATTTGCTGTATGAGAAGCAGCTGAAGGTACTTTGTCTGTTCAGCCTGGAGGAGACCAAGCAGAGATCTCATCACAGTCTACAACTTCCTTGTGAGGGGAAGAGGAGGGGCAGGCACTGATCTCTTCTCTGTGGTGGCCAGTGACAGAACCTGAGGGAATGGCCTGAGGTTGTGTCAGGGGAGGTTTGGGTTGAATATTAGAAAAAGGCTTTTCACCAGAGGGTGGTTGGGTGCTGGAACAGGTTCCCCAGGGAAGTGGTAACCAAGCCTGACAGAGTTCAAGAAACATTTGGACGATACTCTCAGGCACATGGTGTGACTCTTGGTCCTGTGCAGGGCTAAGGGTTGGACTCAATGATCCTTTTGGGTCCCTTCCAACTTAGCATATTCTGTGATTCTGTGATTTCCATGGCAAAATGCCATGTATTAAGGCAGCCTGTTATTTCCACAATGCGTGTACTATCATCACACCCAATTCAGATGGAAGAAAACATGATCAGCAACTGTCATCTCAGTGTTTCAGTCTTTGATGATCTACCATGGGAAAAGAATTACAGGAGTTTTTTTAGTCATTGTTATGCTGAAGCCAGCCAGTGAGTCATGGACGGACAGTGGACAGCACTTGGGAAAAAAATAATTTAAAATTCCTTATTCAATAAAAGGGACTTATTTTGAAGGGCCTGGACAATATCCTTGGATTATTAGATTTCAGCTGAATGACTGAACCCATGAAATGTCAGTGGATGTTTCTTCATTTATGCTTTCTTTTATTACCGTGTTCTTTTCTGTTAAGAGACACAGTAAAAGCAAAAAAGAAGGAAACAAAAGCCATCATCATTTTCAACTGAAAAAGTGAAGAAAATGAAGGATCTGCAAGTTTAAAACAAATACATAAGAATGCACTGAAAATACAACTTACCAGTTTATTAACTGCTCAAAACCATGACTGAAAAATTCATCATCTAGTCCCATACCAAAAATATACGGTAACTGCAATTAAATTTGACACTTGGCTATAGCCCCACATGTTGCAAAAATGACCAGCAATGTGGTGTGTTTGAAATACCAGGCTGTGAGCACTGTTTTTGTCTGCAGGTTATTCTTCCGTATCCAGCTATAACAGTTTCATCTATAAATTTAAGCCTCCCAGGCTAGATATTCACAACCTTTAAAAATCTCTTTGCCTTAAAAGTAGTTTTCTCTAAAGCCTCCGCTTCACCACGAGGAAGATGTAAGGGCTGTATGCGTCAGGCATGAGGAGCCTAGAATCAGTGAAATCATAGCTTTTCATCCTACCAGCTTACTACAGATGAAATAGATTACATAGAGCCTGCCCATGTGTGAATGCACCCGTATGTATTAAAAACTGTGTTACTTGCTTGCTCTGCAGCATTTTTCTTGAGAGGTTTATGTCAATATCTTTGGCAAAATTCCTCCTCCTTCCCACTGTTTTGCAGTATGCTATGAAACTGTTACCTACTGCCTCTCTGTAAGGTGGCTGAATTTGAGCAAACTTGTAAGCACAGACTGAGAACTGTAAAGCAATGAGTGTGACAGAAATTTGAGAAACGGCATATAAATTAATAATATTATTCTGTGTTTTCATTTATTAAGCCACACAATCCTGTTTCAGCCACAAGGAGAGCTTAAACATTGCTTTATGACAACTATGCGTAATTTGCTATTCATTACTTCCTTATACTGCTGATCTTCCACATTTACTTCGCTCTTCAGATCTGATTGAGAACATCTCCAAGTCAAATCTTCTTTTGCCTTCTGGTATATGTAAAATTACATTTTTTTCCTATATGTCATCTAACTTCAGTTCCACAATGTTGGAACTCTGTTATGCAGCTGGAAAGTCTTGAAGGCAAAAGACAGAACAAGAACTGTAATGCATGAGCTGAGTGAACCAAGTGTAAATACTTCATTTTTTTTTAATATATTTTTTTTTAAAGTCATTGGACAGAGAAAGACCTTTCAGGTGACTACAAGAAATGTTGAATATGTTGCATGTGGCACTGCAAAGGAAGGAACTGACCCTGTGACAGCAGGAGTAATTTTTCATAAAAGAAAATAAAAAATCAGCCTAGTGTAACCTTAACAAACAGGCTGCTGTATGAGGCTTTGCCTGGCAGAGACAATTCTTCTATAGCCTCCTACAAGTATGACCCAAATCCTGTCTCATCAGTATCTGCCTGAAAGTATCAGCTTTCTACCATTCATGCAAAAGTGCTCAAGGCCACATTCTTGGTTACTAAGTACACCTAGCACTGTTTAAAACCTTTCATAGCATTAGCATAGGTTTTCACAGCATCATCTAGACATTATAGGTAATAACTCGATCCAGATTCTGTATCAGAGTACAAAGTGGTGCTAGAGATCAAACTACTCCCTGGGAATAATTTTGCCCTGTTCAAAGCATTTAGTGGTTGATTTCAGTCATTGGTAAGAGTGTAATGATTGCAATAGTTAGAACACAGTGGAATTTTATTTTAATAATTATTACTATTAGCCTCCAGTCATCCACTCTGCACATTTTAAAAAAGAAAATGCTCCTACCTCTGCATATGAGATCACGGTTTCAGACTACAAGTAATTTATTTTACTTTTATCTCTTCAATGTCACACTTTTTTGCCTGGCCTTTGTTTGCAAGTAGAACATACTACATTTAGGAGTATCCATGCCCCCCTCCTCCCTCCTCCTGCCCCACCCCACTCCCCCTCTCCCCCCCAAACAAAAAAGAAAAAAAGGAAAAAAGAAATGAGGTTTTCCAAGATTAAATGATCCTTTTTCTTGCATGACAAAATGGAATTTACTGGTATCGTTCTTTGACAGTATTTCAACATTTATTTTAGGACAATGAACAAGAGAGAACCATGTCCCTGATGCAGTAACAGATGCACTACATACAACTTAGGGAAGGTTAAACAAAGACATATATGAATAACCAGTATTATCTCCTACTGTAGGTACGTGGTGAATTTTACAATACGAAAATATAATAGGTAATCAATTCCACTAAATATTTCAGTAACAGAAGGATCCTGTCCAGTAATAAAATAAAACAGAATGTGGTTCATAGGTTAAGCAACTTTAACACAGGAGCTGCTAAAATATATATTAGATTTGTTTAGTTTAGTAGTAAATGTCTTTATACAAAACACCTGCTAGAATTGCTTTGATTTTAGCTTTCCCCTGGGTTAAGCTATAAGGAAAACCCTACTAGAAGGATAAACTGTATAACACACAATTTCCTCATTGGATTTGGATGACAGCATGTCCTGAATCAAAGCTTTCTGTTGAATGCAACTTGCAGAATTCCCTGCTCATTTTCTTTACAGACATGTACGCTACATATGCGCGTGAGTCTTATCCCATCTGCATTAACTCCTGTTAAAGGGTAACAGTTAACTCGGCAATTTGAGAACCGCTGGAGGATGGGACCAGCTGCTTTTCTGTCTCTGGGCCTGCAGGGGATCTTTTGCTGAGAGCCCCACACTGCTCCCCAGCAGGTTTCTGCTGTAGTAGTCAGCACTGGGCAGCAATGCCAATCCATCAGGCAGCTGAGTGACTGGGACCCTGTGAAGGGGCTGCCTGAGACCAACCAGACACCAGGTCAGATTCAGTCCCTGTCACCCATTGTCACTCCCTGACCTTGCGGTCTTCAGCAGAGGGAGCTGGTACAGCGTCCTCTGAAGGGATTAAGTAAACTGGCTACACACAGCCACCTCAGTCTGTGGTGATCCTAAGCATATTTACATAAACAATGTCTTCTTAAATTTTTCTTCTTCCCCTGTTAAATAAATGTTTTGAAAGGAGTAGCTCCTTCCTGAGTGAAATCTATCAGCTCTGTATTTTACAAATTCACACATACACAATACCTAAAATACAAGTTCTTTCTGACAGCTAAGAGTGTATTGTGTGGAACAGGGGAAAAAATTATTTCATATATTTCCTTGGCTATCTATCATGCCATTACATTTAGTCTCCACAGAGTCATCCTTTTTTATCATTCTAGGCTGCTCACAGATGTCACAATTTATTTAACATTCTACAATTATTTTGACAGTGCACATGCACATCTGACAAATTCAATATGAGTACTGAGGAAATATTATATTGCATTCTGTAGACCAATATAAAATGAAAAACAAATACTTTGTTTTCATAAAATTAAAAAAAAAGTATTTAAGCTAAAGTATTACTGTTATATTCACAAAGGAAAACTGCCAAATGAAAAGAGCAGGCTGCAAAGTTACTAAAGCAATTTAGTAGTACGAATGAATTATAGTACTTGAGGGAGGAAAAAAGTATCCCTAAGATAATTCAAACACATAGTTATTAGTACCATTTCTTCTTTTTGATATTCAGATAATTTAAAATAATTAAATGTGCTTAGGAACATTACAGCTCTTAAGAAGAACACACCACCCCCAGCAAGGTTTTTCCATTTGTTTCCAGTTTCTGGTCTTTTCAGAGTCAATTTTCAATACTTCATATCTCCAAATCCACTCATTATTCGGGGCAGCATTAACATAGTCAGTGGTAAAACTGATTCAAAAAAGTAGGCAGGGTGGGTAAATACATTAGGAGTGAATGAGAGAAGCCATGGGAAACCAAGTTGCTGTAGTTATACATGCCATGGGAGCTAGGACCATACTTCAGGAAGGTCTTATATAGACAGTCAACATTAATGCAGTATTAGTGGCTAATGGACTTGGAAAACAATTAAATCCATGTGGAAATGGCATTGAAAAGGAAAAAGAGGAAGCAACAGGAAAAGAATAATCATAAAAAGGAACAGTCGTGTCCTCTCAAAGAGTTTTAAACCTTAATCTATCTTTTGCTGAAGTAGACCAATTTGCTACACAGCATATTTACAATACATTACACAATCCCCTATAATGCTCTCCCAGAAAAAGTGACTACCCCCCAAAAAAACCCAAAAAACATCCACTAAGGGAATGTCTTCTATTTGTGCCTAGCATATAAAAATCTAGCTCTGTTCTAATAGGCAATGACGAGGGACCTTGGTCCAACAGCTGATCTCTCCAGTCCTCCTCTCAACAACAAAAGCTCGGGATACCCTCACAGGTACAAGACTGCTGCCAAGAAGCATTAACAGAATTCTGCCCATGGTAATTATCCCCGTGGTCTCTTAAGTGCTTATTCAGGCTTGATGCTCCAGTACTTTATAATATACCTAATGTTAAGAAAATTCATCTATGTGAATAAACATGAGTACTACTAAGCTCAGAAGTTTAGTAAATGTGGAATTATTGGTAAAACTGAGATGGTTCAGGCTCCTCCTCTTCTCCCCCTTGATCAAGAAATTAATTTTTCCATTTTTTTCACAAATTGTGACCTGCCAGAATGGACTTGCAGTGCATGGAATTTGTAGGATAATTTCTAAAATGGCTTCAAAATCTAAGGAAGGAGAAGTGCATTTGCAGTGTATTCCCAGTGAGAACAAGATCTATGGTTTACAACAGCACTCAAGACTGGAAGTGCCTGGTATTTTACTTCCACATCCCCATAAAATATTTCAGTGCCACCCACAAACAATTAGGATCTTGAATCAACTGAAATACTACTACTTTACCATAGGAAATTTGGAGGTGTAGCATTTATGACTACAGTTTCCTGACACCTGGAAATCTTACAGATAATCTTGTACTATTTCTGAAGTTAGTGACTTAATGGCACAAACAGGAACAAGGGCATGCCTTCCCCTGCAGCGTTGCATTAAATGTAATATCAAAAGAAAAGGGATAGAAACAGTAGACACTTGCTACGGTGAAGTGGAGCACTGCTGACTCAAGTCTACGAAGAGCTCTCTTTTTAGCCAAGGAGTTTGCTGAGCTCTCTGTTGCTTCCATTTAACTAACCCCTTCTCTTAAGAGATACACAGTAAGGTCTTATTTGAATGCCGCTGCCAAAAAAAAAGGTAGATCATTTCCCTTAATGGCCTGAGATGAGAACTTACGAAGAGGAGTCTTAGTAAGGGGAGCACCTTAGGAAAGAAAAATGCTGGCACATAGCCCCATGGTTCTTCAGTTTCCCTAGGACTAGGATCCTGCTTGTACTGCTAAACCTCACAGATGCCTGAAAAATCCTTGGTTGCTCACATAAAGAACTACAAAGATAAAGTGGAAAAACAAGCTCCAAGTGAAATATCTGCATGCCAAATATTCCAGAACTTATAAATATTTGGAGCTAGGACTTAGATTCACAACTAAGAGTCACATCTGCTACTGACTGATGACTAACAGATACAAGGCTGTTATCTCCAAACATTTTGGAGATTTGGGAAAGCTTTTATTTTAGGAAGGTTTCTGCAGAAAGAGCAGCAGGTTGCCTTTCTGACTGGAAGCTGTACTGTCAGTCTGGGTGCAGAAGTGCATGGCTACCTCCACTGACATGGCTGGACCCTAAAAGAACCAGGAATGATAATCTATGGCTTCTATAAATACTCCCACCTCTCTATTCTCCTGTCCTGCCCAGTATATTTTACTGCTGAATCTTTCTTTTTTTTTGTCCTCTAATGAGGGCCCAGTCTGGCACACTCTGAGAAATGTGTCCTTGCTTTGCTTTGTGATGTAAAGGCAAGTGAAAACCAACACTTCCATCTGATTCTCAGTCACAGTGTTAAATTTTCCTCAGTTGAAAGTCACACTTACTATATTGCCATCATATCCACCATATTCTAGGACACCTCCTGCCAAAATCCAAGTCTGATTCAGAAGACCAGAACATAAACATAAATATTTCTGCTCCTTGATTTTCATAACATAAAATGCCTTTTTTTTTTTAGATACAGTTCCTTGGCCTGTTAAAGAAGCAAAAGTATGATCTATCACACTAAAAGCATCACCACTAGGGCTAGATTTATGAATAGGCTACTCAGTCACTTTACAGGAACAGAGAACTGCAGGAAAGGAACTCTCTCCCCAAATCAATGTATTTGGAGAGGTTCCTTGGATGGCTGTCAGCTGCTCCTCCTTTGGGGAATCATGTCAGCAGTTGTGACACTGACTTCTATAACAAGATCTGGTGCAGCTACACTTTTGCTTTAAATGTGCTTTTTGAGCTTCAGAAGAATTTGTACTAAGCAGTGGAAACTCCACACATGCTAAAAATGGAGTTATGACCCTGAGCTCTGTGCTTTTGTGACAAGACTGCATTGACTAATCAAGCTATATATTTAAATTTCACTCTAGTATCTCTTCACAACACTGAAATCTATAGTACAGACATGTACTCAGGGCTTCATAGAGATAAATCTCTTCCTTAGAGGTAGAACTGCTAAACAGAAACAATTTTTTTTTTCATCTGTGAGTAAATAAGTAGTTAAAAACATTAAAAAATCACTCTAGATTATAGGCCTAATCTGCTTGTTTTATAGAGAAACTGTTTTTATACAGAAAACCCAAATGAGGTAAACAAAGGAAACCAGTCTCCCTTGCTGTTGAAGGTGGCCCAGAAAATCTGGAAAAAAACCCCCATGGTAGGGACTTGTATACTTTACTGAGCAATAAACAGGTTTTTTGTTTTTTTTTTTAAATTAAGACATAGGGAAAAATATGCACATCAGGCAAGATGTTCCATTGCCCCTCAGCTTATAGGCTACTGCAATGCTATAAAATAGTAAGTTATTCCTGAGCTATGTTGGTGTGTTTGAGATCAGCATCAGATGCTTATAAAGTGAAGATATCTATACTCTCTATTTGAAATAAGATAATGTCGTAGTTTTAATATTTAAGAAATCCCAAACAAGCCATCCTTGTATTTCAACAGTACGCAATAAATATTTTAGCAGGTCAGAGTGTGTTAGATGCCAAGTGGTGACAGGCTCACCGATGAATAACGGGAATTACAACTTTACAGAATGGTTGAGGACCTCTAGAGGTCATCTTGTCTAACCCCCTACTCAAGCAGGGCCACCTAGAGCAGGTTGCCCAAGACTAACCTAGATGGCTTTTGAAGATCTTCATTAAAGGCTTATTAGATATTACACTGTTTGTTATGCAACGTATGCATAGCATTTTTGTATCTGACAGAAACGAGGAGAATTATTTCTGAAACTCCTAAGTAAGTACTTGCTTATTATAATTATCACTGTGTTTGGGTCATTATCTTAAATTATACCTGTGAGTCAATATCAGAATCTGAGAAACTGTGTAAAACAGAATGACAAAGTTTATCCAACAGACAATTTGGATACTGCTGCTCATTTTTTAAGCCACATCTCAACTAAACAAACTGGCTATTTTGAAGTGTTTTCTAACCCAGTGAAGACACATATTTTTGGGGAAAAAAAATGAAAAAATGGTGGTAGGAAGCTGGTTGAACAGAAAATTTCAATACCCACTCCTTTTAATAAGTAGTATTTAAACAGACCTTCATGTCCACTGGCAAAGGAAGACTAAAAAAAAGTAAAATAAATTAAAAAACAAAACAAAACAAAACAAAA
>VXAY01000993.1:523000-536491 GCA_013399855.1 Oxyruncus cristatus
AAAAAAAAAAAAAAAAGAACCCAACAACAAAAAACCAAACCAAACCCAGTACCAACCAAGCATATCAAACCAAATATGCTTTAATCTTTTCAGCTCACACAAGCAAGGCTATCTTATGTCTGACCAGGGCCTTAACAGAGCCCCTCAAAGGAATAAAAGTAAGGGAGATTTATGTACCACATTATGCATCCCAAAGGAAATCTTCTTTGCTCTGCAGATTCTTCCTTCAGTTTTGGCAAAACTGCTTTTTCTTTGCCTCTATGTTTCCTCATTAAAACAAAAAATAAACCTGCTTTGCAAGTTCCTCCTTCAATTCTAGTGAAAAATGAATAGATCACATAGGTAGCATACAGAAAACAGTAAGTTAACACAATCTACAGTAACTCACTCAGCCACACTGGAGAATTGCTGCATGAATTTCAGATATCTAGGTAAGAATGATAAATGAGGTTTACCCTGTGACCAGAGGAAAGACACAGGATCCTCCAGATGATTCAGAACATTTTGTGTGGAGCTTCTCTCCCTCTTTTTCCCTGTGACCAAATAGATAACCTAAATGTTGACAGTAGCAAGGCTCTCTGTTTGTGTACATATCACACAGCCCTTTCCTTATCAGCCAATTCCCACTGATCATCACCAGCCTTGCGGGGCAGCTTTCACAGAGGACATCAGCCTTGGTGATCAAGGAACCTTCCCCTGGTATGTCAATGAGGCAAGTCTGGAAAGGCAACTGGTCTTCGGTATCCCTAAAAGGAAAAGGATACTGATCTGCCACTAGCCTGCCCCTACTATGTGATTTTAAAACAGAAGCAAACTAAAAGTTCCAGGCTTAATCAATGTGTTTATGCCTCGAGCTCGAATGAGCCTAGAGCTCTGGGGAAACTGGAAAGTTAAGAAAAACATCTGATTAGAGCTGCAGAGACCATGAGCTGGGGCCTAATTTTAAGATCAGTATATCTCAAGCAAATAAAGGAACTCCTGGGAGCCCACCATTTTTTTTATATAGAGCCATTAATTTAGATCCTTAATTATGAATTTGGAGTCTACCATGGGCACATTTCAAAATATGCCAGACTGCAAACTGCTTCGGCATCTCTAATTCATTTTCTAGAGCTTTATAAGTATGTGCAGAAGTGGATGACACAACAATTATGTTATTCAAACAAAATACTGCACACATGTAAATGAGTTCTGCCAGGACAGTAGGTAGACATTTGGAAATCCAGAGCTTAAAATGCAACAGCACGACTCTGTCATTTATAAAAGGAATTTTCATTTGCTATCATTATCCATGGTTACTTGCCAACAGTCACTTGATAAAAATCTGAGGTACTAATGTATACATAGCTTGATTTAGAAAATTCAGCAAGTCATTAACCCTAAGCAATATATGCTTATCTTCGCTGGTGATGCTGCCGGCGTTTAATTTCCTGTAGATCATAAATTCAATAGAGTTGACAGAGCTGCCTGGAGTAAGAAGGGGAAAAAATCCCTTTTAATATCTCATGCTATTGATTATTTTCTTTCCTAGTGAAGCTCTCTTTAAGCCATTTGGACAGTAAGATCATTCCTGCAAGTGTCAAGAGGCACATGATTCATAGTGTCCCTCTGAACAAAATAAATGGGGGAAGGAAGGAAAAAGGGCTTTTATTCCTTTCATCCCCCTTTCTTAGATTCCTTGAGCTTTTCAGTATTTTTTTCTCATAAGTAAGTCGTACATTCTTCCAAAGGATTTATCTGTTGAGGAAATGCTTTTCTCTGAGAAAACAGCTTACTCCTTTATTAATTATTTTATTGAGACTGTTATCCAGACAATCAGTTCTACTCCGCCTGTTTCAATGGCCAGTTTAATACATGACAATATTACGTAAGACCTGATCCTGTTCTCAAATAAGCAGAAGTCTACTACCAAGATGGGGAAAAATCCAGACAGATGGTGCCTAAGCAAAAGTCTATGGTGATGAACAGAAGACATTCCACTGACTCAAGCCCCAGTAGGCATGAGCTGCAGTCTCCTATTAAACACGTGCTACACTGAAATATTAGGGAATGGTTCATATGTCTAATGCTCTTGTGCTGGAGATCTTGATACTAGCTTATGGCTTACCTTTGAGAGTGGATTCAAGTTTTGCTCAAAGTTATTTATGTATATCCTGTAAAGTCTGGCAACTTCAGAGCAAATAGCTTTAGAGTATCTTATTTTAGACTTTTAGACTAAGCAATGTGCATCAGCCCTCTCAAATTCATATTCAGCTGGGAACCGTATGGCTACTTTTAAGTTGATGTATCTGTCAACTGAACAGAAACACCAAATAAAAAAATGCTGTGTTTAGAGACATCAGAAGTATTGTCACATTTCTACGGAGCTATGTTTATAAACCTATGAGTGGTTTTTATTTAGCAACATATGTAGCTTTAACATTTATATAAAACAGCACTACTACTGCAGCAGTCTACTTTAGTATTCAGTACACAAAAGATCTCACAGATTTTAGAGAGGTTATGTTTTGATAAGACTCAGCATCACTAAGGCTTGTTGTTAAAGTAAAATTTCCTGGACAGCAACACTCAGCAGCTCTCCATGTGCAAGGTCATAGCATGTAGCCTTATTAGGTGATGTTCTATATTCTTCTTGTTTCATGAAATGAAAATCTTAGCAGAAATTCATCGAGAGGAAGTTTGGACCACTTTGTAGTTTGCTACAAAAGCCTACAATCCAATTATACTCCTGGGGAGAAAAACGTCTATTGTAAGCATCAGTGGCAGGACAGCAGTGTTTAACCAAGAGCAGTTCTTACTGCCTCATCCCAGTCTGATTAATAGTTACAAAACTTCTAGACAGGATCAAGATTTTCACTGTAGGAGCAGAACTGCCATAATGGTCTGACCTGAGGGTAATATCCTGCAGTGAGCCCCAGATCTGCAGGTCTGCCTCTGGAGCTATTTTTGCTATACTCTACTTTTGACTAGAACCAGAGTCATCAAAACATCTTTTTCAGGTGAGAGAGAACCACACCATTACTATGTTTTGAATATAAAATAACTGGTTCTTGCAATGTCAGAACAATCACAGGATGCCTCTTGCAAATGTAATGAGCATCATCCTGGGTAGCTTTGCATGGATCTTGCATGGGTCTACCCACTCCAGTTCTATAACTAGTGTACACTAACCACACTGATTAGAAAATATTGACAAATAATAATGACATGTACAGCTAATGATCCACAGAAATCTGAAGGCCAGACAAACTAGAAGAAAAAAACTTCACTGACAAGAGGAAATACTGAGATGATTTTTTCCTCAAAAAAATTACTTCAACAAGAATTATGTCTCTTTTAGAAAAGGGAAGGATTCAGGAGTAAGTCTAAAAAGGAAGAGCAAAATTTCAGATTCACAAAAAGCTCCTAAAGTAAAAAGAGCAAATGCTATTTACTCCTAGCAGCTGGAGTCATGACATGTAAATCACAAATCTCATTGATGCTACAGCTGGGCAATGGGGGAATCATCCCATTCAGAAATGCTTCTTGAAATCAAGTATACATTTAGGCAGTGCAGATCTAAGGTCACTGCTTTCAAAGAAACAACAGAGTAAAGGGACTATGCTCCATGGGAACTCTCCAGCTTGGAAAGGGTTGTGAAGCTGCCTGGAAATGAAGGACAGGACATGTCAGCCAGGGAAATGTCTTTTTCTGAGGATTCTTCAATAACAAAGAAACCTTCCTTAGAGGACTGGAAAAAAAAATTGATTGTTTAATCCCTATTCACTATTACTCCTATTCATCTGCCCATGATGACAGCGGATTGTGTGTACTGCCCTCCTCAGCAACTCATCACAGATGGCCAGTTATGAAAGAGCTCTGTTCGCTGCTGCAGGCCCCACTGTCCTCTGAACCACGGATGAAGACAACAATAAGCTTCAAAATCCTAGAAGCTAGAGAAGATAAACCACAGCATGACAGATCACACAGGCAAAGATTTACTACCACAACAATAGAAACGTGCAGAAAGAGTGATAACAACTAAGGTAGGAGTGACGCTGCCTCTTGGTTTGTAAGAAAAGTCATAGCCTTCATTTTTTAAACTGATGGGTTAGAGTATATCTTGCTGAATGACAATTTATTTTGTTTGAGGATGACTTTTTTTTCTCCTGCTGTCTTTAAGACAGTAAGGTATAAAAAATGGAACTTACATCAGGCAAAACATCTTATCATGGCTCTACAGCATTTCTGACAAACAGATTCTAAAGCCTAAAACAATTCTGAAAATCTAAAAGGGATGATCTACATTAATACAGAAAAACTGAATTGTTCTTGTAAAAAAAAATCCACAAATTCTCCATGATCCATAACAGATGTTTTTAGGGCAACAAACCTGGCTGACTCTAACTAAAGAATACAATACTTGGCCACACCCACAATAAATGGTGTATCAGGATTAGTGTTCTCATATTATCTAGAATACTATCTATTTCATCCAAAAAAAGGCTCCTTACAGACAATTACTTTGTAGATTGCGTGAATGTAAGCTGAAATAAGTAAACATAATAAAATAAGGAGTAGCTGTAGTCAAGAGTAAACCACTGTATTTTAACAGACTCTGTGTGCAATACATTCTCTACTTGGTGGCCTACTCATCCACTTCTTTTAATTTTGTACAGTTTCCAAAACCGACACTTATGTATGTAAAAAGCCAAGAATTCTCCTTACCCTGTGAAGAAGAACTGCCTCTTCACAAAACTCAAGCAAAATCATGGATCTCATATATTTTTCATTAATTTTTAATGAGTGGGTTTTGTACATCAGGGAGTGCCTTTGAATGAATGAATTTAATTTTTATTTTGTGATTTTTTGTTAATACAATTGTAACTTGTTTCTGCTTTATTTCTTTTGAAAGATTCTATTGCTAAAAGCAGTTTTTCGAACTCCCTACTTGTTCTATGTGTCCAGTTGTTTTAGGATCAGCAAGTTATATCAGTAACACGTTTATCTACAAACTGTAAGAAGAAAATTGTTCTGAATTAGTAGTTTAATAGTTAAAGGGTCTGTAAATTAGAACACACATGTGTCTCATCCAATTATCAACAAAAATGATCTGACCCATTATTGCTTTATGCACTTCTGTAAAACCTAGAATTTATGTCTAGGGTTTTTTTTTGCTCCATAATCAAGAAACAAGTGAAATAGGAACTATATTCCATCATATCCAAGGGATGGCAAGTTCCTCCTGTAATTAATTCAGTATTGTCTTTATTAATTGAATTTGAAAAAAAGGTTACTCTTTCCATAAAGAATGCTGACTCTCCAGCCTACTAAAAATAAATTGTTTTTAATTCTGAAAACTGTTGCCCTTTCAACCCATCAATGGATTATCATTGATTCATGAACACTGCTGAATGTAAGCAAAAATACTATATTTGAACCTATTAAAAAATCATCCAGCTATATTACTATTATTGTGATGTTCAAGTTTTTAAAAGGAACACAAGCTACTTCACCCCTCGTCCCATGGGTCTGTCTTCACAATGCATGAGGCCTGAAGTATGTCTGATGCTCATGTACAAACAGCAATAAAGATGACATTACGAGATAGATTACCTGGGAGTAGATGCTTGTGCCACTCACATAGATTCCAGTAAATCTATTTTCGCATTTTTCTACTCTCCATGATGGACCACTGAACTGGAAATGTGTCTGACAGAAATGTGGGTTTCCGTCCATATGATTAACTAAATAAACATATTGAAATGTAATACAATCTCTCCACACGTTTTGCAGGAAAGCAGAAAAAAAGAGAATTACTGAATTCTGAGCACTCCTTTTAGGGCTTCTCTAGTATAAAAATAGCAGTGCAAGACTAGCAAGGCTTTGAAAGGGAATGCTGCTTACTGAGCACAATGGCTTTGGCTTTTCTAGAGGTACTGAAAAGAGGCAAGATAGTGCAGAAATCTTTGACAGGCTCAGGGGCAAGGCATGGTTTTTAACAGAGTAGTTGGTATCCCTATTATTATAACCTCTCAGCATGCTCCCTCTGCTTATCCATGGGCTTCAGGACTGCCGCACAGCTTCAACTTACTCCACAAAGGCTCCTGCGAGGCAGCAATTAAGTGACTCAAGGGAAAGATCAGCACAAGACACAGAAGACACAGGTTCAAAAAGGGAAGTCTTAAATCACTACGAGAACACATCTTTTTTTTATGTCGCCTAGAAGGTCAAAATACCATGAACTAATTGCTTTCTTAAATGTTTGAGAAGATCTAAATTAAGTATCTATTTCTACCTTCATGTTGTACCTTCCAGTGTTTTTGTTACTGGTTGTTTATGAGGCTACATCTGAATAAGCAAGGCACTGAGCTCTGAAGGTCAGCCATCAGGAGAAGTCAGCAGTGACACATTTGCATAATATTTGCAAAAAAGATTTGGCCTCTGCCTACCTAATGAAGTACCAAAATATATCTTGAGAAAAGCCTATGATTATTCAAGAACCATGTTACTCTGAGTCACAAGGATCTGCTCTGTGAAGGCATTTTAGATCAAGCTCAATTAGCACTAGAAGACCAAGGACTAGGACTTTCATGTATTACCCAGCAGCCGCAGATCTTGTCCCTCTGAGAGATCAGCACAGCCAGCTCTCAGGTCTGTGGTCACCTGAGACAAAGTCAGCTAGCAGTGGGCCTTCCCAGTGTTGACAAGAAGCAGTCCTTCCCAACCCAGGTGACCACCTCAGGACAGGCAAATGTTAGACACCATACTGGTTAAAAGGAGGCCGAGGCAGCGGCTTGTGCCTCCATCACTTTGAAGAGCCTCCTCCACGACCATGCTTGATGAACTACCGTTGTTCTGCTTATCTGTTTTCAACAGTCTCATCTGCGCCTCATGTAGACATTCTACAAGCTAAGCCTCGAACTGGAGCTCCTGGGATCTTACTAGAGCTTCTCCACATATATTTTACAAATTCACGATTTACATATTAAAAAAGAACATTTTCTCTCAGGAATGAAAAAGCATCACAACAGGAACACATATTGCTTCCTGCTGCTGTATGAAATATCTCCTTCAGCACTTTAATAATACATTTGGTCTAGCCATTTAATGGCTTTATGAAATCATCACAAAGGACTACTTTTCACTGGAATGATTTGAAAGCAAACTAGCTCCAGACTGTACATATTTCATAAATAATACATGTATTATCTTAAACTAAGTATGGCTGATGTTGTTAGACAAATTTAATAAACCTTAATGGCCCTCATCTTGGTATTACACTGATCTCCATCCTAAATGAAGCTGAGTTCATAACCTGCTTTGTCATTAGATCAGCAGAGATTTCTGGCTACTTCTTTGTATCCACTATTAGAAAATCTCTTTGTCACGCACAAAGAGCTGAAGTTTGACAAAATTTAGCTTGTATGACGCACTTAAACAATTCACTCAGGAGATCTTATGCAAAGCTATTAGATTTTTTTTGTACATAATGCTATATATTTCATATCCAGCTTGGTCTTTTTCATTAACAAAGCAATCCAAACCAAACCAAAAGAACAAAGCTAAAAATCTGAACTTCTTAACATCTTCTTTTGAAGACAGCTCCACTTTTTGGGCTATTTACACTTGTAGCTCTAATCTGGACTGTGCAATGCGGCCTGTAACTTTTGCAAATTTCCATGTTACATATGCTAACTGTCTGTTAAAGACAAAATAGCTGTTAAATACCCTCCCTATATAGGTATACAAATGATAAACCTTTCTTTCGCTTCCCCACCTTCAAGTAATTTATTTGAACTTTAAAAACACTTTATAATTGCAAAATATCTAACCCCACTAATATGACAGAATATTCTCTTCATGTTTTATAATAAAAACCTTTTACTTGAAACACTGTGAATCCCTGTTAAAGTGGTACAAAGCACAAACATACAAGTTTTTCCTAAACAGTATCTTATAAAGGCATTTCTGTTGAAAGACTCATCAGTCTCCACTTCACACAGTACAAAAAATCCAAAGACTTTCTGAGCATCCTACCCCAGCTGTCATGCAGACTGGAGTGGCATTACCTATTGTGCAGAGCAAAGTTGGTTTTACAGAGAATGAAACAGAAGAACTAAAGTTTTAACAGGGACAAATTTACTTTCTTTACTAGTAAGGAACCTGCTGAAAAGATAGATAGCTGGAGCACCTAGCTCCTCCATTCCCCAAAGTAAACTGGCCACTGATTTCGAAAGCACACAAAATTCTTGAGTAGCACTTCAAAATGCCATATAATGTCTTTAAACCATAGAGCAATTTGTATTTGCTAGTTTAAAGGTCAGTATGTCTAAAAAGGACAAACTAATAAATTAGTTTTTAAAACCATTTGCTAAAGTAGTTATTTACTGCAGTTCTGTGAAGCACTGTCTTTGCAAGCACTTAAGAAAAGTCTTCTTCCTATGCTTCCCATACATAACCAATTATCCACAGTGAGAGCAATGTGCATGCCTGAGAGGAAAAGAGCCCTCGAACATGGATTTCACAGTAACAACAGCACTGCATCAAAGTGGACAGAAAAATGCTGAATGGATCACGCTAAATTTCTCAAACTACATGAATCCACAACCAGGATGAAAATTGTCTTTTTTTTCTTCAGTTTTCATGCTCAGTTGAGAACCTCAATCAATTGTTTGACTTCTAAATGAGGTCTTATCTATGTGTTTCTTTAAATATCCTACCTACAAGATGTAATGAAAAATAATGGAATTTGTCTCTTAAAAAAGAGCAAACCAACTTGCTGTAATGCAAAGGATTTACCATGGACTATGTTAAGTAGACAGTGATAGCAAACATTTTTCCAAGACACATTTGCTGTGAATTCCCACAAGAACAATGACATTTTCAGCACTAAATGACACTTTAAACACTCAAGCACAAGATTGTATCATTGAACCCTTCATGTACAAACACAGGAATAATCTCTCAATGGTACACAACAATTAGTTAATAGCCAATAGCACAACTGAGATGTTTTTTGTAAGACAGCAAAGTCAGCATTTGTGTCAGTCACCTCATACTAGATTTTACAGGAAAAGGATGTCAGAGAAAGAAAAGCTCTGCTAAATCCCTTATACAGTCCCCAGAAAGTGTTAATAGGAAAATCTTCCCTTACAAATATTTTGACCCTGAACAAGATTAGGTGCAGCATGTGGGGGAAAAAAAAGAACAAGGCTTCTACTTTTCAGTGCAGCGTGACAGGAGAAGCACTACCACTACAGCTGGACATCAGGCGTAGCATGACGTTGAAACCACTTGTACAGTCAAGCCCTTGCAATCCAGAGTGCAAAGCAAATGAGCTGTAGTACAGCTATAGGCAATTACTGGTGCCTCTGCATCTCAAGAGATACTAGCTGAAGTGCGACACAGAGCAGAGTCCTTCTCAGGCCCCCCTGAGAACTGAACGGATGATAGCAATTTCCAAGGATTTTATACTCTGGCTTTGCTCCAAATTACAGCAAAACTGAAACACTTCAAATAATCTTGGAAGGAAAATTCAATGGCTCCTTTGATTATTTGTTTATTGTTCACACTTATTTCTAAATAAATCAAAGAAAAAAATGAAAGAATCACTTCAAAACTAAGAACTAAAAAATATGTATTCCAAAATATTAAAATCTGTTTTGTCTGACAGGCTTTTTTATTTTTTTGAAGCAAAAGTCTACTGCAGTTGACCTGCTTTGTGAAGTATTTTGATTTCAACAGAGCTGCATTTTCCAGGAGAGCTTTCACACCCTCAAAATTTGTAGATTTCTTCCATCTGTTTCTCACTTAGCCAAGATATGCATTTAAATTTTATTCATTTTTTATGTTCAGCTCATTAAACAACCTTCTTCATTCCCCAATGGATTCTCATTTTTCCATTACCCATCGCCAATCTATTTATCTCTTGCCATGTTAAAATGCATGGTACAGGGTCTGCTGGAGGCTTCAGAGTGATACCACACCTTGGCCCAACAAACACAGCAATACATATAGCACATTACAGTTCTGCAAATGTCTATTCAAGCAATATCAAGGGTCTAGGTCTCAAATAACCCCACTGCTTTGTCATCTTTGCAGCTGGCACAGCACAGGAGAAACACCAGTGAATTAAGTTCCAGGTGTACCGTCCACTGCTACATCCTGCTCTCCAGCTAGGTAATTTCTTTTCCTCCTGTTATTTAACCACCTGTTCGAACTCGGCCCTCACAGATCTCTACACAAAATACGAAGCTTTTCAGGCAATCACTGAAATAAGTCTGAACACACAATTTCTGAGGTCTCCCCCATCACTGCAAGTGTGCAACGATTCTTCCATGAGGGAAAGATCAGGCAACAACTACAGAATAACTCAGATTTTTACTAACAGCACATGCCATCTGAATGTGCCATTCTCTGTCCCTAACAGGAGTTTGTCTCTCTTGGGATTTCATCCAGCTGCAGAACAGAAAATTATTTCCCCCACCATCACAAACTTGTTAAGAAGTCACAGGAAGCATATGAACTTAAGGACACCTTTGATACACAGAAAGTGAATGACTAATAGATGATGAATCACAGAAATAATGCTTGGGAAAATATCTCTGGAGGTCATCTGGTTTAACCATCCAATCAAAGTAAGGACTACCACTAACACAAGATGATGTTAGCTGGGACCATGCTTAGCTAACTCTAGAAAACCTCCAGGGACTGGCAAAAAAAAAAATAAAAAGAAAAAAGAGAAAAAGGACAAAATATAGAGCATAACAACAAACATTCATAACAAATATCATAAAATCACACTTGAAACAGCACTGCCAGCATTTAAAATTAGGCTACTTGATCATCAGCATACCTGAAACACAGCCATCCAAACAATTTCATGCCTCTAAAGCATTTAAACACAGGAAATGTCATAGAGGAAGGTGGAACCCGTCCAAAAAATAACAAAAGCTATGAGGAGATTGGGTGACTTAGGTATGGTAAGATGATATATACCTCTTTCTATCTGGGTCACCAGTTTAAACTGCATGTGTATAAATGCATTCCTCACTGTGGAATAAAGATGTGATAAAACAATCCTGAAATAGGGTGAGCAGACCTTCCTTTCTTTTTGCCTGCCTCCAGAAATAATCCATCTCCTGGAATTTCACTCTGCAATAGCCCCACCAGTGCTTTGTGAATACAACCAGGATACCAGAAAGTTCAGTCTGGATTACATTTTCCTTAAATCTGCCTGGAAAATACTTCTCCTGGAAATAAAAGGAACCCACGAACTCTGCATCTCAATCCACAGAAACTGATCCAGCTAGAAGAAGGGAAGACGCCAAGAGCAGGATTTCTAGCTTGTTGTGTGTCTTCTCTTTGCCTTGAGATCCTGCATATGCAATTGTTCTTACACACAATTCCCCCTTCAGACATTTTTTGCATTTGAAGGATGTTTTATTTGTCCACAGGTTTATCTGTAGGAGGGTAGCAAGCTAATGAAATGCAGAAACAAGCTGTCTGGTGGCTACAGATACTCTCAAAAAAAATTCCAGAGGTAGTTGTTGGATGTACATTTGACAGTGAATTGTAGATCCAGTGCAGAAAAACCTTTCAGGAAAAGGTGTCGGTGCATTAAAAAGTTTTGGAGATAGGAAAAAAAAAAATGGATCCTATTAAAACTTTAAAAGGTACTGATAATTTTTCATATTTACAGAAGGACCTAAGTGTTGCACCTTGGAAAAGATGTGAACCAGAGGTCTATGCAAGTGTTACGAGAATGGAGGTTCTTCAATAAATATTGCAATAGGGACTGTAGTTTGCAGGATCTGCTCAGTTCTGAAGGTTTCAAAACTTATTTAATTCTGTACCTCCTGTTTGTTTCACAGTGCTGATGAGAAATACTCCTATCTTCACGTGAGCCTTTCTCCTAGAACCCCAGCTCATTATTCATATTAAAAAGAATTTGTGGCCACCCCATTTCCTAGCAGGCATCAGTGTCTCCTGGTTGGGCATTACATGGCCTTTAGGCTCACAGTTTATACAGAGGACAACACAGTGACATACCCACTAGGCTGCAAGGGCAATTTCTTTCACCATGCGGCATCAGCAAGATGTGCCTGGATGAAAGATTGTATGGCAGCCGGTGATCCTGTTCTATGAATTGATCAAAGATCTCTGCTTTCATGGTGAAAAAACCCCACAGAATGTTTTTAATTAAAACCAAGACTTTTAAAGAGAGTAAATAGAACAAACTTTCAAATAACAAAACAGAATCTAATAACACCATGAGCAATTGTCTTGAATGTGTTAGCACATAGGGTGTTTTGTTATTTTTCACAGCATTTTTAAATGTGTTCCATTTTCTTCTGGTTAGAATGCAAATCTTAATCATAGGATTGGAAAGTGTTGATTGTATGATATCTGCAAGAATGTAGCCATGGTCTTCTGAATAATCTCCCAGTTAAAAAAAAAAAAAGCTTTCAAATATATACATTAAATCATCCTTAAAAAATGCTAATGTTAATGAACATAAATGAAGAACTCTTCTGAAGACACTGAATTGTAATGACATGTCATTTACATCTACAAATGAAATACTTTTCTCCTCTCCAAACTTCAGTGTTATTATGCCTGATTACATTTTCAGATTTGTCCCCCTCTTTTGTTCCCTTTATGGACTCTCTGTTTTACAAACAGGTTTAAGCAAAAACAGTTAACATTTCCATCACGTGGACACTCATCTCACTTAATTATGTCGAGCTCAAACATTTCTGGGATGACTAAAATGTATATGGCTTTGCTTAGCAATGCAAACTTACTTGATCTGCATGAGCACAACCCAAGACACAATAGTGTTTTTGTTCTGTGCTTTTAACGAGACAAAAAATTAGACGGATTTAGGTCAAAGAAAAAAGAGCATGCTAAAATGCTGCAGAGTTAAAATTCAGCTGCAAGAGTAACAACACATTCTAATTAATTATAAACTTCATGAATACTAACTCAAAGATAATGCCAGTTATCACAGCATTTGCAACATTTTTCTTCAAAATAGTACCTCACTATTCCTGGTGCCTAATGCCGCAGTGAAATTTCCTGTTTATCTTACCTCCCTAAATTTTTTCATTTTCTCTTTGCCACAGTAAGAAGGGAATTTTCATTTTGGTGCTGTGAATATGTCCCATGTCACAATGAAGTTGACTTCAAACATCAGGGGCTATAGATTGAAAATATGTATCCACTACCTGTTCTATTACTTTACTTTCAATATGTAGTTATTTTTCAAAGTATTGTAACAACAGAGAATCACTGCACATGCCAACTTTTATACTGGTTCCCCCACAAAACTTTTTCCTATTCCAAATTAGCCAATGACAAGTTCCCACATTCCATCGTGTAAACTACTGTTATACAAAACCATACCTATGATGGTGACAAAAAGTAAACTGAAAATATTTTCCCAACTTCTGGATTTGGGATTTGTTTGTGCGAGAAGGAAGATATACCATATATTAAAAAAAAAAA
>VXAY01000993.1:536521-566785 GCA_013399855.1 Oxyruncus cristatus
AAAAATACCAAATATTAAAAAAAAAAAAAAAAAAAAAAAAAAAAAAAGGTGGAAGGCAAAGAAGAGTAAAGGGACATTGATCTTTGCTGGTTGAAAACTCTATCAAATCAAAACAAAAGGGGAAGGAAAAGTGTTTATTCAGAAGCTTTTTCAAGGAAAATACCAGCAGTATTGTTTTCAAAAAGAAAAGCAAAAAGTCACTATGTAAACAGAAGAGATCTTCATGCTGTGTGTGATACCTGTGAATCACACATCCTCCAGATATGTCTCCAGGGCAGCCAGGTTGGCAGCAAGTGGCACATGAAACACAACTGGAGGTAATAAGCTTCATGGCTTATAAGCTTAGAAGCCAGTGTGGAGTTAACATCCTGCCATGGCCACAGGCAGGCAGCTGGAAGAGGTAGGAGGGAGAGCACACCAAAACAAGAGGAGCTGTGGGCAAGGCTTCAGCTCTAGGGAAAACCACAGGAAAGAGGAGCTAGCTATTGGTGAAACAGATCTTGGGATGTGCTGCCTTCATCAGGGCAAGAAGACCCTTTCTGCTCCCTGTGAAATGGTGAGTGCTGCAAAATCAAAACTCACTTCTTGCCCTCATAACCCAAATGCACAGACTGACAGGCCGGACACAGTCCAACCAGCCAGAGAAAACGTGACTCCTGCAATGTTCTGGCCATGGCATACATTGTATCCAAACTCTAATTCCCAGTTCTACAAACAGGAAATACATAGAAATTTAAAACATAGTTTAGTTAAATACATTGAATATTTAGAGGAAGAGCAAAAAAAAAAAATTCAATGTTTTGTTCCCTTCTCTATCCCAAGGTACTTTTCAGATCTCCAAAGGCAAATTCACATGTGACAACAAGGACTGCAGCATGCTCCTAGTCAATCCAGCTGACAATGTTAATTTCTGGACAAATCAAAAGACAGATAGATTTCACGTTATGCTATGTACCTAGCAAATTAAGTTGCTAGTGGCTACAGTAAAAGTACTAAATCCATGAGATAGGAAGGTGTTGTTATTAACTACACTGAACTGTGATGCTCCTGAGTTTCAAAAGTGTCATCAATGAGTTAAGAGTTTCTCAGAAGGGCAGAAGAAGTGCTCCACATTAGTGTAAAAAGCATCAGCAAGCAGAGATAGGCAATGAAGGATTAAAGGGGGGGCTATGGTTAACCTTCAGTCATTCATTTCAGCAGACTGCTAGTATGGAAACACCTAAATCAGTCAACAACTCTATCCAGTTATTCATCTAACAGAGGCTTCCTCCAAGAAAATGTCATACTTTCTATGTCATTTAAAACACAGGACATCAGTAATAACTTGAGCACAGCAGGCAGGAAAAACAAGTTTGAAAAAACTTGTGTCAGACCTTCAAACAACCATTTAATAGTTAACTTTTGTATTCTTGACAAACAGGACACCAACTTCCTCTTACAAGTTCTTAGCTCCAGTATATAATTTTCAGTATATAATTTTCAGTATTTCTCAGAAGAAGGTGAAAAAAAGGAAGAAGAAAATCAAACCAAAACCACATGAAAACAGTAACCCTCTCTGGCTACATTTGTGAGGGGAGTCAGTGCAGACTACCACAGAAGTATTATTAGCTAGCTGCATGAACAAGGTTTGTGAATCAGCTAATTTATCATCACACTGTTCTACCCTCCAGTTCACCTAAAATACTGTTTTCCATGATGAATCATTCAACCTAAAGTATAACTTCATAGTATTTGGATCATAACTCTGCACTGCAGCAAAAGCTGATTTTAACAAACAAACCCACCCTAGGTAACTGATACTGTCACTAGATCCAATAAAACAATAAAAGCATCATTACACATAAAAATAATGATGAAAAGTCTTTTAAGATAAAGACACTCTATGTCTCTACACCATACGTCAAATATCATACTTAGTTGGGCTATATTAACTGCTATATTAACCTGCTGTACACTGCAAAACTTATTTGGAGTCACTGAGATGGTATCTGGCAGCGAAAGACTAATACAGTAGGGAGACAGGTTGTGAAACCTCAGGTGAGGTATCTGACCAGAAGTTAAATAAAACCAAATGTGTTTAAGTACCCTAAAAGCCATATCTAACAGCTCTTCTTGAAGTGCCAGTAAAATCTACAGTCTTAGCATCCCAATCACTGAATTGTTCTACTGAGTCAAATGTACACTGAAAGAAAGCACACTGGCATGAATTATTCATAGTCTAAGTGATGTCCTAATATACTCTGAAACTATTACACTGCCTAAAGATCTGAAATTGTGTAAGAATATGAAGAACAAATATTTCTCCTTTGAACAGAGAATGGACATAAATTCAGGACAGAACAATACCTAGTCAGACACGCAAGGAGAAAGCCACTATTATTAAGCAAGTACGAGCAGTAATAGTACAGAAGATGGAGGAGAAAGCCCACGACACAGATTTGCAGAAGGGTTACTTTGGGAAGAGAAAATACAACTTGTATTTACATTCAGTCATATTAGACTCTTCTTAGATGCTAAAAATTAGCAGTATATGCATAGAAAAAATGTTATTCAGGGCAATGAATAATTTTTAATTGTTGTTTAGTGAAAAACAGTCAACAGGACATGTACTTATCAACTTGACTGACAGTTCAGGACTGGGCATGCAGCTTCAGTGTCTCACACAATGAGCTATCTTGATTACACAGGATTGAACACGTGAAAGTTTAATGTTTAAAGAAAAAAAAACAAAAACAAAAAACCCTACCTGAAAAAAGCATCAAAAAAACATTTGTATCTTCTAGAGGTCACTTCAAAACATATTTAACCCAGTACTTGTCCAGCTGTGTTCTGCTTTATGATCCATATTACCCAAAGACTTCAAGACAAAAGCTTACATCCTTCCCTCCAAAAATGTTTCAAAACTTTAAAGTTAGGTATGTACGCTATCTCAATGTGCAAAATTGTTCCCTATCCTCAAATTTACAATAAATCTTCTTTTTTCAAAATTCTATGAAGGAACAAATGGAAACGTCTATATGTAATAATCACAGAATCACAAAATATGCTGAGTTGGAAGGGAGCCAAAAGGATCATCAAGTCCAACTCCTAGCCCTGTGCAGGACTATTCCCAGGAAGTCACACCAAGTGCACTAATAAATTAAGTAAGTATGTGAGTGTAGATGTTATTTTTTTCCTATATGTTTATTTTACTGGGTAAAATAATTTCATGGTTCTTACGACCTAAAATGAAAATTACATGTGAAAGCATCAAATAAGAACCAACATGAGTTTGATTAAATAATGTTGAATAATACTGATTGAGAAATAAATTTCTGAAGATAATTTACTATTTCAAAAGATTATGCTGAATGTGTTGCGAGATAAAACTACACAACGTAAATGTAGAACTGAGGATTTAAATACTGCCTTTCTTCATTTCTTTCTCCATTCAATTTTGTTTCAGTTTTTCATTAAACTTACTGTAAATATTTATATATGTTTTGATAACTACTTATGATCACATAATTCAAGACACTCCCCTTAAAAATACATCATAGAATCACAGAATGATTTAGGTTGGAAAAGACCCTTGAAATGACTGAGTCCAACAATTAACCTAACACTGCCAAGTCCATCTCTAAACAATGTCCCTCGGTGCCACATCAACATGTCTTTTAAATAACTCCAGGGATCATGACAACCACTTGCCTGGGCAGCCTGTTCCCAAGTGCTTGGCAACCCTTTCAGTCAAGAAAATGCCAATTAGTATTTGATTGCTAGAAAACTAAAACATGATGCTCATACAAAACCCAGCCTGTGACAATGGCAATTCTCAGACCAGTAATCCCATCTGCCAAAATTCAGGGTATGAAACTATCTCTGGTTATTTATGAGATATCCCTGATGCACCCTCCATGCAATGAAGAAGCAGCAGCACTGCTACTACCGTAACTCACTCCTAAAGATTTCTAATGATGAAATATGATTCATGAAAAACCTCTCTACAGGTGGAAAGATTTAGTGCTCAGAATGTTTAATGTTAATTAGCATTGTCAATGACCTTCATTCAGTGCATCTTGAAACTGCTGACTGAAGTGCCTTACTTGATTGAAATACACAGAGTAGTTGTTTGTTCTACAGTGAGCCTTCCCTTTAAGTGAAACCAATTTGGAAGAAAAAGTTGTCCACTGACTTTGTTCATACCTTCATACAAACATATACAGGTTTCACAGGACACACTCTAGATCCCAAACCAGATGAGAATTTGCTCAAGAACAGGTAGTCTTGAATGATGAATTTAAGGTGGGTACACCATTCAAAATGTTAGCACACTCCTGATGGTACCTGAAAGCTTGCAATTGCTGCCATAAATGCTGAAGATCACCAGCCCTGATTTAGTCTTGAATCTGAACGTGGAACTCCTTGCTTTTGTAGGGATCAACACGTAGCAGAGATTGACTACATTTTTTTTCCTGTCAGCACTTCAGTATAGCAGCAAAGCCATCCAAATATTTTTGTAGGATAGAGAACTGGACAATCATCTCACAAATAGGAAGATTTCAGAAAATTTCTGGGGAAATAACAAATGACTGCAAAGAGATCACATCCTATAACTTGTAGACACAGGGATAGAAATTTGAGCCACATGAACTCTGATTTTACTGTTCTCTTTTTATTCTAGTAGTACATATTGATGCTCAAAGAGAAGTTGCTGAGAACTGAGAAGGGAAATTGGACAAGAACAGCTTGCTGATTTAATAGCTTACAGAAACCACTTCCATGAAAATCTAATGGGTTGTTAAAGGGCTACCCAAGAGGGAAGCATCTGCCTACTGAAGGTTTTCCTGGGTCTATTTCTGCAGAATCAATCTACGGACTGTGATTTCATACCAGTTGAGACCTCAGTTTGACTGCTTACTTTTATGTCCAGGTTTTTATAAAAGCTCTCCAGAGTGAGCCCTACCTTAGCCTGAGACACATGAAAAGGTTTTAGGTCTCAAGGTCCTTTGAAAAACTGCCCACATGCATTGAAACTTTCTAACGCACGTACACACATGCACACGCCTCAACTGATTAAAACTTGCTCAAGGTTAACAACTTGCTCAAAATTCAAGCAAAATTCATATGTCAAAAGGAAAGGGGTAAAAAATCACCAGCAGAATGATTAATCTCTCTGTCACTCCCTATTTGAAGAAAATTCAAGGGTTTGGATCACTCTCCTTTCTTGCATTAAGTCACACTGCTCACAGATAATGTGGCTTTACTCCCAGAAGTGATTCCATTGAGGAACTCAGAGTAGCTGATCAACATTTAAGGGAAGAGATTAATAACCTGAAGAGAAGCTGTTCCAAACGAGAAATCTCATCTCTTTTCCGCATACTTTTGCTCACATAACTATTAAGATTTTATAAAAAATAACAAGACTATTCCATGGGGTTTGCTTATTATCAGATTACCATACCTCAAGAGCATTTTATGGGCAAGGCATGCGGTCTCTTTTTTTTTTTTTTCATATTTTGAATGTAATTTCCATGTGCTAATAAGACAAGATATGAATCTGAAGTCTCAATTTATTTCTGTACAACTAAATAGCCATTTACAAAGCATACACAATGCCTGACTCGGACTACCATATCAAACATTTCCCATTTTCCAGTTACTAGGCATTTGACCTCTTAAGACAATGTCAATCACATCAGAAATGTTTTCATGTCCCAGAACAAAAAAAAAGGGGAAAAGAAAAATCACAGACCTTTTCAAACTTAGCATTTGCCATACTCAAATACTGCAAATACTAGGTCTGGGCATGCCACTCTCCTGAGGACCTAGAAAAAAAGTTCATGGGCCTGCCCTGGCAAAATTCACTATGAACGAATGAATTCAGTATAAGGGCTTGGGTTTTTTCGGTCTGTGTATGAAAAAAAATCTAGGCAGTTGTAAATCATTCTAATGTTTGCTTCTGAGTAAAACTAGCTGTAATTCTATTGAAAAGTTTAAACATCCAAATGCTGCATAAGCACACTTTTCACTTTAGGTTAAACTATTTATTGGGGTGCTGGTTTATTTTCCTTTGTAGATTTTAATTTTCTGAACAAAATCCATTTGTGTGATCTCTTCTTATTCAACTGCCCGCATTTCTCTACCTACACAGTTCTCTGTAAAGTTGCTAATGTAAATTGTCCCTCTCGGTTAGTCTTGAGAACCTCGGGCAGGGTAATTATGCACAAATCTGAATGAATGCAAGGAGGAGAAAGAGAAATGCTGCTGGGCAGTAAATAAAAGTGAATCAGTGATCCCCTCTCTGACAGTATGCTCTAAAAACAAAACCTCCTGCAACACCTGTGTAAATGTTCCTGTTGCTTTCACTGGCTGTGGTCTTCTGAGTTGAACAGCTTCTCTCTCTTTATATGGCTTCCTATTAGTATTATTTGCCATCAGTGTGAACAGAATGATCTCAAAGAATTGGAATCTTGAAAGGTCTCACCCTTTACCTGCTGGGCAACCAGATGACACAGACAGGCATATGGACAACCACAACACCTCACTTCAAACGTCCCATTTCTCACTCATAAATATAAGGCTGGAAGAACTGACTCAGAAACACAGACCTATTCCAGGATAATTGGTTTTGGGAGAAACACAGCTTCAGTAAGCCCAGTGAAAATGTAGTCATATAGGAAATACAGCTCCCAGGCAGAAGTGATGTAAGATCACTATTGTCTCTAGATGTTGATAAAACCCCTTCATAATTTTGAGTTATTTAAGGAATGTTTTTGTATCATTATTTAGCATGTACGTCCAACTGCTAATATCATTTGGCTCTGATGAGGCATTTAGCTCTGTTTTTCAACATTTTTTTTCTGTTTATATTCCCCAATAATTTTATGATGAATGCATGGATGACTAGATAACAAAATAAAATTTTCTACCAGTGGGTTGTTATTGATAATTGCTTTTCACTGATCCCTCAGTAGTCCACAGATACCTGCAGGGTGTGTAAGATCACAACTGAAAACTATTGTGATCTATGTAACAATTGTTATTTATGTTCCCCCAGGAATGTTTCTTAAGTCTTTGCAGGACAAATTAAAACACTTTATTTACCAGGGGGCTATCATCCTCTTAAAACTGGGGGTAAGTTGATCCATTTAAAACCTGAATGCCTCTCTGAAAGTTCCCTGCTCTCTACATTGACTAACAGATGTGCTTAAGGCAGCTGCTCAAGAGCTTAAAGAAGGGAAATGCATTATATTTATAATAAACAGTTGGCTGGAGAGGCTTCTCATCCTAAGATACGTATCTCATTGATGCTAAAAGACTTATTGTGACAGATGTTGATTCACAAAATAGTATTTCAGTGCAGTAGTTGCTTAAAGGCTTAGCTACATCAGTTCAGGTTGGGTTATCAAGAGGGCAAGACTGAGATCCTCAAAAGTACTTATGCAAAGATTCACAGAAAACATTGTGGGAGTTTGGTGCATTTGAGAGACTGGGTCCTGTACACATCTTTTTTGGGTCACTACAAATGGGCAAAGATACCAATTTCTTACACAGGTTATGTTCAACACAGGTTCCCACATAGATTTCTCTAGGCATCATGTTAATCAAAACAAGCAGTGTATTTTGCATCAGAATATTCAAAATTAGTCAAGAATATTGCCGCTTGGACACCAGTCTCTTAGAGAAATGGTAGCTTGACTGCTAATGGCATATCATTTGTGAGAACATTGCTAGGAGCTCCTGGGAGGAGCACAGAGCTATAGCTTTGTCAGTGCCCCATGTTCCAAACTACTAATTTTCGGCTTGTTTATTACATTTGCTTTAGAATATCGGTTTTGGAGTGATCTCTTTCTCTAAGTTATTTCTCCCCTAATTCTCAGAGATCCTGAGTACTGATGCATAGCAGGAAATGGATGCTGAGCAGTACAATGTAAAGACTCTGGAAAGAAGGAGAAGGGGTGCACACACGGTGAGAAAGTTTATCAGTAAATCTGCTTTCTGTATATATATTTAGATTACACATTTAATTGCAAATATTGTTTTAAAATGGAAATGAGAAGCTGCACTCACCTAAAGTGCAGCAAGGAAAATCTTGCCCAGTGTTTGTCAGCTCAGTAAGTATTTTCTTGTGGAACTAACAGTATGTGCTTTGGAATGCTAATGTGCTCTCTCAATTGTTTTTCTTCCTACTAGCTCTATTGACAGTAAGATTTGTGTAGTACTGCCATACCCCAACAGACATTATTCAAATCATTTTTACACAGCCCCTACCTTAAAAATAGCAAGTTATCTCATGTTACACAGCCCTTGCCTTGAAAATAGAAATTTCTCTCCAATAATAAATGCAGATGCAGCTTCTTTGCTAGCTATTGTACAACAAATAAAAGACAAATAAAAATTTTTTAAAATTTGTACATAGCAAATGGAATTTTAGCTACATTTTTTTTTTCTGTCTATGTCCAGGCAAGTATTCATAAAGAAAACAAGCATCAAAACAAGGTTATGCAAGCTAGCAGCACTTCTCACTTATGAGCCCCTTTGCTTCTTGAAGGATTAGTTGCTAGAAATAATGCAAACAGAAATGGAGATTCTTAACTTCAATATTTATACAACTACTGCATTATTCAAACAGAGACCAGATTGGTAATTGTTGTATGTTGTTGTCCTAGATTCTTGTATTCCTACGAATTTGACAGGAATTTGGGCTGGGAAAGGCTTAAAGGATTAGAAAGACAGTTATGGAGAGGCAATAGCTTCATCTTCATTAAGATGGCTTGGAAGGTGTTGTTTCCCTATACTAAAGTTGACACTTTCAGTGACCAAAGAAACTGCAGTGCATTAAACTATAGAAGAGCCCTGAAAAATCGAGCCTTCTTTACGTCCGGGTACAATTCAAAGGGAAAGATGTAATACTCATATTCTAGCTAAATAAATAACATAGCAAGAACATTCAGTCCTAACTTGGGACTAAAAGACACATAAAATTGCCACCACCACACCTGTGAAGACATGCTTGCCCAACTAGGGTTGGATTGCTGCCCCAAACGAAGTCTGTACTTGAGTCACGCAGGTGCTGCAAGTGCGTGTGAAATGTCTTTTTCATTATGAGGATGAAACAGGAAGGCATGAAAGCCTAGCAGAGGAAGGAGACAGCCAGGAGTGGAAGCCCTGCTGAACTGCTTCAAAATTAAATATGAAAGAAACAACATTAAGAAAGCAGTGGTTCTGAGGAGGGAGTGCCTTCTCGCAACTCTGAAATACTGGGATTCACTAATGCACAAAAAGCCTTCTGACAATGAGCCTTGAGCTGTCATTCTCCATGTGGGCAAGACTGTGGGAGTTACTGGGGAACCCTATGGATGAGCTTCCAGGGCTCACAAGGTGAAAAATGTTGCTTGGTGTTGAATATTTTGTAAGACTCTCTGGAAGACTATAGGAGGAGGAGAAGTCCAGACACAAGAATACTTGTTTCCCTTTCATTTCCCATTCCCTCCTTGCACTTTTCTGTGTTTGTCAAACTTGTGGAATTTTTGAAAAAAGCAGGAGATGTTATTGGGTTATGTGAATTGCTGTGTTCACTCTTCCTGGTTTTTTCCACAGTCTCTTAGGAAAACTCAATGCGAGGAAGATCTGTTTCTTGTATTTGCCGTGGAATGCCATCAAGTTTTCAATTCATCAAGTGTGAGGCAGAGAATACCTGCCCAGAGTAACTGAAATGGTGCTACTTGTACAACTGGTGATACTCCTCAACCATCATCTGAATGTACTTGAAAGAAGAGAAAAATTGCTAAGTCAGAGCTGGCTTTTCACATCTTACTAATCAATGGAGGAGAAGTGAGACACACAATGCTTACAAGGAAAAGGAAAAAAAAACACTCACAGAAGAAAAAATAAAGGAACTTCTATGCTCCAAAAACCTGTTTGATCAGAAATTTTTCCTACTACCAAATAGCACTGTGTAGAACTGAAGAATGAAAATAGGCAGAATTGAGAATTCAGACCATCTCCAGGTTTGATGTGACTTTTTTTCTGTAGTAATCAAGCATATATTTGGGATGGTAGCAGTTTCCCTGATTTATGAAGCTGAGGATTTGGTCCACTGGTTTAAGGAGGAATTGATGGCTGCTGAGTTATGCTCAATAACCTGCAAAACTGAGCTTCCAGAGAAGTGTTGAAATACACACCAGTGAGGATGATTTTTCACATAGCCAAGTATCCTCTATCTGTAATCTTTGCAAGCCTGAGGCCGTTCCCTTTCTGGTTACAGAAGTGCTTTCCAACTGGCTGGAGTTCTGAAGTCAGGTTCACAGGAAGAGGAGTGAAGGCTGGTCACTGAGCTGCAAATATGACTTCTAGGAATCAAGTCCCACAGCTTGAGCCTGCTGTTCAAAGTGCAGTTTTTCCATGGATAACCAGCTTTAAGGGCTTTTTATGAAAATCACTTTCACTGGATCAAAGCATGGGAACCTTCCCAGTTCTAACTTATCCTCTGTTCCTAATTTCTTGAAATACTGAAAACAGAAATGCGAAGCCTGCAAAATCCAGTGTTTTCTAATCAGGAATAATACTTACATTTAATCTAAAGTTATGTTAAAAGAATTGAGTAAACTGATATAGGAAATGCATCAAGAATAGCTATATATATCTAACGACAGAATCAAGTGCTTTGATGACTTTAACCTGAATCAACATGTAAATTTTGCATCACTTGAACATAAACAGCCATCCGTGGTCGTTTTTGAGGGTGGCTTCCTTAAAGCAACAAAACACACCAGATCCAAGACAGAGTATCCCAAACAAACTGTAGTTAGCTGCTGGGATTAAGTGGTCACTTTCTGAAACAAGCACTTAGTCTTCAGGAAGGTACAGTATTTTATTTCCTTAAAGACATTCATTCAACAAAAAATGCTATAACCTTTGAGTTAACTAACAAAACCGGTGAGGTACAAAATCAATATTTATACACTGAAACTGAAAACTCAAGGGTTTCTGCTGTGCTGAAGAGCAGAATATAGGTCCTTATTATAAACAATCCCTACTGAAAAAATGACAGCTCTGGCACAACTCACAGTAGGAAGGGGGAGAGGTAAGACACATTTTTTTGTTGCAGAGAAATGTAGTCTTGCTTTGAAGAATGGATGTCAGTGAGATCATGCTTTGGACTCGCTCTAACAGAGCTATTTAAAATATTTCTGTGCAGTGAGAGACCTTGTGGTGGAATATGTTAAAGTGTTCAAAATGGTGAAACAAATACAAGGGATTTCAAAGCTGAGCGTACCCACAGAGTCAGAAACCTCAGTGCTTGTACATGTTAGCTGTTGAGGTGGATTTCGAAGGAAGTATGCCAGCTAAACTGAATTATGCTGACTGGTAATATCTTAGTAATGCTTTATATTTTATTCCACTGGTTAAAATTTCAATAAAAAGGATTAGGCAGAAACAGATGAGACTAGCAGACTACCATGACTCATAGTAAAAGCCCAGTAAAGCTGTCTGTGAGAAGTTCCACAATGAAAATCAAAACCACAGAAAACTGTAACTACATTGGGGCTTGACTAAGAAAATTGCAACCTGGTTCTCTACACAGAACATACTAGTCCATTTCCATGCAGTATCATTGCAGAGAAATAAAACACAGAGTGACTACATACATCTGTGCATTTCTCAAGCTTGAGTTTTGTGAAAACTGTGAATATCTAGGCAGATAGAAGATTGAAAAAAATCTCAGTTGTAACTACTCAATTAGCAAATACTGGCCTGGAATATTCTTCCCCATAATAAATCTCACAAGAGTGAGCTCAGAAGGAGAAATTTTCTTTAAGCATCTGTATGAGACACTTTTATTCATTAAATCCCCAATTCATATGAACGTGACTACCCAACCTACTCTCCAACCAGTAGAAAATATGCTTCAAGTATTGGAGGGAATCTGTAAGAGCTCAGGCAGGGTAGCAGCTCTCCTTGAAAGAAATGCTAATGAAAATATATTGAGGTGACTCCTACACTGCCATGTACAACCATATTCTAATAACAAAAAAAAAAGAGAGATATTGTAGATAATGTTGCCGACTACACAACAAATATTTGAGACCAGGGTAGGTGTCAAATTATACCTACTCAGTCTAAGTATAATTTGAAGCAGCATGTGTAAATAACTATATGCAACTAAACTTTTGAAGTGATTCCTCTGTTATTCCTTCTACTATTTCTGTTTGAGAGCTGCTTTATTAAGAACGAGATCTTAGCCTTTTTCTTAGAGTTTATTCCAGTCTGTAGTCCAGCACTTCATCCTGCAATAAGTTGCACTGCAGCAAAGTAATAGAACTTTAATAGAGGACTGTTCACTTGGCACATTCAAAAGATTGCCAAAAATCAGTAACTTCAAAATTTGTAGTGGATAAGAAAGCATGCCTAAAAAACAACAACTGTAGGATCCTTTCAGAGTCACCTGACAGCACTTAGTTTTTCTTTATCCAACCTTTAGGTCATGTGACATAAAAAATAATTACCTGGGTTTTTTAACAGGAGCTGTCTTCTTTTCTGTTAAGAACACCACATAAATTGTAAGTTCTTGTAATTTTTTTTTCATATATCTGTCTGTATAAATACATATATAACAGCTTAATGAGGAATTTAATTCTGTGAATCCCTGCTGTCTGCTGGCACATAGTTCTACTACACTCAAAATATTTAGTGATTTTTTTTTTCCTTATTGTTTTCAGGTACTGTATTTCATTCAGCTCTGTGTTACAGCTACAGATAAGATCCAAGGAACCTTCAGGGTCTACTAACAGGTGTCCAAAAAGATGTGTAGCTGGGGGTTTGGCTGCTCATCCTTCTTATATTGATCATGTGGTGCTATGGCACAAGAGCTAGATTGAACACTTTGTTTCAGAAATTCATTTCAACAGAAAAATACTTTGTGATAAACACTCCATTCCCATCTCCACCTGCCTTTTTCACCCCATTCTAGCAGAAAAACTTGATCTCCATAAAAATGTCTGACTGAAAAGGTCTTCCAGTGTAGTCAAAGCTGGAAAACTTGCACTTGGAAGTAACAGTTTTTCCCACATGTGACTTGAAATGTATTCACTCTCATTCATTTCTCTGGCTTGACTAGATCTTCCATGATGCTCTCTGCCATCAGATTCCCATAATCCACTAGAAAAGGGAAAAGGCTTCTCCTTATATCAGAGGACACTGGCTGGTCAAGAACTCAAGATCATAGAAAGTTGTAAGTCCCCTGAACTTCAAGCTGTCACATTTTAGGTTTTAGCCGACTTTGTACTTTTAGACCTTTAGCTTCTGATTTTCATTCTTTTCTTTATTTTTTTGTTTGTTTGTTTGTTTTTGAAGAGTGATCGTTTCTGAAATGAGGAAGTAATCTGAGCATAAAAACCATCTCCTGTTGTGCTTTTTGGACTTGTGCCATTGTCTGGGGACTTGAAAGGGCAGAAATTACCTGTATAAACGGTCTTTTCTGCCAACGAGGCAAGCAGGATAAATGAGAATAGAATGCATCTTTGCTGAGGGTGAAATAATAATTCTATCCTTAATTCAACTTCACTTGGGTATTAAGAGTGATTGAGAAAGGGTATGCAAAAAGTCTTGGTTTATGCCCAATATGAACAAGTACATAGAGTACCAGTGCATTAAAAATTATGTTCCTCATTCTTTCTAATGTTCTTTTGGACGGTGAAATCATTGATAAAACTTGAATACCAGTCACAACATGAATAATACTTATGTCAAAAGTTAGTCCACAAATGAACAGAGCACACTGCATAAAAGGTAATGACCCACTGAAAAAAAAGAATCATTTAGAAGTATAAGAAAGGAATTTTATACAGTCCTTCCTTATGAGATCCTCCCTAGAACAACATATTTCAGTTCAGTGAAAATTAAACACCTCAAATAGAACACTATAAGCGTACCTGGCAGGGAAAATAAACTTAACTTCAACACCAGATAATCTAAAGTCATCATTCCAGTCAGATTTCTTTGATTTTTAGGTGATTGCTGCGGGGGGAACAAATAATGACAACGATTTGTGGCTTCCTCTTCTCCTTTCCTTTCTAATTCCCCTCCCCCCCACCCCCCATATCCTGGCACAAAACCACTATCTTTTCATTATTTAGAAAATTTCTGATATTTCACAGAAATAATATGAAGACTTTATGCTCTTTATCCACAGATTTATTAATGTGTAAATAGTCTACATACCAGTCTACCATCATGATTTGCAGTCTGGAAAAAAGGAGAAATACTTTCGTAGTTACACTGACCATTGAGTTTACAACATACTTAAGTACGTGGATTAGCTAGAGCCTAAAACTGTAAGAAAAAATAAATTCAGATTCAGCTGTATGTCAGGCTGTACATCTATAAATGTATGTCATCATCATACTGCTTCATCCTTTCTGACTCTTTGTAAAGATATTGACAAGAAAAATTCAAAAGAACAACGGATTTTTAGAAATGCACCTTCATCTCAGGTTGCTACATTTCTCCAATTTCTGCTATCATATTTTGCTTTCACAGACATTTCATTAGCATCTGAAGGCCTGCTCTGACTCTTTCCTGTTCCACAATAGGGTAGTATGAACAGATAATTTGACAAGTAAAATAGAGTTTCATCTCCCACAACACCTGTACTTGCCTTTAAGACATTTATCTATTCTCTGAAACATTCGGATTGCTTTATTTTCTGTGCCCTTAAAGGGTCTCATTCTGGAATTATTCATTAACTTAAATGGAGTCTAAGGAGAACAAGACTTCTCTATACTTTCCACCAAGCCTACCATATTTCTGCAGAAAGCTACAATAAATTATCTTTCTATGTTACCAAACTCCTGCTGTGTGTTGTCATGGAACTCACAGGATATTTGCTGAAAATGATCCTTTCCCAGGAAATATTTGGTGAATTGGTAAATTTAAGTCAGCAACAAGAAAAGCCACTCTTGTACACTTCCAATTAATTCTTCCCATGACAACAGCACTTTATTTTGAGCTGAATGCTGTTCAGCTGGATGAGATGCAGCTGTTCCAGTAAGAAAGGTCTTGGTTTTGAGTGCTGGATGCTCCCCACTCAGACAAGATGCACTTGATCATTGTGTCACAGCAATTGCTTTTCATCCCAGCTTAAAAACTTTCCCCCCTAAAATGCATGCCTGTCCCTGGGCTACCAAAACTCCTTTTAAGCTGCTAGTCCTGATATTTGCTACCTGTGTTAAAAAAATATAAATTGAAAGCCTATCTGGAATAAAGGAACATAGCACTAGGGTTTCTTCCTATTCTCTGTGGCTGAAGCAGCTCAAGGCCTGTTAGCAGACTTCCATTGGACAGAGCAGCAATGGTCCCAGTGGTCTGTTCTACCAAAGACAAGAAAACAGTCTTTTGCACCACGGAACAATGCACTTGCAGTCCCTAACTCTAGCATACAACAGTGGCATTTCCAAGCAGGCAGCCCATTCAGGTAAGGGCAGTACAGTCCTGCCTATACAAAATTTGCTGAAATGGTATCAGTGTGTTCCAGCAAGAAGTGAAAGTGTTAACCAGAAATCTTGTATAAATCACATTCTTCAGGAATCACTCTGTTACAACAGATTGTGCAGCAGTATTTTTTCCCACTCTTTCTGACAAAATCACCCTAGGCAAACTTTCTAATTAGAGCAGCAGATGTATGCAGTGCCATGTCTCTGTGAAGTTATTATGCCCAAACCAAATTTTGTCACTAGCAGCCAATAATTTGTTTGTCTACTAAGGGCTTGAAGTGGCCGTATCAATAATTTAAAAACATACTAAGAAGAGGAATCCATTTAAAATCTTCTGGGAAACCCAGTCATAAAACAGTGCATGTTCAGGTTTCATTCACAATATTGTCTTTTTAAAAATACAATATTACTAATTAAGGCTTAGTGCATTAGGCCATTAGTACTTGAGTGATTCATGACAGCATAATGATCTTGCTTATAAGTTGTGCTTTAATTTATAGGGTACTAAGAAAAAACAAAGTAAAAAAACCTAAGCAATTTGCAAAACTGAAACTCATCCAAAAACTGCTTGGAGTAATTTCTCCTGAAAAGTGATTTCACTGTGCGTAAGTGCTATGCTGGTAAGAAAATGCTTCCTATCAATAATTAAAGTGTGATGAAAGTTTCATGTGTCAGAAGACATCCTCAAAACAGGGCTACAAAGAAGAATGTTCCTTTTTATTCAGACCTTCCACATTTAGAATCTCAAAATGCTACCCTTCTCAAAAGAAGCCTATTAAATAAACTATTTAGTGAAATATATGACTATTCAAAATGCACCAGAAGCTGTAGTAACAATGTAAATTAACACAATTGTAACAAAAGTTGCAGCAGAAAACAAAGGTCTTCACAGTGCCAAGCATCCCTAAATGCCACAGTTAGCCATGAAACAGATGGATGGTTATCAAGTCAGGGTTATGAACAAAAGCATTCCAGAGAGGACCTACAAACTTTTGTTGATTGCAAGTGTCTTAGTTATCTCAGAAGGTCTAGCCACTGACTTGTATCGCTGGAGTATGTCAAGGGTCTGCTTGGAGCCCAACAGAGACAATCACAGTGTCCTCCTAATCTGTCCAGGCACATATCTGGAAGAAACTTATAGGGACTGGATTGTATTTTGAGCTTTACAGTCTCATAGCAGATATGGCTGATACCAGCCAAAGAACACAGGAGTTACTGGAGACAGAGGTGGAAGGCAAAAAGCATATGGTCAAGAGCCTTTCAGAAAAACAGTCTAAAAATAACAGTAATTCTGCACTCTGGCTTGAAATATCCACATTTGATACCGACAAAGACAGAAGGTTAGCAGGATTTTCAGAGGTCTTTGGCATAAAATCTGTTTTAATACTGATGGAAGTTAGTGACTGAAACATGTTACAGTGGGATTTTCCAAGAGCACTAAGTTTTCATACAGCTTATCCCCGTTTCCTCAGCTCTAGTTACCGAACTTTGTCTTCACACTATGTGATAGCACCTATGTACAGGTGGGAGGGCCATCCAGTTTCAGAATGGCCGAGATCGCTGACCTTCAGCAGCATTCCTCAGGAGAAAACAGTCCCTCTGCTGCCAAGGAGACACCTTCATCACAACTTTGCTGATCCGTGAGTTTGCAAACCATTCTGCAAGTGAGCTCTGGTACGCTGGATCAAAACATTAAGCAGGGTAAAGAGCAGAAAGCTAAACTCTTGAGACACATAGCTGGGTTTGAACGAGGTTACTGTGAGCAAATTGCAGCCAAGACATTTGAAGGCAAGCCTGTCACACTGCTAAAACACTACTGAAATGCAAATTCTGCATGATTCTGAATGGATGATGGGCTCGGCATCAGGCCACTGACTGCAACTGCGTAGATGCCTGCTTCAAAAATAACTGAAGTCATTATAGTCTGAAGAATTAACTAAACCTCTAAATAAGCATATTTTTATACTTTGCCCTTTAAATGGTTTGATTTTACAGAGCTAATCTTCTTCGTGGCATTTGGAGCAACATGGCATGTTTAGAGCAACATCTGGATTGATAGAACCATTTATATAAAAAACCCTTCAGGTTTGTGGGGACAAACACTAAATTTGGACTGAACTCTCTCAGTCAATCTCCCTAGTTCTGGCTATCTAATAGGCAGGTCAGGCTGGAGCGCCCTGTATTCAAAAGCCCGTAACTCTGGAGAGGACCAGCAGTCTTCTTAGATTTTCCTCCAGAGTCTTGTTGAAGGAACTGGAGTCAGACTTGTTGTGTGGCAAACCTGCTCTCCTCTAATGCTGAATAAAGACTCTTCTTGATCTCCTGACCTTCCTGTATCTTTGGCTATTCACACAACTTGGAGTCTGTAATCCCCTCTCCACCTGTTTTCATGCATCTAATTAATCAGTTACTATTTTAAAAGTCTACCATGTAGAGCTTCATCTCATGAAAAGTTTGTTTCATCACATTTCAAAATGTAGGTAACTTCTGTTCAGCAAATTCAAAACTTGTCTTCAACAGGCTCTCTATTTAGCAGGCTGTGGTACACAAGTACTCTTGGTAATGGAGTTGCAGCAATTAGGTCTGAAACCATCTGAAGGTGCCACCTGTTTTTCAATACTCAACTGCTTTGATCAATCTTTACTTTGTAGGAGCTTGGCATGCCATTATAGGCCACAGCTGGTATTTCCAAGTTCTTGTACTCATCCAATTTTATCATTACTTGATTACTGAAAGTCAAATTGAATAAACCTTGGGCTACATCATCCCTCCCTGCTCCCTCTCCCCTCCCACATCGTGCAAAACCTGAAAATCTCTGATTTTGCTTTTCTTAGCTTCATGTCCATTACCCTATATTTTTTCCTTCTGGCTGCTTCGGGTGTTTTTTTCCCCCTCGATTTATGGAAGACCTAACATTTTCTAAAGGAGGTAAGAATTAATCTGTAGTTAATATATCCACATTGATAAAAGGTTGACTTTCTTGTTTTGGTCATGCAAAATTAGTCTCTGAATAATGAGATGCCATTCACAGCGGCATCTTAAAAACTTTTGACAGGGCTTCAGTAGAAACTCCAAACTAACCCTATGCTGTCCCAGGAAATACAGTGCTCTTACGGGTTAATTGTTATGATATTATCTGCTATGATACCTCTCTTTGATGTGCTGATTCTTACCATAGCAACAGCATGTGGAAAAAAAAACTTCAAAATCAAAAAACATTCAAACCATCCCAGGAAAACAGGTCATACACTGTGACAGGATATATTATTATAAATTTTTTCCCAGACAACAGTTCATTTTTTAATTAAAAAAATCTGCTAATTCTTTTTTATATTTTTAATAACAGCAACATAAACAACACTTCTGTGTGCACTGCTGCGTTCTTTTCAGCCAGCATAAACATTCTGGATTGATGAATAGAGTCAGTGCTAAGGACTCCAGGCTTCATCCCAGCCCCAACCTTTTTGCATGCACACGCTGGCAATCTATTCCCCCACACAGATTTTGAATCCCTTCCATGCCCAGGTCTGCAGGACAAATATGACTCAGAGCTGACACCTACAAACACTGAAATGTGAAACTGCAGCCCCACTAGGTTAAATGGGACAAATCCAGTGAGTGAAGTTATTTGCACATCCAGGTATACAGAAGTCTTTAATGCTGTGACACACACCCTTTTCCATGAAGAGGATGTCTACACCAGGATTAAAGGTGGCTCATTACTAATGGGCTAATACCTTGCAGATAACATGCACAGTCATTCTGCAGGCAAGGCAAATGTCAACGGCCCCAGGAGAAAGCAGAAGGGAGTGTTTGGTGTCATGCAGCTGATACGAGTTGCAGTTCCAGCTGCTTCATTCGCTGTGGAATATTACTGTATTCAGATAATGCTCATTGTTGCACTATTATAGCATTTTTGTAGTAGATACTGCTTACTGTGATATTTAAAATATCTAATAAATATAGCAGAACTGTATCTTATCCATCCATACTACATTTCCAACAGAAGATTAATGACAAGTAATATAGGAAAGAGTGTTTTTTTAAAAAATGACAAATGCAGTAATTCCACTTTAGGTAGCTACTAACCTACCTGTATAACATAGTAATATATAAAATAGTTTACATTTGGCTGAACTTGATAAAGACAGTGAGAGTCATATCAATCTAACTATGAAGGATTCACATTTCCTTGTAAAATCATATTGATTAAAATATTTCACACATAGGGGCAATGATTTTAAAGTTGCAAATTATTTAAAAGCTTCAATATCACAACTTTTCTCTTTGGTTTCTGAAAAAGAGCAGAAACAGCAAACTGAAAATAACATGAATGGATGGAATAAAACAGAATATTTCAGTTGGGAGAAATCTACAATGATCATCTAGTCCAACTGCCTGACCAGTTCAGGGCTGACCAAAAGTTCAAGTACATTATTAAGGGCATTGTCCAAATGTCTCTAAACACTGACAGGCTTGGGGCATCAACCAACTCTCCAGGAAGCCTGTTCCAGTGTTTAATCATCCTTGCAGTAACGAAATGCTTCCTCGTATCTAGTCTGAACCTCTCCTGGTGCAGTTTTGAACTGTTCTCATGAGTCCTGTCACCAGGTCCCACGGAGAAGAGCTGAGCACCTCCCTCCCTGTGTCCCATCCTCAGGAAGCTGTAGAAAGCAATGTCACCCTTCAACCTCCTCTTCTCCAAACTAGACAAGCCCAAAGTCCTCAGCAGCTCCTCCCAGGATATGTGTTACAGCCCTTTCACCAGCTCTGTGCCCTCCTCTGGACATATCACACCTTCACATCCTTCTTAAACTGTGGGGCCCAGAACTGCACACAGTACTCAAGGTGAGGCTATGTCAACATTGATGCCCTTCACTTTTCAACATACACTTTTATTTCCAGTCCTCTGTTTACATCACACTTCAAGGATCACAAATAAAAAAATATATGTTCCCTTTCCCAGTAATTTTAAAATCAAAAAATGTGTGCAGAATCAAAAGTTAGTAATTTCCAGCTTCCCAAATAAAGTACTTTTGCCAAAGCTACATGAAATCCAATGCATTCTTGATTAAGACTATTAGATAGTGAGACTGGAAAATAATTTTGCTTAGAGCATAATGGCTACCTCCTATTTGAAAGATTAATGCTTAGAATATTGCATCTGTGTAAGTCTTAAAATATCAGCTCTCACCAACTGAAATTTAATCCAAAGGGGAAACAGGACTTTTTTTCAAGCTAAAAACAAAGGTTCTTTCTATCTTACTTGAACTATTTATAGTAAAAAAACCAGAACTAAGCCAAATGAAAATGAATCTGCAAAAACCCTGTGGAACACTGTGCACTGGAAGACCAAACCTCCCAAAACAGAAGTGTGGGTAAGGCACTTAACATATCATTCACTCTCTGAGGGTCAGTAGTGAAGTCTGGTTTAAGATTAGTCATCCATGAATGAGGAGCATGACCAGAAACCTCTTGTGTCTAACTTTAGACCATCATCCGTTCTCTGCAAGAATTTAGGAGTCTTCACCAGAGCTGATCCCTGTCTGGTAAGAACTTTTCTTTTTAAGCCTAGCAGTGAGCAGGACTGCTTCATATTTTGGGTCAGTAAACATCATACAGAAAAGGCCACTGAAGCTCAAGTACAGGATTAGTCCAAGAACAAAGTAACAAAAGCAGGCCATGAACATATTTATGGGAAAAAGAAACTAGAAAACTGAAACAGCCTCCAAATAGAGTATGGGAACTAAAAAAATCCCTAAATACTTGTAAGAAGGAGTTTGATCAGTACATGAAAGGAATTGTATGACATCTTGGCTGCACAAGCAAATGACTGAACTGGATAACCCAGAAGAATCAGTCATATCTTCTTAGGAGCATGCAATTCTCTATAGGTATGCTTAAAGGAAGAAAATGAAGCTTTTAAAAAATCTGTTATGAAAAGACACCAGAACCCATAGAACATGATCAAAGTAAAATCTAAGATCATCAGCTAGCACTTGTGATTTCTTAGACTTTCAAAATATTTTATTTAAATAAGTCAGCTAAGATTTTTTAAAACATATCTTTTATTCCAGTCTAGACAGCATGACATCATCTGCCAGCATCTGACTTCTTACAGGGCTGGGTAAACTGTTCTTTTTCAATCCTCTTCTTTAAAGAGTGGAATCCATAATGTGGTTTATAGCATGTGTGTATTTCTGCATAATCTGATTTCCCCATTTAATATTTTAAAACAAATCATTAAAAAGATAACCAATAAGACCTGGGAGCTTTATATTTCATTTACTACAAAACATATTCTGGTCTTTGCCTCCTTTTCTCTGATGGCATTCTATTCTGAATTTACTTTTGTTTTTCTATATTGTTTCTTCTCATTCCAAGAGAAACTTGAAGCCTACATTACCATTTAAAAGTAAGCTTAACACAGTCTGCACATGTATAGCACTCTGCAGGTGCAGCTGTGAAACAAAAAGGGGCAGAAAGATGTTTTGCTTGGGAGCCATAAACACTGGGTTAATAAACCATACAAGTCAGTATGGAATATGCTGGGGCCCATGAAGGAGGTGCACAAGAAGGTTGTGAGATGGAGCGTAAAGCTGCTGGTGGGAATGCTGAGCACTGGACTGTCAGTCAGGATCCAAGGAGGTGAAATAAGCCCCAGTTCGCAGGCACCGCCCTGCTCAGCAGGGGTAATGAGGAACACAGTAGCCACTTGTGAGGAGTATGGTACTCTAGGACCCTCTGCCACCCTGCTGCTCTTCAAGCTGTCCCCGAGGAAAAAAAGCCCAACTTGATCATGTAATTAAAGACTACATTAGCAGATGTGCCGATGAATGATGAGATAAATACAAAAAAAATATAAACACTGACTTTTTGTAACTTTTAAGAGCTTGATTTTGCCTCCTAAGTGTTTTTAGCATCTTTTTTCCTTTGCATGCAGCCATTTTAACTGTTCACTGTAAGTACTGTCCCAGGTGGCTTCTTCTTTCCATTGTGTTATCACTACATGTCTTCCTAGCCAGCCTCTCTTCTAAATAATTTATAACTCAGAATCTCACCAGGACTTTCAGACCAAGAGCACAGATCCATCAGCAGCCTAAGTCAATTTTATGCTGCCCTTTCCTATGCCCCCCCCCTCTCTTTGCCTTGAGGAGGCTGTAATGTTAATATGAGCAGTTAGTCAGATGGACCAAAGATCTGATTTGGATGAATTTTTGTTTTTTTCATATTACTAGTTGCAGCACACCATTTGGAGGAAGGAAGGAGGAGCGTGTAGGACTCCCTCTGCAGAAGCAATCTGGATTTAGATCAACTTAAGCTGATCTTGAAGCTATACTTTAAACTGACAGTGTACAGCTCCCTTTCAGCCTGAGGTTTTGCTTTCTAACATTAGTCGTGCTTTCTTCCAATCCAGCCTCCATCTCTGATATTTGTCTTGTGCCTTTTATCTCTTCTGTTCTGTTAAATCTTATTAATCCCATTCCTGTGCAGTGCCTTTCTCTCTTCCATCCTCACTGCTAAGGACGTCCCCAAACTTAACTTTTATTTGGCATTTTTGCTTATACAGGTACTTTGTTACCCTTTTCTTTAATCCTTTTCTTGATTCCAGGTATTTTACTATCGCTGATTCTGCCTTCCATCACTTTTATCTCTAGACTGCACATATAGGTGTCATACACAAACAAAATATGAGTGAGAGTGCAAATTTAGAAGTTGTTTTTAAGATCTCAGCCTTGAAGATCAAGCCTGAGTTTGCCTTTGCAATATGTACTGAAAAGATCTCACAGGAGTGGATGATCTGATATTATCCATATGGCACTAAAGATTTCACCTTCAGACTTGAAAGAATCAAAATCCTCCTCTTCCCAGATTCTTGCATATTGCTTGGCAGGGGAATCCTGCCAAGCCCAAATGCTAATACAAGCACCTATCCCCGCTCAAAAAGCAGTCTTAAACTAAGTCAGTGGCTAGGAACAGTCAAATCTACAATTCTTTTCTAGTCTCTACCCCACATTACCACTGAAAGCTAACTATAAAAAGAGAAGGAAAATAAATTATCCTCTCCTGGTCTTTCATTTTACTATTACTGCTTCTTAAAATTTTGTCTATGTACTACAAAACCCAAGAGAGGGGTTGCTGAGATGACTAATTAGTTGATGTCTGTAACATAGAATCACAGAATGGTTTGGGTTGGAAGAGACCTTAAAGATCATCTAGTTCTAATCCCCCTGCCACGGACAGGAACGTCCTCCATTAGACCAGGCTGCTCAAGGCCCCATCCAACCTGGTCTCAAACACTTCCATGGATGGGGCATCCACAACTTCTCTGCACAATCTGTTCCAGTGTCTCACCAGTGTCTCATCTGTGACATGTAAGGAATTACCAAAGAAGTATCCATCTTGAAATATGCTTTCTTTAGACCTCAGATTTTAGAAAAGACTTTCAATTTATTTCATCTTGCCACAGAATCAAGCAGTGACATGTTGCAGAAATCAAGTGAAAGTGCCAAGGAATTTTGGTCTAGTGATGTAAACTGCCTGAAACATGAGCCATCTCACACAAGATAAGCTCCTCTGAGGTAATAATAATAGATACTTCACACCTTCCCTGTTGTCACTGTTCCAGGAGCCTGTTTGGAGTCTCTTACTTAGGTAAGCAATCCTACTGAAGTTAAGGAACTATTTAACACAAATAGGAATTGCTGAATTTAGCCTTAGCTCTGCTACCCTATTTTACAGGTAGGAACAGCATCACACAAACCCCACACTCAGTGCCACTTCTCCATTGGTATTAAAAAAAGGAACTGTTCACATTCTGATTTAAATATAAGTATTTACACTTGCAAAGTTCTCCCTTTCTGTTTCTGTTACAGCTTCTGCTGGGTTATACAAATTTGCAACCTGGTCTAGTGGAAGGTGTCCCTGGAAGGTGGCCATGGCAGGGGGTTTGGAACTAAATGATCTTTAAGGTCCCTTTCAACCCCAAGTCATTCTATGAAGTTTCATTAGTTTCTGGACTACTGATAAATACTGGGATTTCGTCACCCAAGGAAGTCCAAGGAAGCTTACAAGTACATCATGGCCATGTGCTGTTTTCTTCTCCAGAAGGACAGATGTTTTTGTTTATCCTGAGGGGTCTTCTAAGCCCACCTCAGGATCCCATTTCCTTCTCAGCTGATGTTCCCTGTCTTTCACCACCTTGAAGCAGCAGTCATTATGGATACTGAAGCAGCCATCACAACCTAAAGATATTGCTCCAAATTTCTAAGGTTGGCTTGTAGCTGTTTTATACTGAGCTAACCCAGGTAAAAGAACACCAGTGGTATGACTGATAAGAGAATCATACAGTCATGGGTATTTTATTCCACCAGAGCTCAAAGAACTCTACCACTTTGATTTGCTTAAAATTTTCATACTTTCACTGCAGATGAAAAAAAGAAAAATCTTTATGGGAACTTCAAATGATTCATTATAAAATATACTGTTTCATGCAAAGCGCCAATACATTTGCAATAGACCATGTCACCACATATGTGCACTGGTTTTGATGGGGATAAAACCAATTTTCATCACAGTAGCCAATATGAGGCTGCGTTTTGGATTTTTGCTGGAAACAGAGTTGATAACATGGATATTTTCATTACTGCTGAGCAGTGCTTGTACAGCATCAAGGCCTTTTCTGCTTCTCACCCAGTCCCACCAAGGAGGAGGCTGGAGGTGCACAAGAAGGTGGGAGGGGACACAGCTGGGGCAGCTGACCCAAGAGATATGGGGTCATGCTCAGCTTGTAGAGCTGGGGGAAGAAGGAAGAGGGGGATGTTCAGAGTAATGGTGCTTGTCTTCCCAAGTCCATTACAGGTGATAGAGCCAGACTTTCTCCTGGATGGCTGAACATCTGCCTGCCCATAGGAAATGATGCATGAATTCCTTGTTTTGCTTTGCTTGTGTGCATGTCTTTTGCTTTACTTGTTAGACTGTCTTTGTCTCAACCCATGAGTTTTCTCACTTTTACTATTTCAATTCTTTCCCCCATCCCGCTGGTGGGGGGAGAGTGAGTGAGTGGCTGTGTAGGGCTTAGTTGCCATCTGGGGTTAAACCACAACAATATGTCATTTATATTAATGAAATTATGATAACAAGTAGTCATTAAGAGGAGGAAGTTCTCATCAGACTTCAGTGGTCTGCCCTAAAACCTTGCTATAAAACTAACCATTTTTTAAAATGCATACAGAAGAGACTGTCTAAACGTATCAATAATAAATCTTTCTGTGACTATCTATAAGTAAACCAAGAGCCAAATTGTAATCAAAAAAGGTGTAGTCCTGAACCATCCACACCTCCGAAAAACAAATGAATTAATAAATTAAGTATTTTATCTGTCATTCACGGAAGATAAGCATTTTGCTTCCCTGCAATCTATTAAACAGCCACAGCATCTAAATAAATTTAATGCACAGATGAGAAAGTCATAGATGTTGCAAGGTTCTTAGATCCATAACCAAAATTACTGAATTCATACACCCTGTTAAAAGCATTGCCCGTTAGCAGAAATCAATAGTGTGTTATATATTTTGCCCTATAAACAAAACTTAAATCGTTACTGATACAACAGGAGCACTGGAACAGGTACCCAGTTTCAAGCATGGAGTTACAGTACGGGATTGAATGGGACAAACCAGCCTCACCCCACTTCAACCAGGAATTAACTGGGCTCCTCAAAGCAGATCCCATAGGACAGGAGTCAGGGACTGACTTATACTATGAGTTCTCATTCTGAAAAAAGCATTCCCTTTGAATTATGTTTAAAAATGTGTCTCCCCTCATGAGACATGAAATTTCATATTCATGTCAGGCAAATTCTGAATGTTTTACCTACAATACCACAGCTGTTCTTGTGTTTGGTTGGAGTTGGTAGAGCTGTTACATTGTGTTGTCCAAAATTAATGATAATACTCTTTTCCCTTTCCTCCAAAGACTTTCTCCATACAAAACAGCCTTCAGCCTATGCAGGCAAGTAGGCCATAATAGCTGGATGCAAATCCAGGGAAAACTGGAGTAAATAAAAACATACCACAAAGAAGAAACACTGTATCTGGAGACCCCTCTCAACAATTATTTTCCACTTGACCTTCTACAAACAGTTGTCATCAGAGAGCTGTGTTAGCACTACCAGACTGTAATTAAGTCTTCTCTATCTCATAAAATGGGAAAACCAAGCAGATTGCCGAACCCAAACCACGATGTAGAGGATTTTAATATTGTTAAGGGTGAAGGAGCGCCTTGCTATCTTAGCCCTGAAAAACTCAGCCACTCCAGCACCAGATCGTCAGACACTCTGCTTTCCAAAGAGACACACTCCTCCTTTCCCTGCTACGCCTAAGCACTTGCTACTGCTGACACTCATCTACATACACCAAGACTGGGAAGCTAACTGCTTGTAGACCTGTTCAGCATTTGGCTCTTCAGAGTAACGTGTTTCCCAGGAGGAAAATACTAATTTTCTTGTATGCGTGAGCAAGTACAGCAGAATAAAAATACCTATTTTATTACAAAAACTCTATTACCAGTGGACAAAACACAGTCATCTTTACATAAGGAACCTCATTCGTCTAAACATTTTAGAATTACAAATATACACTGAGGTGGAAACAAACTCACATAGTATCATTTAAAACTAGTAAAGAAGGAGGTACTTAAAGAGGAGAATGGATTAATTTGTCTTCACGTAAATTATGATACTTTTAATGTATATTGCGATTTGCAATCTGCATGGATCTAGATAAAATCACTGCACCCCATTCCCAAAAATACCAGGCAATATTGTGATAGTTTTCATTTACTTTGCTAAAAATTTAAGAAAATCTGTGGTTGATACAGCTTCCTCAATAAGTACATCCAAATGAAACAGCAATTTTGCCCTGCAGCAAACTATCGCAGAATCTGATGGGTAGTTGTAGTTTAGGACAAGAGAAAATATATATGTTCTTCTTTTGTGAAACCACCACATTCACAGAATAAAAACTCCTTTGACAAAGTATTTTAGGCTGATATTGCAGAATAGTAAGGTGCAATACTACAAGAAAATAATTTCAGTTGATTAAAAGTATAGAGAAATCCCACCTTACTTTTATAAGCAAAAAGGTCCACAAAGTCAGAGTGACTCCTGAACACTCCATTACTTTGTTCATAGTGATTCACATCTTTATAAGGTTTCTTTCAAAAACAAACAAAAAAAGCTTTAGTGGTGAACACATCCAAGGTTTGAGGTTTTATCCAAGACTCAAAATATAAATTAAAGGGACTTTTAAATAAGCAAAGTGGTGGTGTGCTGCCACTCATGTCAATGGGAACAACCACCAGAACAAATTCAACATTAACCTTGCTTCAGTGTTTTCATACCCAGCTGAAAGCACTCTTGCCGTTCACTTGTTATGATAAAAAAAGACAAATACATGACTTGCTCTTTTTTGATGTCAAACATCCCATCTTTTTTTTTTTTCACCAACGTCAACAGCTTAGCAACCAACGCAAGGAACTTAGTGTGTAGATTTGTGAAGTGAGCACTGCTTTTCTAGAACTAGTTAAAGGATATCAAGACAGTTCTCTTTAAAAGCTCATGAGAAAAACAATGTTAAATTTTTTCCATTTCTTGACATGTTTTAGTATTGCTGTTGTAAAAGAAAACATTTATCTGTAAACATACAATATGCACCCAATGTAAAATCTAAATAAAACGAGGCATTACAGATCTCTCGGCAATCACATCCTTTGGAAATATCCTAAATCCTGACATGTTGAGGAAAAAATCCTAGCTACTGCTGAACACAAGTAACTCCTAGTGACTTCAGTAGGAGTTGTGGCTATTTCAGCCTTCTGTGGATTAAAACGAGGAGGCATGATTTTTATCAACAGAACAAGAGCTGCTCAGCGCTACATGTGATTGAAACAGCAAACTCTATCAAATCAGAAAAATTGTACCTCATCTCAGTGCTTACCAAGAAAACCTGTTTAGCTAGTAGTCAGGGTTCAGCAGAACAGCAGCTGACAAGGTAACACGCATCGCCCGTACTTATTTATCTAAACTGCTGGTGCACTGTGCTCGTTTTCCATCCCTTTTTATTACCCTGCATACCTTCAGGGATGATGTACACAGCACATCAGGTGTCTCTGCCCTCACTGGTATTAAGCGTTAGGAATGCCACAACTCACTCAAAGCATGCTTCCCACTTTCACAACATCAGCCAGCCACAGCAGAAAAAAAAAAAAAATCCCAAGGCAAACTTGTGTAAAATGTTTTAATTTAGGCCAACAAGAAATGATGAAATGACCCTTGACAGCAAAAGACTACTTCCGTGACTGCTCATTTTTGCTGATGTACAGAGCATGTGAGAAGACAGCTTATTTTGGAATTGCATTAACTAGATAGGAAACAGTAATGTTCCTGTATCCATGAAGGCCTCTAAACACAGAAGAAAACAACTGTTTTAGCTCATTTGTAAACTTTTAGATGCAAAAAGGATTCAATCTGTTAGAAAACCACTTATGCAAAGTGCTCTTTCATGTACTTTGGATACACTAGATTTCATAAGCAAATTCAAGTTTCATAGTCAGACAAGTGTACTGCTTTTGAGCTCTGAATACTTGAAACTGTGTATCATCGTGAAGCCAGTTTTCCTTCCAAGTTCTTAAGCAACATCACTGCGTGTTTTGAAACAAACAAGGGAGATGGGAGATGTGAAAAATGCATGAAAAAGAGCTAGAGGCTGTTATTTTGCTTTATATTAAGTGACACTTCGCAAATGGCATCCTGCAAGTTATGCCTTAACTCCTTGTTAAAATGCACCTAAAATCTATATTACCCCACTTCACACACACAGGTAAAGTACATAACTGAAAGTGCATTAAAAGACTTGGGGCAAATCCATGAAACATATAAATTACTTGATTGCCTCTGAATAATAAATTGTTCCCCAGCAGATTGATAATAGACTGTTTTACTGTAGAAACACATTTCTGACATCAATAGGCACAAATTCGCTGGAGAGATGAAGAATGAAAAATGGTTTAAAACAACTTTGAAACTGGGAAGTAAGTTGGACTGCAATGCTTCTGCTGGCTGGCCAAACTGATGTTTCATCTCTCTTTTTCTCACTGAAGACCAATATGTGACAGCAAATGATCCATGTGCTTTGGATCACAATGCTATTTTCCCCACTCATCCCTGGAATAATACTGTCTCAGGCTGCTGGAGGAACAGAAATGCTATCAATTCACATTAGCTGTAAAGTTTTCCTTCTCAGCACTCCTCTACTGAGAAGCCAGGAGAGGAATGGGAGCCATCACCTTGAAGGTGCCAGTAATGATCTATGGAAAGATGTCCTGGAGCACAGGGAACTGAACTCTTTGGAGAGCTATGTAGCTTTTCTGCATCCCTGACCGATTTCTCCATCAGCAGCCTCTGCTGTGCTCCTTGCTCTATGCACAGTGACTCTTTGGAAGCTTTAACACTCATCATCCCATGAACACGAAATACAAATGCACTTCACAAACAGATATGCACACACACGCTCACTCTCGAGACACACGTGCACACACACACATTCGCTCCCCCGGCATCACATGAAATTCAGTCCAAGTCCCCTGTGTACTGCGTAAAAACAGAAACCAAGCATACACACAACAACAAAAAAAACAAACCAAAACAAAACCACCCCCCCAAAAAACCCCAAAAAAGCAACAACAAAAACCCAAAAAACCCCCCCAAAAACCCCACAACAAAAAACCC
>VXAY01000993.1:572382-697184 GCA_013399855.1 Oxyruncus cristatus
CCTCCCCTCGCCTTCCCCTCCCTCTTCTCCTTCCCCCCTCTCATCTCGTTTCCTCTCATCTCTTCTCGTGGTTAGAGATATAACAAAAAATTCTTTCTAGATCACCAAGCATCAATTGAATGACACATGTTAGTGATGTGTCTGGAAGAGGCATGGTACCAGCCTTTCTAGTCCTTGCTAATGTTATCTGCAGATGCTGGTTTTATCAGTGGAAGTTAGAAAGTGCGTTTCAGGCCAATAAGTAGACTGTCTTTAATAATATTATCTCGCTCAAATGGAAAAATATGTATTTATTGTTTCAGTCCATTTGAGATCCTCTGACTGTTTCTGATGTCTAGACTTTTGTCCGTTTCACCCAAGTATGGTAAAGTGTATGAGTCATGACCAGGTGTGAGGGGAGTCCACTCATCACTTCGAAGATTATGGACATCCTTGGGAACTTTTCATGGAGCATGTCAAAACATTCCATTAATGTACACTGTCAAATTTAGTGTGGATGTGCAAGCAATAGTACTTGAAGGTGATTGGGAAGTCCCCAGAGATCACAAAAGCCAATCACTTCACACTGCACTCTGTAAGAAATGATCTCTCAGTTAACTGTTGCTCTGTAAGGGGTGTAGCCTTGCAACTTTGTTTTCTCTTGTACAATGCAATAGAAGAATATATTCCATGGGTTTTCATAGCATGATTTACCACATTTGTGAGAGAAGGTATTTCACAAGTGTGTGATAGAATTCTGAAAAAGTGACCAGGAAATAAAACAGGTTATGGAATTGAAAAAAAAAAAAAAAAGCAAGAAAAACTACACTGAAGTGAAACACTTCAGACTAGATGACCAACATGAATAAGTGTTATGATCTTATAGTTTATCGATTGCTTTGTTAATATTTTTATGCACTTTGCCAATTATTATCAAAGGCTTCTTTTAAAATGTTAGAGTTATTCTATCCTACAAGTCTTTAAAATGCTAAGCATCCCTAATACTGTGTGGTGTTGAATGAGTTGCATTTGCTATTTCATTGCAGTTTGATGCAACTGACAGCAATTTTAAATATCTAACTACATATTAATAGAAATATGACATGCATTATCATATTTTTCTTCTAAAATTATTAGCATTGTGATAGATCTGGATACAATTTTACATATTGAATTCACATGAACCAGGCTAATAATGTGCACTTGTGAGCAAATCTTTTGTTCCAGACTGAGGCAGAGCAGTTGAGCTGGAAACCAGGCAGACAAATGATGGAGTTATGGAGGGAAATCCCTTCTCCTTCAGCAGAGAAGTAGCTGTTATCTTAAGTTCTCTATTAATATGAAGTTTCTACCCTCTATCCAAGAAAATGCCTACTGTGATCATTAGCCTGGAGACACAGCTGTATTTAAATGTCTGCTTCCTGTCAAAACTGCTCAAAGTATTAAAGATTACTTGTGATACCTTGGCTTGTAAGGGGGTTTTGGAAAGTTGTCATACCTAACTTTTCTGCATTCATTTATTCTGTGGTCACGTGAGTCGTGAACAGTCCTTTCTAGGATAAATTGGGAAATACACGTCTCTAAATGACAGTGATGAGCATTTCCCCCCCACCTACCCCATCCCCTCACCAATTAATTGCTTTTACTATTGAATAACAGCATCAGTCTATTTCCTGCATCCTTCCAAGGATGTCACACAGACTAGGACTACTGGGCTTCTGTGAAAGATGTATTACTCCCATTTGCTTTTTATTTTTCAACAGCTATGTCACGAATGTACCAGAAGCTACTCAAAGTTACTTGTCTCCCGCCACAGAACATACCTTTTCCAGCAAATATTCAACAAGTTCTCAAAATGGCGTTTTGCATCAGTGATTTTTGAAATTACAATTGCATTTTAAAAAGTGAATCGTAGGATGGCTTGGGTTGGGAGGGATCTTAAATGTCATCTAGTTCCAACCCCCCCAGCATGCTCAGTGCTGAGGAGGCTGTTCCATTGCAAAAAATCCCTAAATTTTGGTGGTCACACCAGCTGCGGTGCCCTGTATTAATGGACTCAGTCTGTTTGTTTCTTCCAGTGTTGCTGCCTTCAACTGAAAGAATAGAGGAGAAAATAACTTGTGCCCCAGAATTCCTTACCAACCATCCCAAGCCCCTGAAGTCCATTTTCAATCATCCTTGGACTACGTGTTGCTACTTCTTTGTCCCCTCTATGGAAGGTCAGTAATGGGTAGTAGTTTGAGGGCCTCACCAGGCTAGGAAATTTCCTGGTGATGTCCTTAACCCAGGCCCCAGAGAGGCAGCAGACTTCCCTATGGGTTGGGCCTGGTTGGCATACTGGGCCCTCTGTTCCCCTTAGAAGGGTATCGCCTACAACTATTACCCATCTTTTCTTTCTCTTGAAAGTGGTTGTAATAGGACGGGGGTTGACCTTTCTGATTATGGATACACCTCTGGTGTAATTGGACCTTCATCCTCTTCATCTTTTGCTGGCTTTACACATACAAAGCCTCATACCAGTTGTGCCAAGGCCCCTGGGGGGTGAGGTGAGTGAAGAAGGATTTCACTTGCCACTCAGAGCAAACACGGACTACTCTCCATGCACTCCTTCTTTTACAACTGCTACCTTCTCCTTGCTGGGGGATAAACAGAGGATCCCCTTGATCTTGAATTATTTCTGGTGTCTGTTTCTGTCTCAGGGAGGCCAGAACTTGGTTCCACCAGTCCATTTCCCATTCTGATTCTGTAATATACCTTAACCTGTCTACCTTATCCCGTAGCTCTGCTACCATGCTAAGCAGATGTAAGTCCCCAGGCTCACCCTAAGAGCTCATCAAAGAGGTTTTATACTGAAAATATACAAGGATCCAAAAATCTGCCCACCAAATTTATTAAAAGGGCCTTCAGTTCTTTAAATACCTTGACAAAGCACACAGGAGAAGATGCTAGTCAGGCTTCTCAGGAGCTCAAATAACACACTTTTACTGGCAAACTTTAGAAAATAAGGAACTTGGCAAAAGTTTAAAGGGCAACATTCAATGAAAATAAAGTGTTTCACAAAGCAGTGACTTAGCACATGCTATGCCATACAATTTAGCAAAACCCAACCCATCCATCTTTAAGTTACCCAAATATCAAGAAAGGAGATTAGGAGAAGAAGTAATGAAGGACAGAGGGAGAGAGAGAGAGAGAGAGAGAGAGAGAAGGAGAATTATAGCTACCACCCTAGATCCAGTGTAGATCCAGCTACCAGAAGACCAGGAAATGGCAGGGCCAAGATAACGTGGAGACCGCACGTCTTTGTTTATATCTGCTCTGGCCTCTGTGGCCATGCCCCCCCCCCCCCCGCCATTTAGGATTTCTGGCCCACTGGCCCCTCTGGGGCTGGATTGGGGCCCCAGGGCAGAGTGTAGGGCAATGTTCCTGGTGTGCCAGCCATTCTGAGGCTGGGTTAGAGGCTCCAGGGTGTGATATGGGGCAGTGCTCCTGGTGTGCCAGTGACTGACAGCTGCTCTGGGGCTGGCCAAGGGGGCTTGAAGGGACTGGGTATGGAACAGGGCACTATTCCACCTTCATGAAATTTGACCAGTCCCTTCCACCCTCCCCACACACACACTTGAGTTGGTCCATGTCAATAATTAATATAATAATTCAGTGTCTCACAGCAGGTTGTCCACCTGGTCACATTTGACATAACAGATGTCTCCGCTACAATCCAGTGAAAGACTTAGGTACTCCCTAAAGCCTGAAACTTGGACAGCTGCATGTTTTTTTGGGAGCTCTGCCTCAGTCGGTGAACCCGTTTTGGCAAGTGTAGATGACTTGGCTCCCCTCCGAGTGGACACCATACCTGAGCTCTCTCAGCAAGGGTGATGACCACCACGTGAACTAACTGCCTGAGCAGCAATGCCTCAATGCCCTTACTGCTTGCCCTGCCTGCGTGAACTACTGCGCCATGCCCTGGCTAATGCACTACGCTCTGTTTGCCTGTGAGCATGCTTCTTATTTTGGCACCTAGCACCATTCATGCAAGGCTGACCTCTACAAGCTCTTTCCAATGGATCAGGATGATACTAGCTCTTCCCCCATACTATTAGTTTATTTATTAAACTTTGGTAGGCTATCGGCTCAGACTTCTTGGTAATTCTTATCTGACCAAGAAGATTACTGACAGGTTCATCCATTTTAAAGGGAGACAAGAATGGATTTCTCATTTAGCTGTCAGTCTCTGTTCTTCATTTGTCAGAGAAAAAAGTCAAAGCTTGCTCTTCAATCTGTCTTTCCCATCATATACAGTGAGGCAGAGATTACAACTCATCTCAAGTACTTATAGCAAATATGTTGAGAACAACAAGAATGGGATTGTTTGACTTTGCAAGACATGTACAGTAGCTCAGTGGTGCTACAGGACACCACTGGCAGGATCAACTGTATCAACAATAAAATAGAAGAGCAACATATAGAAGAGTCCTGCTCCACTCATAGATACACAAACTTTGCCTTTTTGGCCTTGTTTTCTTTGTTTCTCATGCTTGTGATAGAAAGACATGAAGTTTCCCCTCTTCTGATGTTGTGCATGTAAAATCTATCAGCAAAATTTTCTTAAGGAAGCAGTAGAATTCTTTTAAATTCATGTGAGTTTTTTAAAATTTTGAATACCAAGGATATTAATCAGTCAGATAACAGAATCAATCACAGCATGGTTGGGGTTGAAGTAGGCCTCTGGAGATCATGTAGTCCAACCCCCTTGCTAAAGCAGGTTCACCTAGAGCAGATTACTCAGGATCATGTCCAGACAGGTTTTGAATATCTACAGAGAATGAAACTTTACAACTTCTCTGGGCAGCCTGTTCCAGTGCTCTGTCACTGTCACAGTAGTTTTTCCTCATATTCATGTGGAACTTCCTGTATTTCAGTTTGTGCTTGTTGTCCTTTGTCCTACCACTGGGCATCACCGAAAAAAAAATCCTCTTGACACCTGCCCTTAAGATACTTGTGTCTATTGACAAGATTCCCTCTCAGTCATTTCTTCTCCAGGCTAAACAGGCCCAGCTGTCTCAGCCTTTCCTCCTCATAGAAGAGATTCTCCAGTCTTGAATTCTTCTCCATAGCCCTACTCTGGACTCTGTCCAGGAGCTCCTTGTCCTTCTTGAACCGAAAAGCCTAGAACTGGACACAGCACTCCAGAGGCAGCCTCACCAGGGCTGAGTAGCGGGGGATAATTGATAACCTCCCTCAATCTACTGGCAGTGTTCTTCCTAATGAACCCCAGGATACTGTTGGCTTTCTTCTTGGCCACAATGTTGACTCACAGACAACTTGTCCAGCAGGACCCCCAGGTTCTCCTCTGTGGAGCTGCTTTCCAGCAGGTCAGCCCCCAGCCTGTACTGGTGCGTGGGGTTATTCCTCCCTAGGTGCAGGACCTTACACTTGTCTCTGTTGAGCTTTGTTAGGTTCCTCTCCACCTAACTCTCCAGCCAGTCTAGATCCTGCCAAGTGGCAGGACAGCCTTCTGGTGTACCAGCTACTCTTCCCAGTTTTGTATCAAGTGGCTTATCCCTTTTAACACGTTCTGTAAACTTTCTTCTTCTCTTTCAGATTTGCCAGAAGCTCCTTACTCATCCCTGCACGTTTCCTGCCCCCTTTGTTTGATTTCTTGCTCATAGGAAGGCACTGATCTTGAGCTCAGAGGAAGTGATGCTTGGGTATTAGCCACCTCTCTTGGATCCCCCTAACTTCTAGAGCCCTAACCCAAGAGAATCCTCCAAGTAGAAATCCAGGTGCAATAGAAGATTTTATTTTTTTTTTTTTTACTCCATAGATTTTTTTTTTTTTAATGGAAGCAATTTCTTAACTTCTAGGATAAAGATAGATTATGTAGAGGGTATCCTAGAACTCAACAGACCAGATGTCAAGGAGCAGCAAGATTCAGCAACTCCCTCAAGGTCAAGGAACAAGGAACCAAGGTGGTTAACCCCTTCCACCATTGCAGCACTCATTCCACAACAGCCAAGCGAGTTGAACAAAACAAGCCTAGAATCCATGGTCAGGTTCAAGCAAGAATCCAGATCATCAGGCAAGTCTGCGTGAAATCAATCCACAAGTCAGTGACAAGATCAAGTCCAGTGACTTCTGGGCATGTCCATCATAAGAGAGAAGGTCTGAGATTAAACTGGATATTCAGACTGCAGATCAGAACCATATGTGGCCAGGCATAGCTGTGGGTGAGCTCAAGACCAGCACACCTAGAGCTTAGCCAAAAAAAGAGATGAAGAGCTTAAAAAAGCCTCTATGTCCATGGGCAGTGGTGTCAGTTGAGGCCCCTGGTAAGGCCAGTTAGTGTCAGAAAGGCTTATTAATGCATTCAGAGCCAAAAGGAGGTGGAGAAGTGATGGCAAAAGGAACTAACTCTGCTTGCTTCTTTGTGTGTGTTTGTGCTAGCAGGAGGGGCCACAGAAAAAGAGAGGACATGCAAACTAGGTGTATAGCAATAAGCCCCTCTAGAAATAAGAAAAAGAGGGAGGTAGAAGATGGGTGATTACAAACCGGAGAAAAAGGAAACAAAACCAATCCAAGATGTGTGAGAACTGGAAGGAGAAAAAAAAGGATAGAACAAAAGAGTAAGAAGAAAAATGTGTTTCCCATGAAAACAATATAGGTATAGGATACAAAGACAATTTTATGGAAATAAGGGAAAAAGCTGGAGTATACATGTTTAGTTTACCTATTTTTGGGGGCAGCTGGAGCTTTGCCCTAATGACTGTGCCTAAAAGGGAAAAGAAGGTTTTGCTAAGTCATTATATTCCATTTCTTTGTTCTCTCCTTCAAAGTGCCTTCATTTTTTCTGCTACATCTTCTTCTGCAGTGATGCAAGTGTCTCTACTCGCCACGGGCGTCTGTAGGATTTCCCATGAAGATGGCTATTTTCCCCTTTGTTTCTGCCTTCTGTTTTCCAGCTGTGCCAAGAATTTCCTAATGCCAAAGTAGCATCAAATCTATAGCTGACTGCATGTTGCTCTCTTTCCTTAGGTATTTTTGGCTCCCTGTTTACTCTGTTAGAAAGGGACTACTGACTTAAAGCAAATCAGACTTTGAACTTGCAGTGATGTGAGTCTAGTTTTACATCAGGAGAGCTTAGATTAGATCACTGTTAGTTGTGCCCAATGATTTCTCAACCCATGTACTCAATTTAAAATGCTTCTTTCAACTTAATGATACCACTTCCCATTTCATGCATCTTCAACCCTTCCATCATCAGTTCTTATGATATTTTTCTGTCAACTCAGATTTTATCAATGCCATTTTCCTCCTACTTCCTAATCACAGATTTAGGCACAATTCTCATTGTCCTTGTCAACCTTGGACCAATGTGCAATTTCACAAAATGAGGATATCATTTATCATTTTATACTTCCTCATTCAGAAGTGTATTTTAAGATAAATCTAAATTCTTATTACTCTGTTCTGTTAAAATATCTCACAACACTTTAATATTTCATGTCATTTTACCTTTTTCATGTTTCATGATCTAAATTCAATTAATAAACAGAATACAGGGAAAAAGTTGAAAACTTATCAAGACTTTTACAACAGAAAAATTATTCCTAGCTCTGATTCTTTTGTGCCCATCCTGCTTTCAAAATAATTGAACCACAGCATGAATGAAAATGTTACTTACCAGGACAAGTGGAGTGAAAATACGAAACAAAATAAAAAAATATTTCAATGGAACATAGATATTACTTAATGATTGCACACATATTGTGCCCAGTCTCTTCTGGCTATATTTGGAAAGAGATAGCTATCTGTGAATTAATCAGAATCAAATCAACATATTAAGTGTAGTTTACCCTTATGCTTATTAATCTGACCCATAATCTAATTTACTCTTCCTCCTATACTTAAATTCATGCATGATCTGACAGATTTGATAATCTAAATTGCCACAATTAATTTCTCCTTTCAGAAAATAATGCATGAAGCATCAGATTTATGGAACCTATATACTTTAAATCAAGTCTTACGTAAAGGTTGTCAGGAAAAAACATGCCTTTTTATTTTTAAACTGACATGTAGAAGGTGTGTTACTATTTCTAGTATGTGATAACAAGAACAGACAGGACGTTGTCCTTCAGTATGGCAATGTAAGGCACATACTCCAGTTACTTTGATTTAAACAATAATAAATCATATTTATTATTATTTGAAGCTGTTAAATATGGAGTGTTGAGCATGGAATTTGCCAAATGAATTGAATCAGTGCATGTATTCATTTGTATTATCTGATTATGTCATCCAGGAAGAAGCAGGTTTTTTTCTGTGAATAATTTGAATCTTCTGTATTTTTGTTTCAACCAACAATGAAAATCATTTGTATTTTCCACTTGACATATCAAATTCCATCAATATTTCAAGAATCTTTCCACGCTGATCCCCATTCTACAAGACCTTTATTCACCAATCTGACCTTCTTCAGAAGTTTTTTTACTGGCACTCAATTCCAGTTGTTTTCACTGGTGACTCCTCAGCACAAACTTGCCTCAGGCAGGTGAATCAAAAGTCCAGTGTCCCTTGAGACAGAGACTGTCCTGGATCATTTAGAAGTGCTTTCAAGATTCTTATTTACACAAATACAGCCTTCCAACCATGTCCCAAAGTTATTTCACTGTGGCCCTGAGCCAGGAGCCTCTCCAGTCCCAGGATGCCAGGGTGGGAGTTGCAGCCACCAGCAGCAGTGCATACTCTCTAGTTTGCTTCAGGCAAAATCATCTGGATTAGTGTAAACTGTTTAAATGCATTTTCCCTCTGGTGAGGTAGAGCCTATGAACTTTAGTATAGAATGGCTCCTATTCTTCTTACATTATATTGTATTAGGGCTCCTGAGTTTGCCCTATGAGATTTTGGCATCCAGATTCAGACATGATAAGCAGCAAGAAGCTCACCACAGCTTCGAAATAACTGCAGATAAACCATAATTAGCATTTAATCTACAAAATTGGATAAAACTTTGAAAATTGAATTGTCATTCTGGCTTACATTTAGTCCTTGCTCAACAAATAGTAGGGGTATTCTTTTCCCTTTCTCTGTGTGTGGTAATAAAAAAGAGATGGTAGCTATCTCCTTTCTTTGGGAAAGTCAGTGGTGGGAAAACGAATGTCCAAAACCTCAGACTTGAATTGCACTGTGACAATTTCTTATCTGGAAGAATAAGAATTCACCCTTTGTAAATTTTCAGAATATGTAGTGAAAGCTATTACAAGAAGGGGGAGGAGGGGAAAAGAGTCATGAGGAAGCAATAGTGAAAAACTTATTTAAAGGTTTTCTTAAGATCCAATTTTTCTGTGAAGTTTCCATTCCTTTCCCACAGGAAATGTATTAATGGTATCAGTGGAGAGAGTAGTATTTGAGGTGAAGCTGGTTTACTGCTTTAAAAACACCACCACCACCAAACAGCATAGACTCCAATTCAGAACAGTTTCAGGGGAAAAAAAAAAAAAGGAGTAAAAAAAAATGCAGGAGCTCTACTACTATAGAGCTTGTAGGAAGCCTTAGAATTTTCTAGTATGAATTGGTCAATGGGTTGTTGTTTTATGCCAAAACCCATAATATAATGTGCTGGTTTGTTGGAATTCGGATGTGCTAAGAAACATTTCTTTGAAAAAATCCATGGCTCAGAGTGATTAATGGATAAAGGAGATTTTCAAAAGTGCCCACCAGTAGTAGAAGGCAGGTGGAGGTAGGTCTATTTCTAATAATAGATTCTTAAACAGCAATTTTTTTCATAGTTTTCAGCTATCCCAGACAGAGTAGGCTGACTATGAAACTGTATTGCAGAAATCTGGGGAGTATTGTGTTCCATTTGAATATGAATACATATATAGAGAGATGCTTTTTAGCAGAGATTACCTGAAGGAGAAAAAAACATAGAAGAGTTTCTGACTGATATAAGACTTGTAATTTTGAGTACTTGTCCCTTGGATAAGAGAACAGATCTTGAAAAGAGGAGACACAGAATTAAGCCATCACTAAAGCAAAATAGAATTTACCAAGCAAAAGAAGTAATGTAATACAAGCCTTTAATTTGTGGATGGTTTGCAGTCTGGACATGACGGAAAATCCAAAACATTAAAGGAATGGAGGGTTTCGCTAGAAAGGCATGAAAACCTCAAAGAGAGAGTTCACAAATAAATACCACAAGAACAACACAAGCTGAAAGCAAATGGGACATTTCTTATTCCTAACTGCAATACAGGAGACCAATTAATGAGCTGTCAGAAACAGTTACTTTCCAACTGAAAGAAAAGCCATAGGTAGCAGAAGGTAAGGAAGTGAAATTCCAGACTTAGGGAAGGAGAATTACCCCACTAAGTGACTTTGTTTTCTGGATGTGTGGGTAAATGAATTTTCAAAGATACAGATTTTAATAGTACAAGGGAAACTTAATATGCCTTCCTGTAATAAAAAGAGATGATTCCTTAACCTATACCTGAGTTTGTTCTGAGCAAGATATCACACATGACCTCTAATATTTTTGTACAACAGCAATGCTTTTATTTCTTCTTCTTTTTTGTTTGTTTGTTTGTTCATTTGTTTTTGGGTGAGATTTTTTGTTTGTTCGTTTTTATCTTTTGTTTTTGGCAATAAAGCAGCTCAAGGCCTTTGCCCCTAAGTTGGTTTGATACAGACTAGTGGTCTTTGGCATAGGCTTGGGAGTCACTGGATAATTACTAAAGTAGAGGTTGTGTTGTTCCTGCTTTGACAAGTAAGAGGCCCAAGGAGGTGCCGTGGGGCTGAGCAGTAGGAAATACAAATCAAGGCCAGTAGATGAGCAAGGTCATTGCAGGGGAAACTCACAGCTTCCGTCACCTTTGCATCAGTATCTTTACCGGGATGCATTTCTTGGGGCCATGGACACAACCAGGACTGCTTCTCCCCTCCTGTACATTCATGACCTATTCCTTCCAAAGGATGGGGGACCTAGAAAGAGGGGACATTTATAGCTACGTTAATGTCTAGGCAATACCACAAGGTCTTTGTGAAGATAGATCTCCTTAGTCAGTGAGTAATTTCCTTCTGCAGTAGTGGCATTTAAATATTTTTAATGCTGCTCACCAGGTGTTTTGCAAACAAATATCAGGAACAGGATGGAGTTTATACCAAAGCAGACATGAGAATACCACAGTGGTTTGGAGAACGTCAGGTAGTCTCAAGTCAGGAGAGAACAGGCATTCCTTAGGCAGTGGCCTGTACACAGGAGGAATGCAGGCCACATGCTTTCCTGTTACAAATGGGTTGGTGGAAACTCAGCAGCCTTGTACTGCAACCTGTCTGTGCTCAGATGTGAGTGAGTCTGGTGGTCAATCTTTTAGAAGTCAGTGGAACACAGAGTCTTGGAGCCCAGAGGTGGCACATGCTTATCTGGGAGACATCACGGCTAGACAGTTATTAGTAGCAAACAAAAGCAATCAGACACAATGTTGTGGGGAGCACAACTTGCCCAGACTGGGACCATATTTCAGGTTATTGACATCAAGAATGGCTTTAGTTAATAATTCAGTGCTGATTTCATTTAGAAAATGCCAGAAGTGCACAGCAAATGCTCACCATTGCCTTGAAAAAAGCCTGAAATCTTGTTAGATTGATGGAGGAAGATGGACAGATGCAGACCGGAAGCAGGTGTCTCATTGCACAGAGCAGTACATAACTAGGATATTGACCTGAAATACCAAACTGACTATCTGTATCATCAAGGCAATCCAAACTCCAGTTCTGACTCATTGATCTCACTTCATGTTTAGCATAATTGCAACTCCATGCATTTTTAAGGGCTTTTTTTCTCATTTGGATTTTCACTGTTGAATGGAGGGTGAGGTTCCACTGTCCGCGAGGTCTCCTTACTGTGTTCCAGGATGTAAGGCAATGAACATTAACTGAAACACATGAAAATCCTCCCGAACATCAGAAAACAATTTTTTTTTTTCGTATGAAGATGGTTGAACACTCAAACAGTGTTCAATAGAGAAGCTGTGGAGTCTCCAACCTTTGAGATGCTCAAAAGCCATCTAGACACAGTTCTGGGTAACCAGCTCTAGGTAGCCTTTACTGAGTCTCAACATGAGTGAGGAAGCTTGAGGTCAAGTTAGAAATGGAGAACATACCTCCATACATCATTTGATCTAAGCTGAGAAAAGTGCTTCTTACACCACTGCTGTGCCATTGCTAACGAATCATGGGGGGGAGTTAAGTAGATTATACTCAGACTCCAGATAATTATGTTATTGCTGCAAGTGGTATTTTTTTCCAAAATCATAATTCAGGCATTTTGTATTTTCTCAAAATTACCTCAGCTCCTTCAGTTTATACACCTCAGTCAAGAGTAAAATTAAACAAAACCAAGAAGAAAATTATGCCTGAAGAAAGAAAAACACATCTGGAAAAATAAATCACTGTATTGTCTTAATGCATTGTAGTCAAAGGCTGAGAAGTGGAAAATAGAAATCAATTCCATTTTGTGAAAGCTCCACTGCTGGCAGAGGTGAAACTAATAAAAATGGTAAATCTTTATGATAAATATTTGATAAAACTTCATAGGTGTGTGATTTACTGCATTATCACTCCTCAAAGAAAGGAAATAACTAAACCCCTATACTTGCAAAGACTGTGCATTTCCTTTAGTATTGCAAACCACAAGCCTCCTCATTGGCCGCAATTGTGTGGGTGTAAAATGGAATTTTCCTCTTTTTTTTTTGTTGTTGTCTGTAACCCATACCTGACCAGTACTCCCTAACCTAAAATGCTGGACAATTATGAAAATTTTCCCAAATTGGAAATTAAAAAAAAATCCCAAAGAGAGTAGATGCTTTTTGGAATGAGAGTTTCTTGGTGGAGAGGACAGCTCACTTGTAAGTCAGACTCTCAGAGCAGTCAGGGTTCATGGAGTACTCATTCCCATTTTAATAGATCTTCCCCATGTGATAGAATGTTATCATTTGTCTAGATAACATCACTTTATTCATTTGATGTGTATATAAACCTATACATTTTATTGCATGTAATTAAAGAAATCAGTGAGCATATTTATTAAAAAAATCTACAAGCTTCTATATCTGTAAGTAAAGATGTTAGAAGTTGCTGTTTTAAGCTTCATTAAGATTTTTATGAAAAAGAAAAGTGCTTCTGGCATTCTGCAGTTCCGTAGAGAAACTTTGATATGCATGTTAGCATCAATTTATGGGTAGGTTTTAAGTGTCTGTATATTTATAGGGACATTTCATAAGCTCTTTTGGAGAGGAGAGTCTATTTAAAAGACTAACAGGGAATTTTGCATGGAGGGAAAGGTTTGGTAGCTTTGCAAGACAGCCTACCTAAAAGAGACAGCTCTCACTAGTCATTGAACACATGAAATTGCCAAAAGAACAGTGATGATAGAAATGGCTTGTATTGCTTTTTTTACCATACCATGGATTGATTTATTGATGGTATTGAGCCCATTAATTATAATATTTGCAAACTGATGCCTGGTGTGTGTTCACGTTGTACGCCTTAAGTAAAGCTGAACTCCCACGAAAAAAAGCATCCTCTAATTACTTCCCAGGAAGATAAGGTTTGTCATGTCCCTGAACAATCAAAATGCTGTGGCAAAAGTAAAAAAATACTATAAAAAAACCAAACAAACCCCAACAACTACTTACTGCACTTTTCTATCACAATGTTGGTGGAGAACAAGACTCTATTCTGCTACAACCTTGGGATTCAGTGAGAGAAAAATATGGGAACTATAAAAATAATGCCAGTTGAATTTTCTCCCTAATTCCACAATAAATATACTGGTTGTGCAGTAAATATACTGGTTGTAAAATACCTGGATGGGAGAAGAGCATGTACAGTACTCATCTGCTGTTAAAGAAAAGTCTTTGTCCTATAGAATGGAGAAACTGTTCAAGAATAGTCCATCCATGTGAAAATGTAACCCAGGAAGGCCTACCATGCAAGGTCCATATGTCCTAAAATGATTTGTTAAATAAATTCAGCCCTAGGGAGGCTACAGCATAGAATGGCACAGGGCAGTAAGCAGTAAGTTGTTTCCCTGTGTTCAACTGGCAGTGATGCCACCTCTATCCTATTCCAGAAGTTCTGCACATCATATTGGCACAAAGAAGGAAACAAAAAAGATGTAAAAGAAATCTTCCAGAATCTTTTTCCTGGTTTAAGATGTTGAAAACCCAGGCCTAGGTTTTTATAAGAATAGCACATTAGCTGGACCCTTGACTGCTCTTTTCCCCTTCACCTGAAGTTTCTGTTACAAAACGTGTTTCCTTTGCTTATTTATAGATTCTGCTTCAGCTGTTAAAACTCACATCCTAAGGTGAAAAATAGATATCAGTCTATGCTGGCATTTGTGACAAGGCAGCAAGTTTGGAGCAATGATACATAAAGTTCTTTTTAGCATTCTTTTCCTATTTTAACATAAACCTTTCCCAAGAATTATGATGAAGAAGTGGAGGGCTGCATTCAGCAGCAGGGAGTCACTAATGACCATTTCTGTCCTTACCAGTAAATAGCATGGCAGTTAATGGAAATTACTTTTGAGTGTTTCTCCAGACAACTGAATGAAGAAACCAGCCAAAGATACATTTAAATCTCCTCTCCTTTAATTAATATGCATCTGGCAAACACACAACACTGTAAATACTATATTATCTCTGTTACTGTAAAAGAAGAACAGTGAGTGGATTGATACTGATACAGATAGGGAGATTAATTATCTAGATAGATGGTCTCCTGGTGTTTGTCACTCCCAATCACTGTAATTACAACTACATTTGAATACTTGAGAGTATTCAAATCACAATTTAAAGTAAATAGTTTAAAATACATGTGTCTAAAATATTGGTTCAAACCGTATTCCAAGAGAGATATAGAAAAAAAAAGAGAGATTTGATGCATTTTCAAAAAATCAATTTGGTTTAAAAATTGGGGGGAAAAATTACTGTAGGGAAAGCAAAGAGATAGTGCCCCAAAGTTTTTACTTCCCATTTCTCCTGTCATTTGCCTCTTTTATTCTTTTTTTTTTTTTCATAGTTCTTCTTTTCGTAAGAGTTGATTCCTGAGGCAAATCCTCAGTAGTTTCAGAGAAAATTAATTCTTTAAAACCTTTTTGATTAAGCACCTGTAAAACTGAAACTTCCAAAATAACACTGCTTTTGGAAACATAGGTCTATGACTGCTTAACATAAAAAAACTTCAGACATGACCTTCAATACAATGTAAAACTGCATTGATTTTCCAGTCCAACATTGCTGAAATGCCCTGGGCTTTAAGAGAATTAAGTATGCCACATTAAAGCTGGGATGGTGCCTTTTTTTGAAGACTGTACTGCGTGTTTTAGTCCAGGCATGTTGTGAGGAACTGAGCTGAAAACTTACCTCTGGCATGGGACTCACAGTGGTGTGACAATCAACTTCGTGTGATTGGAAGAAGTCCTGAGAAAAAGAAGGACTTGACTTGGAAAGGTGCTGAGCATTCCCAAATCACAAGAAATGTTGCCTCCAGAAGGGTGTAGGTGCAGTGCCTCAATAGGACTGAGGTACTAAAACTGTGAGATGGGACTAAGCAAAACTGTAGGTAACCCTGAACAGCATTGCATCGTTTAGGAGAAGGAAAAGGCAGCTTATATAAAAGTCATTTAAAAATGCTCTTTGTGGACCAGAAAGGACAAAAAAAAAAAACAACAAACCCAAACAAAACCAACCAACCAACCAACCAACCAAAAAACTGGCTTCTATTTAATGATTTTCCTTGTATGTACCAAACTACTCTGGACATAGTAGTCCTTCTACCCTTTATGTATGTGTACTATCCATCAAAATGAAAACAAGATCTCTAGACCTCGTTACTGTGAGACTGAGGGTATGACTGAAGAGGACGTTGGTAGATAGTACAGTGTGATGACAGAGACTGTGATAGCTTTTGAGAACGGCTCCCAAGCCTCTATCCAGAAATTTCAGGCAGAGCCTTCCTCTGGCTACAGATCCTACAGAAACACCTATGAACTCCCCTTTCTCCTGCTGTACTATAAACGTGTTGCTATACCTTCACAAGCAATGCTGCCATGCTGATTAATGATTGAATGGGTGGCACCCAAACCCCAGCCTGACTAAATAACTGTTTGGGGCATTCTGACGTTGCATGAGTGCATTGTCTGTGCCCATGTCTGTGGGACTAGCAATACCACTCCCATTTTATTTTCCCATCTCCAATAACACACTGATGATGATATGCAGTTTTCTTCTACCTCATGCTGCCTAAGACTTCTTTGTGCCCTGTGCTGGGATTTTTTTTTCACCTCCTCCTCAATACAGAAACTGGAGCCTAAGTGATCTCTATTAATATAACATTTTCCTAGGCTACCTCTTCCGGTAGCTGATGTCAGGACCTGTGTAGACAATTTTTTTGCACAGGATTTGCAATACTTTCACTTTTAGAGTATGCAGTCAAGCCCTGACAGATCAAGAAATCCTTTTGGAAGAGGAAAGGCCAAGAATCATGACTCTGGGGCAATTCATGTGATGCTCTGACCCATAACTGAAGACCCTGTGGCCCTTGCTGCTGCCAGCTCCTTAGTAGCCTCAGATTCCCATGAGACTTTGAACTGTAAAGTAGCCAGGTGCTTAGCAGTTTGCAGGTTGGTAATCTTCGAGCTTCGAGATTTCTGGCTCTCCACCATTTTTCTGGAAGGTTATCAAGGCTCTTCCAGAGCAGTCTGACTGGCATGCTAGAGGTGAGGTGGGAATGCAAGATCTTACATAGGTCCTCTTCATTCAGCCTTCCAGGGAGCCTTCAGAGAAAACAAACAAAAGGTAAAGGCTTAGCTCCCAGCTGGAAGATCAAGACAGCAAAAATACAGGTTACAGTGACGTGCTCATTTAAAACACCCCACTTCAGAAAGCACTGGAGCAGCAGTGACCAGAGTATTGGTAGTGTGGGAACTATTGCAGTGCCCTCATCAGCACAGGGCTTTGCTGCAGTATCCCACTGCTGGAAAAGCACATCTCTGATAGATCACTTTTCCTTCCCTGAATTAAGTGGGATACATCTACCACTTCTCCCTGCACTGAGACTGCATCATTGTCACAGTGTAATTCTGAGTTGAGTCAAGACAGAGACCAGAATTTTTTATCTAAAAAGCAATGGACTGACACTGTTTGCAGGATTTCTTTTGTTTCTAGTTTACTTAAAAGTCTCATTTGCATTGTTTTTAACTCTGCTGACTAGAGGTTTTTCATAATGTTCCTGTTTCCTCCTTTTATATATTTTCTACAGCTCTTAGTTTCTAACTTATATTATTTATATTCATTTCATTCTGGTCACAGAACCACACTGCTTCAGTTAGAGGCTTACTTTCACTAAGTAAATGCTTATTTCATAAATATTAAACAGAGGAATGAATAGTATTCTCATCAAAAGCTTATTATGAGCACTATGTTGAGAGTTTACCCCATGTTTATACACATTTTAAGATAATGAACCACAGTCAGAACACTTTGAACAGTTAGGGATATATTACCTCTGTTCTATTTTTGAAATACATATACATATATAAATTGAATATAATGTTGTACCTGCTTTTCCTCCTTATTAAATTGCTTTTTAGTCAGTGTGGATATTTTTCCACTTTTTTGGACTGTGGATTTTGAATAAAACGTGAAATAGTTCTAGTCATCTCTCAGATGCTTCTGTTTATATTTTTTTCCTCAACTGATGTGATTCATAATTATTTTCAGCATTTCTAAGTTGGTCCTATTAAAGAACATGTCTAGAACATATTGGTTACACACTCACATATTTGATTCTGTTTCTACACAAGAAATGTAAAGCAGAGTTCATCACTTCCACCGAATTAGGCATCACTAACCTGAAAATTGAGCACTTACTGTGATACACAATGTCCTCAGTTCAGACACACTTACAGGTCAGGGAATATTCATCTATAGTTTTACAAGTTCCAGCGGCAGAAGTGTAGTTTTTGCTGAAACATCTCTCAACTGGAGAGAAAGGACCCACGATAATTAATTTCCCTTCCTGGATGTTATTACTTTTGGCACTCACTGTACACTCAGATTTGATGGAAGAACATGTTCGCTTTATTCATTCTGTGATTTTTTGGTTGGGATGGGGGTGCATGACAACTGAAGGCTTCTTGATCTCAAGTTCTCAATGTCTTGGGAGTGGTGAATGAGCAAGAACATCCTGTCCTCCTTTGCTTTTGGTGTCTCATTTGTTAGAAGGAATATATTAGAATATATCTAGTTTTTAAATATGCCCCCTTCCTGCTCCAATGAATAAGTGAAACGTATGCTCATAAGGAAGCAGTCTGAATATCTTTCACCTGTTGTCCTTGCATCAGCATATAGAAATCTTCATTTCTTCTGGTATTTTGATTCATTATGTTCTCAACATTTAGATTTCAAACTAAATAGGAGCTGATTTTATTTCCATCTCCTTTTGTTGCCCAGGTACTACCATTGGCTGTAGCTAGGCTATACTTCCGAAGATAATTTCATGTGTGCCAAGTAGATCATCCTGACTGCTTGGTTGCCTGTGCTCACAAAATAGAAAACAACATTCTACAAACCCCAAACCCTCTCCTTTCCCATGTATTAGAATATGTTAAAATATAAGACAGTGCTGATTTTCCCCCACCCAAAAGTCATAACATATAAAGAATGTTTTTACATACGTATATTATTTCTACAATCTGCATAAATATGAGACTCTAGATCTGTATTTCTTGTGCTTCCCAAACTTGTATTAGAGAATCATAGAAATATAGACTGGCCTGGGATGGCCAGGCCCAGAGAGTGGTGGTGAATGGTTGGCAACCCATCACCAGTGGTGTCCCCCAGGCAACAGTGTTGGGCCCAGTCTTTTTTAATATCTTTATTAATGATTTAGATGAAGGCATTGAGTGCATTATCAGCAAATTTGCAGATGACACCAAGCTGGGGGACAGCGTTAATCAGCTGGAAGGCAGGAGGGCTCTGCAGAGGGACCTGGACAGACTGGAGAGCTGGGCTGATTCCAACGGGATAAGGTTCAACAAGGCCAAATGCCGGGTCGTGCACTTTGGCCACAACAACCCCCTGCAGCGCTACAGGCTGGGCACAGAGTGGCTGGAGAGCAGCCAGGCAGAAAGGGATCTGGAGTTTGGATTGACAGGAAGCTGAACATGAGCCAGCAGTGTGCCCAGGTGGCCAAGAAGGCCAATGGCATCCTGGCCTGNAAGAGCAACCAGGCTGGTGAAGGGACTTGAGCACAAGTCCTATGAGGAGAGGCTGAGGGAGCTGGGGTTGTTTAGCCTGGAGAAGAGAAGGCTCAGGGGAGACCTCATCGCTCTCTATAACTCCCTGAAAGGAGGTTGTAGCCAGGTGGGGGTTGGTCTCTTCTCCCAGGCAACTATCAGTAAGACAAGAGGGCATGGCCTTAAGCTCTGCTGGGGGAAGTTTAGATTGGATATTAGGAAAAAATTCTTTACAGAGAGGGTAATCAGCCATTGGAATGGGCTGACCAGGGCAGTGGTGGACTCTCTGTCCCTGGAGGTTTTTAAGATGAGGCTGGATGTGACACTTAGTGCCACGGTCTAGTGTTGGATCAAGGGTTGGACTTGATGATCTTGGAGGTCTTTTCGAACCCAGCTGATTCTATGACATTAAAGATTATCTAGTTCCAACCCCTCTCTCCCTCCATGGTCAGGGACACCTTTCACTAGACTGGGTTTCTCAGAGCTCCATCCAACGTGGCCTTGAACACTTCCAGGAATGGAACATCCACAACTTCTCTGGCCAAACTGTTCCAATACCTCAACATTCTCACAGAAAAGAATTTTTCCTAATATCCAATCTAAAGCTTTTCTCTTTCAGTCTGAAGCCATTCCCCCTTGTCCTGTCACTATATACTCTTGTAAAAAGTCCCTCTCTATCTTTCTTGTAGGCTCCCTTCAGGTACTGAAATCTCTCTCTGTAATTTATGTATCCAAGAAGCAGGGTGATACTTGTATGCAAAAAGTGCCAAAGGAGCTTCTAGAACTCAGTGAACTGAACAAAAAGGGCATACATTTAAGACACTAAACACTACATAGAGAACACATTTAAGACATGTTTCTTATAGACCACAATATTTTATATTTAGGATTTTTTTATTAAAATTTCCTTCAAACTGTTTACAAGTTGTCTTCCTAAATGCAATGAAGTCAGAGAGAGTGAATAATGAAGATCAGAGATACACAGCTTTCCTCTATGTTGACAAAATGTTAAGCTAAAACTAATTTCATTCTCAATAGCATAATGTCTCTGTTCATGAAAACACCTCAATCATTTGGCATTTTTGTATTTCCTCATAAAATAAAGACCCTTGCAAAATTCCAATTACTTACGCTTGAAAGATTTTCATAGCCCAGCTCAGGTAGATTAGCATTGACGATTTATAAAATATTAAGCATATAGTAATGAAATGATGTAGTAACATCTTGCAGTCTGGGGATTTCTTCTGGGGCATTATTTTAAAATGTGTATAGACACAGTAAACTCTTAATGGTATTTAGAAGAAGATTTTTGTGACAATTTTACAATATATTTCAATTTTAATATTTATGAAATACGCATTTACTCCATTAAAATAAGTCTCCAGGAAAAGCAGTGTGGTGCAGTGGCTAGGATGCAGACCTATGAGTCAGAAGTTTGCATTCTATTTCTGGACGTGCCAGAAGGCTTTTCCTATAATTATCAGCATCTATATTTGTCTCTTTTTTCTCACTCTCTTTTGTCATATATTTGGAAACTCACAAAAAAGATGAGAAATTATTTTAGAGAGAAGGTGTCACCATCCATTTTGGGTTGTATGCTGACACATGGAGAAAGTAGTACAAGTTGCCTCAGTACTTTAAAATCTTAAAATATTATTCCTTTTTGAATCCTGTCCATTCAACTATATCCAGATAGGATAACAGTATCAGTGAATAGACACCCCACACACCAGCAAGAGAGACAACAATAATGAATATGTTTAGCCAAAATATAGAAAATTCCCAATTTTACTCCTGCAGCTCTTCTACCACATCACCATTTTGGACAAAATCAATCAGTTAATAAAGCAATCAGACTTCAGAGGAGATTTTTCTTAAATCTGAGAGGCAAATACTGGGATTTGGGTTCTCCTACAGGCTTCTGTACCTTCAACAACTACTTCATGGTGCAGTATTTCAAGTGGGAATCTGAGAAAATCTTCTATTCATAAATCTCATCTTATAATAACTATGTTAACCATTAGTTTAGAGAGAGAGAATTTTTTATCTATTCTTTTACCAGGATAGAATAAACTGCTGAAAACTCCAACGAATCCAATTAAATTCTATTAGGGATTTTTACAAAGTACTATTCATTCACCATAAAGGAAGTCATATGATTATGATTTTTAAATCAGATATCTGGTGGCAGGGGATTAAAAATCAAAACATAAGCTAAAAGCAATATACCGCACAGGGTTAAACTAAATAATAATAAAAAAAAATCTCTATGACATTATAAAAATCAAATATCTTTCCGATGATGCCAACGCAATGAGAACAACAATGTTATACCCACTGTTGCATGAAATAACACAATTTATTGAGGCAATTTGTCTTCAATCTGTATCATATGAATAATATATCAATAAAAAGATGGGCATAGGCAGAATAGCTTCAGTTACATTTTTGAAATTTCAAACATCTATATTAAGACAGAAGATTCAGAAAGGAAAAATTTAAAGTGAGACATTCAAATAGCTTGGTTTACCTTGGGTACCTTAACGTTCATAAGCAGCACAATTTTTAAGATATTAGTACTAAAATCAAATTTGGTTACATAGAGTGGAGCATGGAAAGGAAAATCAGAGCCAATTTACATAATCTTTCAGGATTTTACTTCTCATAATAACCAGTTCACAAATATTCACACTAGAAGTAGGCTTTCCAATGTAGAATGTTAGATTTACCACCTGTGTTCCACATGACCAGGTTTTCTTTTGAGTTTTTAATTGTAATTTTGATGTGCAACTGGACCTGATTTCTGCCATCTAATTTAAAATTAGCACATGCTCCATTTATATTCAAGGTACTATTCAAGTTGCTGAACCTAATTCTTCCAATAGAAATCCTTAGTGATGCTATTAGAATGATCTTGATTGTTCCTGAATACTTTTCTTTCTTGAAAATGCATACAATTCTGTTCTTCTCAGCCCCTGTTATTCTTGTTTACTGTTTTTTGAAAAACAATTTCACTTCTCACTATTATAGGAACTCTATCCAAAAGCAGATATCTGTTTAGATCTGTGTTTTCTTCCACACTGGGATTCTTTTGTTGCTCTGCTGTTCTTTCACTATCATTTCTTCTGGTTTTTTGTTTCCAGGTACCAAGTATAGTAGTTGTAGATGCTGAAAATTTTCTGTGGAAACCCACAGATAAAATATCTTCATAATCTTACAGCTAAAGGTAAAAAGCAAAGAGCAAGAGTCAGACTTTTAGTAGGATTTTCCATGGATGCCAAGCCCCAGCTCTAGATGCCTGCTTTGTAAAATATTTCCATCTCCCTGACTGAAGATGTACAGTATTTAAAACACAGCAGGCTGACTCAGTCTCTCCATTCTTGTATTTATTCACAATAGGTCCTGGGTTTTAGTTTCTGGACAGTTTCACACAGTACATCCCATGGTGGTGTCTGATCCATTGGGTCCTTTTTGGTGCATTCTCATTAACTATTTGTAGGCTTAGAGTGCAGCTTCTATTCTTCCTTCCTTTGGAGACATGTCTGAGAAGGTCTCTTATTTCTCCTGCTGATCTACTCAGCAATTACTGCAATAAGTGAGCAGATAATATCTTTCAAAGAGACACTTGTCTTCTGGATCCATGTTTTCCTGTTCTTTTTATATTCACTGTCTTATACATGAAAAAGCTTTAACTTAGTCTACATTTCATCACATAGTCTGCTTCATTTTTTCATAGTTAATAAAAAATGTGTGTACTCTCATTAGAAATAGTGACGACATAAGACACTGTCAACTTCCTACTGAACTGTATGAAAGCATTTTATGCAATTATTATAACCAGTCAGTGAAACTCTGTGGCACCAAGCAGGGATCTGAATTTCTTTCTATGGCTTTTGAAGTTTTGTTTTTTAAAAGTTTTATCACAGCTTTTTATAGTATTTTCCAGTGTAAGCAAATAAATTAATGCCAGCCTTTTATACAGATCTGAAGTTTCCTTTAATATGCCTGAATTACAAGCAGAGGTTCCAGCTTCAATGTCCTCCTCTCTTGAGTCATTTATTGTTATATGCTGTTGAGTTTTTAACTCTTCCACAGCATTACAACTTGGGTTCTTTATGACAATATTTTGTTTCCCGGGTAATTTAGTTTTTCATGTGAGTGTCTCATATTTCTCAGTGTAGATTCTTTCAGGAAAACATAGCATATGTGAATGCAAATTGTTATCATTCAATGGGTTTCAGTGTACACATTCTGATTCTCTGAAAGTAACTCATGCTAAAATGTGTATTTGGCAGCACAAGAGTTAAGAACCCAATTTCTATGTTTATAGCAGCATTTAAAATTTGTACTTAAAAGAAAAAATATTTGCAGTAAGGGATGAATTAACATTTAAAAGTAATTACTTAGTTGTATTTTAAAGTAACCTTGCTAATGAATAGATGCCACAATAAATTACATTTATTTTTAAAAAGAGTCAAACTACTCTTCATAGGGGGATAATGGATGCTTTTAATGACAGGTCATATAACATGTGCATTCACAGATGAATATTCATGCTGCAAGTGTTCACAGACACTGCTAATATTTTACTTATTCTATGAGGGAGCAAAATAATCATGTACCACATCTAGTGAATAATCAAAGAGCAAGTAGATCAGAGACAACTCAGGGGATGAAACTGTTTCAGATCAATCATTTGTTAAATAATTACAGTTAATGAGCATATTCATAAAAATCAGTCTATTCATTGATAATACATCAAGTAACTAAAAGTCTCTGTTTGATGGCTACATTATTTGCTATGAATAGTTCATCCATCTTCAACTGTAAAGCTTTAATTTTTTTTTAAATTGTGAACAAATATGGCTGAAATTATCTCTGAAATTTGGAAAAACTGAGTTGTCTTCCTTTTTGTGCCAGCAGGTTTCCTACTTGACTTTGAACAAACCATTTATAGTCAGAGCCTGCTGTACTGCCTCAAAGTGGCAAAGATTTCTCCACTATTTTGACACTATTTGTGGTTTTAAAGGAGTCCAGAGGTGTGTCATATTCCTCAGTTGGCTATGCAGGAAGATGGGTTGAGTTTCTTTCAGAAGGAACCTCATTTTAAGCATTGCTGGTGCCAACTGCTTGTCAGTGAAATAGAGTTTTGGCATACCCTAGCCCTGTACCCCTGCTTGGAGAGCCAGCTGACATGTACTAGATTACAAATCAGCAGGTAAGCAGGGTGGGTGCTCAGCAGGTTGAGGCTCTGGTTTGTGTTCCTGCCTTAAATTAAAACGGTGGCACTGGTGTGTCCTTAAATCCTAGCTTCAGCTGGAAGATGCATCATGTTGCCTTAAACTCACTTTTCAAAACCGTGATCTTGTCCTCAATTTCATCTGGTTTCTGTTAAGTGTCAGCTAGAGAGCCAGCCTAAGAGCTGAAAGCCACATCCTTCCCAGGTCTGTTACAGCTAGCCTGGCTGCCACTTGCATTGCAGTATCCCTCAAGCCATTCCTTTGCACGGAATATTAGTGGTGGACTGGGTGCAGCTAACTTGCTAGTTCGCATAAGGAAATAACAACAGGCAGGACTGGCAAGAGAATAGGGCCATCTGGGCAGACACGTAGCCTTACACTGAGAATCACGAGTTGAGGAGAAAATAATTAACTGAATTCTCTGGCCTTGGAAGCAGGATTCGCTCTCCTCCTGTGTGAAAATGATTGCCAGCTGTGGGTCACACCCTTTTTCAGATCCTACTGTAGTCTGGTTTGCAAATGTGCTGAACACTTACTATTTTGCAGGTGAATCAATGGTTGTTGATTTTGAACCTCTGCAGAGCTAGCTAATAGCAGCCAGCCTTGATAAGGAGGATGGGATGTTTAGTACAGGTCAAAGGCCGTAAGTGTAAAGGAGGTGAGAGTTCAGAAAGAGAAATAAGCTCGTCTGAACTGGAAACAGCATACAGAGAGCACAGGGCACTCGAGCCACTGTGGTTGGATATACCACATGTTACAGAATACAGAAAGAACTGACACACAAGCTTGAAAGGTTCATAACAAGGAGTTTGAACAGAGCTATTATTTTGTGGGTTTGGACCGTATGACAGAATGACAACAAGCACAATAAAAATCTTTTAAATAAGTATGTGGTGGGGGGATGGTCATTATAACAGGTTCCATGTGCTTGGCCTCCCAGGCATGGTATGTCTTTGAGAAAATGTTTGTGGGTAGAATAACTAAAAGCATAAAGTAAGTGAAAATGCGATAAAATATGACTTGATTCTGCTGAAGACGTCTCACAGTATACCACCTTCACACCTTTCTTTGTTAGGGAATTGATTTTACAGATTAGAGATGCTGTATTTTCTTCGTCTGTCTTTTCTTCAGCCTGATGTCATGTAGGAAACTATTTGTTAAACTGTAGAAGATGCAGTTTTTATAGAAGAATTGTACGATTAGTAAGGAAAAATATGAGAGGGAGCTCTAGAATGTGCTGAAAGAGCATTTATCTAGCTGTAGAGTGATTACTCCTCAAAGATTGGTCTTGAGACAGAACTCATTAAATATTTTTATTAACGACCTTGACACCAAAAATGGCAGAGTGCTAAATATGATGACAAGCAGTTGTGAGGCCCTGACAATATTCAAGAAGAGTTAGGATATCATTCAGGGTACACTTCAGAATATCACTGACAACTGGAGTGGCACAAACAGGGTTCAGTACAGTAGCTGGAAGTGGGTCTAGGGATGAATAACACAAATTTCATCAATAAATTTGGAACTTGTCAACTCTTAAAAATGGATGAGGAGAACGCAACAGGGAATCTAAGTCTATTATGGGAATATATGAGACATCAGTCTCACAAACCCTTAAAAATATATGTGAAAGCTTAAGATGTAGCATCTCCAGTACAATAAGGAAAGTATTAGTGTCAATATCTAAGACCAAGTCTGCAATATTTTGTTCTATTCTGGGTGATAACGTTTGATGAAGTTGAATCCAGACTTGAACAGGTGCAGAGCAGGAGAATTAAAATGAGTGGGTAATGGAAAACTTTACCTAGAGGAGGGAGATTAGAAGAGCAAAAATAATTTATTTTAGAGCATATCTTATTTAATTTAGTAAAAATAAAAAAGAGGATATGCTTGCTCTTTTTAAATAAATCAGCCAACATGGAGTGTGAACAATATTAGAACAAAGGAAAGGGGTATAACCATAAACTCTATCTGGTTAAGTTTGGTGTGGAAGTTAAGGGAGATCTGGAACAGACAATATTTGATTTTTGTCTGAAGTCTGTTCTGTTTTAGGAAGTGGTTTCCTACAGTAAAAGAGAAAGTCATCTGGGCTGAAAGATCCCATCCCTTTGTTTCTGTGGGAAGAAACTAGCTATAAAATCCTGCAGGACATCTAGTCTGGAACTAGGCATCAAGATAAAGTCTGGGAAGTCAAGAACTTCTCACAGACTTAGGAGGGATATTGCTGTGAGTTGCTGGCAAAGCTAAATAATGAAATATGGCACCTGTATAGAGATAAAAACACATGTGGGGGTCAGATATTGGCAGTCTGAAGAAAAGACTTAGATGAGGTGAGGAGATTATATGCAATGAGGATATCGATTAACAGCCTGAAGAAAGAAAAGGACTGTGAACAAGGGACAAAAGGTGGGAAAGAAACAGGGAGCAAGACAGACAAAAGAGACTGTGGCCAACATAAAACAGTTCTCCTCTGAACCCAGAAAGGAAGCAGTGATTCCTGAATCCTGCCATACCTGTGTTGACACAAAGGGTCTGTGAAACCTCCAATTGCTTCATGCTGAACTGCAGGTGTACATCAAAAACTCCCTTAAATCCAGAGATCTGGCCAGCAATCCTTATTATCCTGTCCCAACTGTGAACACAACAACTGCCAATACAATGCTTATGATTTATCTGGGTGATACTAAAAACCAAGAAAAGGCTGACAGGAGACTCACATTAGAAACTGTCACTTGAAAACCTGTAGTGACATACTGAATAGTTATTTTAGTTGCTCTGAAGTCAGGATCCTCTGAAAAAATCCTAGAGGCTGGGGAAAATCTGATGTAAGAAAAATAAGTCGCAGTGAATTCTGGTTTATTTTATGAACTATGGAAAATATCCATTTGTTCTTGGTAATTATATCAGTTCAGGTTAAAATATTTCCTTCGATACTAAGACAGTTGGGCATTTTGGTGTCCTATTTTGTTTTCAAAGCAAAAACTCCACTAAAATAATCTAGCTTTTAACTGCACTATTTAATGTTTAGATTCCTTGAGCACTACACTGTGTCCTTAGTCTGGGGCTCCAAAGCCAACGTTAATTAAAACCGCACAGTTTTCATGGGGCAGTTATGTTCTATGGACTACCCCAAATGAGTGAAATCTGGCAAAGAGTAAGGCTAGCTGCACTTTAGTTCAGGATTGCGTTCAGAAAGTGCAAACCTGCTGCAACATAAAATGGCCAAGATTAAAATATAAAACACAAACAATTGGAGAGATAAAAAGGTGCTGTAAGAATTCTGAACATTCAGTTTTTGCTGCATTTTTATTCACTGCTTTAAAAACATTTGAGACATCTAAGCAGGTTTTATTTTTTTCCACAGGGCAGGCAATATCAGCAGGTTGGTAAATCTTCCTAAATTCCACCATGACTATAAATAGCCACAAGAGAATTACTGAATATATCCAGTAAAATGATGACAGTTTATCATATGTCAGCATCTACCTTCCTTATGTTTTTCCATCTTATAAAGGCACACAGAGGTTTTAGCTAGGTAAAAACTGACAAATTACTTGATGGGCATTTGCCCTTTATCCATCAAGGCAATTTGTGCTATTAGCAGGCAGAAAGAAATTAATGTTTTTGATATCTAAAGAAATTCTAACATTTGTGCTCAGGCAGACCAGGTTCTGATATTAAGAACTTTATGTATTAATTTTCCTTTGAAGTTATTTAATCCCTTTTATAATCTGACTAGAACTTGACATCTTGCATAGAGGGTGTATGTTAAAATAATTTTATTTTACTTCTATTTCTATCTTTGCAGTGTTGCCTTCTATTTTAGTAATCTTCACATACTTATGTGAGACAGTTTTAATTTTTCTAAATGATTACCTGGGGCAGAATGGGAATATCTAGTTGCTATAGGTACCTACACTTTTCTGTGATTAGAGAAACATTATGGATGTCCCCATTTTACATAAAAAATGGTCTGTTATCCTTTTTATCTTCAAACTTATCTTCGTTTTTGTGAAAGACACTATCTTGATGCTGCTTAACACAGAGGCCACCCCTACACTTGTTTTTCTCCTGGATTCTTACTCTCCTGCTGTCTTGCTAAAATGTTTTTTTTTCAGCCTTTGATTAAAGCAAAGTAAAACTCAAAGGATTAAAGGGCAAATCAAAACCATTGCTGCTTTTATGCAACCAAAGGGAGAGATACAACAGACATCTGTCATCAGGGTTAGCACAGAAAGGAATAAAGTATGCTTGTAAAGTGTGGTACTAAAGGATAACAGTACCCCAGGGTAGTGCTTACTCCTGAAGATTGTTACCAAAGGTAGGATATCAGTGAGTGTGAGTGATATCCTATGAGTGGCACAAACATAACTTGAAGCATAATCCTGCAGATATGTCAATGAATTTATTAAATAAGGTCTTAAATATAAAGAGGAGGGAGGAGAAAGAGTTAAGAAACACAAAGATATCTGATCTGTTTTCTTTTGGACTTTATCTTTCACATGTCAATAATAAGTATAGGAAATGGAGATACAATTGCATGGCAAGTGGACATGCACATTTGAGCTCTGATTCAGGGACCACATATAATAGTATTAAAAATATACTGTAAAGGGTTGCTCTGTGGGTTGTCAAACTAAATATAAACTCCTTACAAAACTTAGACTTGGACTTTGCTTGCTAGCCCATATCTTCATTAGTGTGGCCTGTGCTAACCAGACAGAATAAGTTTAGTTGCTCTCAGCCTGAAAGCTGAATGAGAAATTGAGGAAGCTTTTTTCAAGTAGCTTTCCCTGCTCTGCTGTGCCCTGCTCAAAGTATTCATGCTGCATATTAGATCCATATAGCTTGGCAATACTGCATAATACAGTGTTGCTTGGGTTTCTCCCTCTCCTTATTTTGTATTTTGATGGATATAACATACAGTGGCTTAAGATCAGGACATTAGTTTTGTCATTGACATCACCAAGAGTCAAGATCAGTTCCTAAAATTTCTTATTTCTGGCACTGGGTTGTGCTGTTTTAAACCACATCCTCCTTCTACAGCTAGATGATTAAAAAGATAAGGTACCACTTGTGCATTTAGGTCATGAGATTCAGCATAAGTAGTTACAGACAGTGCCAAAGGCACAGAAAATTGGATGGGAAGGGTATATGGGGAATTGTCTTCTGCTTGCTGTCTCTGTCTCTGGTGCTTATTGATTTGCTACAGCTGTGATTCCTGTTTTCTGTGTTTCTTGTTGTGCACTAAAATTCAGGGAAAAAACCCCATCATGCCAGTACCATTCGCAAATGTGGCCTAGGACATCTGATTGCTGCTTTCTGAAAGGCATGAAGTGCCTTGTTCCTCAGTACATTCTGTTGCTCAGTTGCACAAATTTGTAAAGTGTTACAAAAACAATAACGAAAATCATTAAAAAAATCCCAAGTATATGATGACTTATCAGTATAAAGATTTGTATTCTAACAAGGTCATTATTGGCAAAAACTTCAATTCTAGTAATATTTATTTCTCAGTTGAAAAAAAAAAATCTGATGTTCAGTTCAACAGGTGCCAATTTCTACGTAGTAATTAGACACATCAGTTGGTGAAATCCAATACTTCATAAGAGAAAGAATTATAAAGACAACAGCAACAATCATGTTTTGCATTATCATCCTCCTGCCTAATTTTTCAACAGTGAAGGCTTTAACAAAGCCTTTTGAAAAATTAATCACTACTTCTATTCTGCACATAGATAGAGTGAGTTTGGGAAAATTAAACCCTATGAGTGTCTCACTATTTAAAGAATCATTATTGAAAAGCATGGGATGGAATAGGTAGTCATGTCAAGGGAATATGCTTATCAGTATTACTCTCTTTGTAATCACATGTGGTATGGAAATGCAATTAACCATTGTGAAGTTCTGCTTATTTTTGTCAAAATTATTCTGTTTTTACAAGAAAACAGTAAACATGAATCACATAGTTTGATTCAAAATATAAATTTCAGTGCAATGGAGAGTGTTTGTGGTGATATTGAACATGAATTTTTACTTCAATTTATTTTTAATGGTGCCATTTTCTTTCTTTTAATATTGATCTACATTTCTATGTTAATTAACTTGAACCTAACTTCTTCATATTGTATTAGAGAAAAATGTGCACCTTTAAAAACCTTAGAAATGTTGGGGCCTGTACTATGTTGGTGATTAGACTACAAATTTAGAAGAGACAATTTGGCTTTTCTATGGGAATAAACAGGGATGCTTTAGGAAAAACAGAACATCACATGCATCTGGCTGTTTAGCACAGTAATGTTTTAAAAAGACAAAATCTTTCAATAACTCAGTTGCCCTCAATGCTTCTTGTTCATATGAGCAAACTATTTAGTGCATGCCATGACCCATAAAAAGCTGGAGACAATAGGATTATTATACCTATGGAAAGTAAGCTCTACCAATGTGTTTTATATATAAATTACAGAGATTCACATACATTAACTCTGCAGCACACATCACCAGACACACACTGGAGTGGGACAGACTCTTACTGTGGCTCTCAGTAAAAATTCCATCAATGGCCGATTGTTAGCAGTCAAGGATCTGTTTCGTTGTCTGTCCAAAACACGAAGCCACATCTGACTGGAGGAAGAAACAGTAATTCAGAAAGTTAGTGACAGAGATGGAGGCACTATCTCCTTCCTTCTTCAGCATTTAGCAAATCTCCTCTTGGAAAGTTCTGAAAAGAAATAGAGCAAGGAGAGACAGGTGGGCTCACAGACATGCAAGCTTTACAGAACCCAATTTCATCTGCAAGGGCTGGATCCTATGCATCTGCCTCAAGACATGCCTTTAGGGAGTGAAAGTCTTTACAGCATGTAGCTTGCCCCTTGGCCAAGTAAAAGACATTCTTAAGAGAAAAAAAAAAAAATAATCTCACTTCCATCTATGCCCTCTAAGAAAGGAATGCACAAAAATAATTTTTGCTGTTTCAAGCTTGAAAATAGCTTTTCAATTCTAAGCTCAAAACAGACAGCAGCTATTCTAAAACATGATGCACCTTTTTTTTCTATGTAGCTGGTAAGCTTGGTATGATGCTATGTTTGTAAACTAAATTACTGAGGCTCATGCAAGTAACTTAGTAACTTGAAGAGCTAATTAAATGACTGTATGAATGAATTAACATAAATCCAGTGGTGGCATAGCTTGGTAAATTTACCTCAACATTTCAATTCTATTTATTTCTTGTTAGGCTGAATGCTTTTGAGAAAACTACATGACAAGCCAGTGCTGGCTTAGGCATCTCCAACTGAAGACCCCTGCACCTTGAGAAGGCCGTAATTGTCTGAGATGAAAGGGCGTGCTATAAGGAAGAACAAATACAGATCCAGAGTGAGTCAAGTGGTACCAGTCTAGTTGCAGCACCATAAAGTATTTCCCGTTTCCAGCTGTCCACTGTAAATAGTAGTTTCCTGTGTTGATACAGTACAATTACTGTGTTCAACTCATTCTCTGACTATGTTGTCATATCTCCACGGAAAACCAAGGGGATGGTGTTATGGTCCAAGCAGAGACTGAAAACTTTCTTCCAGCTGTCACTTCCAAGAAGGTAATAATTCACGCCCAGTTAATTCAAGAGGAGTGTCTGCTCCTTTATTTTTTAATAATAATTTTTTCCACAATTTTAATTTAAGTTGTGCTCCAGGCCAGAGCCTACAGGCGTCTACCTTGGTTTGGTGGAAGTTTACCAAAGAGCTTTTTAAGACTGCTGGAGCAATGATTGTTTTTGGATCAGAGTCTAATTTAGTGTTGAGTCACAGATGCCTAAGGATGTCCAATTTTGTCTCACATATTTAGGTTTTACTCGCTTTAATTTATGCAAAATTTGAAAAAAACCAGCAGACATAGCACAAGCATGCTGGCATACCTTGGTTGTGTCTCAGCACAAAATCTGGAACCATGCTTTCAGCTACATGAAGCCATCTTTCTGATTATATCTTTCTATAAAAGGATATAGCATACAGTTCAGGAGGACAATGAGCTGCAGTTTATTGCTGAAGTGGAAATAACACTGGAAGTTCAACAGCTAATTTAGCTTGCTACCATTTAGGAGTGGTACCACAAGGTTCTTGACATTCTTTTTTTTGGTAATTGATGTAGTATCAACAAAGTGGGCAAAATGATGGCCATCCCTACTGGAGAAGCCATGTAAATGATAGATGTTACCTAGATACATCATCTCTTATCTAGACAAGATGAGCTGCTAGGTGAAAGACATGTCATGCTGGGGCTTTGCACTGTGCTGGGCATGAGGGTCAGGTGTGAGCTCTAGGTTGCAAGGCAATATGAACAGCAGCAGTGATACCCATCTTTTTGGCATTAGGATTTTGGGTCTAGAATGTGGAAAAGTCCACTTCTTTTTCTGGTATAATCCTAAAGCATAGCATCGGCAAGGCTTTCAAAAGTCCCATTAAACTTCAGCCAATGGGAAGCACAGCTAAAAAAATCTCATTCCTTATTTATAGCTTTTCATGTCTTACTGAATGAAGTAAAAGTCACTTAAAGTATAAGCAATCACATTTAGCATTACTGAAATACAGAAGCAACACACTGGTAACATACCTTCAAAGTAAACTTTAATAAGTATAGAAGTTTCAGGATAAACTTCAGAGCAGGGCTGAGTTTGCTTCACTCTGAAAATTCATCCATCTAATGGCTGTGTCTCTGAATCAGATATTTTAATCCTCTTAGAAGACTTAAAATTATCCACTCTGAGAGAGTTACTCTGCCATTTCTATATTTAACTAATAGTAAAACATTGACAGAAAATTCACACTGTTCATAAAATTCTGATCATGAATCTCTTAATGAGAGAAATTTGCCTATTTTACTGGCAACCAGGGAAAGAGGACTTGTAAAGTTTAGGTTGAGACTGTTGAAGATGGGTGATAGATTTCCTTACTTTGAAAAATCTGAGTGATTTGATATATATGTAAAAGAACAAAATATAAACCTGGATGGACTTCTCATTCAGATATGCTTGACAGAGCAGGGTCCTACTTTTATAAGCTTTTTAATTTCACTGGTATTAACATGGAGGTCACAAATGTGGTGACAAATATAGAATAATTACTATGGCAGCCAATTCCATCATCATCACACTTTGGCCCCGGAGTCAAGTGATAATTTCTAGACCCAGGCATGCTATCTTGCTCAGACTAATGGATTTTACTCAAGTACCTGTTCACCCTTCGTCATGCCCGCATTGCTTGTGAACATTTACATGTGCACTTTTTTTTGCCAGAATAAATAAATGACAAGTAGGACAGATTCAATCTGCAATGCACAGGCAGCCTTGCAACAAAAATTTTTCTTCAGCCACTGGTACAATAGACCAAGGTATATTTTAGTAACGTTTTCCTGGTTATGCTGTCACCATGCAGACTTTACTACCACTTAAAATAGCAGTGTATGCCAGACTCCTGACCTACGAACCAGGACAGCGGTCCTTTGATTTTGCACCCCTGATACAGTAATGTCATACTGTTATTTTTAGACACTTGGATCCTACCATGCCACCCAATCTGGTATTAGCAAATCTTGCCTAGGAGATTTCTTTTCTTCTGCTGCTCCACTAAAGCAGTTCTTGCTGCTTTTTTTCCCTTTATCTCAACACTAGCATTTGATATACAATCAGAAAAAATGTGGTTTTGTTTAAAAATGGATTTGATTTCTAGATGTTTTTGAGTGTGATTATTAAGAATTATTAGAAATAGCAAGTACCTTTACCAATCTAAAAGAAATAAGATAACTAAGCTTAAAGGTAACCAATTTTCACCATTTTAAGAGAGTACCATCTTAGCAATGGAAATAGTATTGCATTCAAAGAAAAAAGTGTAGCTTTTCTATGTCCCTCACTGAAGACTGAAGATGCTGCAGAGATTTTACATATCAGTCTTCAAAAATAAAGTGCACGATCATTCGAATACAGTCCCACATGCGTTCAAATAATTTGAATTACATACTCATACAATTTCTGACCACTGATTCACAGCCAGATCTGGTTAAGCTGTTTTGTAATGACTTTAGACACAGAACTGTAATACACAGCCCCCCTTTCCCTTCAATTAAAGTCAAATAACCCCAATACCTAAAACTAGTGTATGACTGCCATGGCTGTTTAGCAAGCCTGACATCAGTCCCTTCTCTGGCACGAGTGGCAGAGCTTGATTTCCTAAAGTGGCATCCTCAGAGACACTGAGTCATCTCTGAACCTGTGGGTGAAGATGATAGTGATGACAGTGCTCCTGAAAACATTTCTAATTCTCACTCAGTGAACAAAGCTCCCTGTTTTGTTTGGCACACACTAAGTGAGGTTATGCTGAACCTCAGGGGAAGGAGGATCTGGAAGGCTGACATCTTCAGCAAAAATGTTTTTCTTGCCATCTCAGAGAGGTTTTGAACCAACTCTGCCTTCTGGCCTTAAGTGATAGAATGACTCTCTTCCTTATGCAATAAGAGGTTAGTGCTCATGCTGAAAGGACTGCCTTTGTTTTGCATTGATCCATGCTCCTGTTGGGATCTGTGAAGGGTATTTTCCAGGCAAAGAGTCCAACAACCCTTTTTTTTTTTTCTTGGTCTGTACTCACCACCATACCACCACCCTCATTTGCAATGCTGGGGAGGCATGTCATGGTACATACAAGCTGTTCAGGGACCACGTGCTGCACCTTGCAGGAGGTGATGATTGGATATCTGATGTAATGGGGCAGATGAGCATCTCAGGAGGGGGAGAGATGAACTGCAGAGAGAGACCTTGTCACCCTTCTGCAGTCCTCTTAAATGTCTCTTCTCATGAAATGGGTAGGAGATCTCATTAGAAGTAGCCTTATACCACAGTATTATATTATATATTATTATATTATATAATATATATTACATATTGTACCACAGGTTGATATTTTTTCCACTCTCTTGATAAGGGTAGCAAGTCCTATTCAGTGGCTGTTTCTACAGCAGAAGTACTTCCCATTCTCCTGTCTTCTTGAATTTCTGGTGGTGCATGCTTCTGCCTGCTGGGTTTGAGATGGCTCTGTCTGATGCAACAGTCCCAGCAGCGATAGTTCCAATTCCGTCCTTTAAGGCATTCTTGCCAGAAATATCATGGAGCTACTTTGCTCCCTGTGGAAAAAAAGACTACAATTTGAAAATCACCATTGTAGGTTTTAATACTGCATTCATGCCACTTGCAAACATGGAACTTATAAATGAATCATTGAAGCACAATAAAATCTCCAGGGATTGAAGAAATCTAGCAGGAACTGCTGCAACAACAACAAAAAAAATCATATACTCTGTCATTTTACAGTCTCCACAGTTTTGTGGCATGGCACAATACTTACTTTAAAAATGTTTCCCTATTTTTGTATGGAGAAACAAGCCACAGTCTTCACAGGTTTTTCTTGGAACAGAGATTGCCAATGAGAATTTTGGAATATGAACCTCTCACATCAGCTTCACCTCAGCTATGTGTGACTCAGTTGTGAATCTTAAAGGGTCAGGTCTCTTTTTAGACATCTTTCCAGTAAAACAATTGAACTGTTGGAGAACTGAGATTTAGGTCATGCGTGGCTCCACCATGTCAGTAGCTTCCGTATGCATCACTGCATCGACGATGGATATCCAGATACACTTGATATACAGACATGCTCTGTTTGCTGAGACACTGAACAAAATGTTCAGGGTTACAGCTCCTCTCTCTAAATTAGGGAGCTTCTCACACTTGGTCACATATTTAGTGCTGATGGAGGAATTACACAGGACACTTAAGGTAAACAGACTTATATGGCAGCAGTAATTAAGGTTCCTGAAGTAAGCGTTGATGCCTAATGTTCCATGGGTGCCGCAGAAATGTGGATTAGTCCAGATAGAGTACTTTCTGATGTTCTCCACTATTTCAGAAAATTACTGGATGACAGAATTCCCACTTAGCAAAGCAAAAGGGGTAAAGGACATTGTAGTTACACTCCCTTTTGAAAATATGACATGAGTATAAAATCTCTCACTGCTTGTGCTTTACCCACAGGGCTTAATTAAGTTTGATGAAAGTTAATAAGTAGGAATAGATAAATCTCAAAGTTTACAATGTCTAGATTTTATCTGAATGAGCACCTTTTACTTCAGAGACCATTTTTTCTGCTCCTCTAAATAGAGATTAACCGGGTGACCTGTTCCCAGGGCGAACGGCCTAGGTGATCCCTCTGGTCAGCTTTGAAAGCGCTGTCTTCAAGGAGTCATCAGGAAATATTTAACTGCAATCTGCTGCTTTTTAGTTCTCAGGGAAAGGATTTCACTGCATTGCTGTGTCTGGTGAATGGGTTTTCTCACACACCTAGAAGATTTTAAGCATGTTTTTTAGATGACAAGGGTTACTGTGTCCTTCTATGCCAAAATGATGAAATGGACTGTCCTCTTTCCCTTCAAGACGCTTTGCTTTTGAGCATTTTCAGGTGTGTTTTCTTTTCTAATGAAATGGCTTTTAGTAAACCTGTTTTAATTCATTGCTTTCCTTTCATATACACTGCAGAATGTCAGAAAGCAGTTGGTGTCAGTAGCCTCCATCATGGACGCTTAGCACTTTCATCCATAAAACGCTTCCCAAACAACCGCTAATCCTCATAATGTTCTTGTAGGTAAAGCATTAGAGCTAGGTAAATAAGTCACTGCCAACAGTTTAAAGAAGTACTTGCTTCGATGTTTTTTTTCCCTCCAATACACAGGTCACGACCGCACTCTTTGCAGAACATGTGGAACTGGTATCTCTGGAATATCTTCCTTAGGAGATATGGCACTATTTTATCCCATGACCACATATGGAAATTTTATCCATCAGAAGTGAATATTTTTCAAGTTCTTTGGGAAACCTGCCTCATCTTAAGCATACTGTTTTGTGGATCAGTTGAAGAACTGCACTATGTTCAGTGACAGACTTCCCACTTTCCCCTCCCTAGTACCACCCTGCTCATGGCCGTGCATTCCCACCACCTGTCTTGGGCTGGCTCTGGTGGTTGCCAGGCCTGTCTGTGAACTGCCATGGACCTCCCTGACAGCAGAAAGCAAAAGCAGTGACAATGCTGGCTAGCTCACCCCCGTGTTAGCATGTTAAATTGACTCTTGAAAAAGAGTGAAGAATGCTAGAGCTGGCATGAGGGAGAATGAGAGATCTGGGCAGTCAGGAGAGAGGCCATGGAGAGAGGAAGGCAGTGACAGCACCACGCAAGAAGAAAATGTCCCTTCTATACATGTCCCCCAGTCAGCTCTTCTGTGTGGCAGTGGGAAAAAAATGACACTTTTCACCAGCCAGGGTGAGAAGTCCCAGTGTTGAAAAGAATCACGGAGAAAGAAGGAAACAAAGTAAGGATTAAAAAAAGAGAGAAGGGATTATTATAATATTTGATGAACAGGTCTCTTATCTCCTTTGTTAGAAGCAGGAAATTTTGTGTTACACTTTTTTATTTATTTAAGGAAACATGGACATCTGCTATTTCCCATGATCAATCAATGCCCTCAAGCCTTTGCATTGCACCATCTCTGGTAGTCCTCAGACAGAAAATTCATGAACGCAAGACAGATGAGACAGTCCAGAGCTTAAAAAAGAAGCTGAAGAAGAAAGTAGTGAAGTGGATAATTTGCCAACAACTCCTCATCATGTTGTGAATATAATTGAAAATCCAAAATGTAGTTATGCATAAAGTGAGGCCAAATAGCTATCATTCTATTGCTCTCTTTAGGGTTTTGCATGAAATTTTATTTACTTTTCTAGCTTATCAGCATAAATGCATGCAGAAAATAATTTTGTAAATCCTAGAGCAATTGCATGACAGAAAAAGTACTCAGTTAATTATATATTACTGGAAATATGTTGCTCTGGATTGATTGCCTTGTTTTGGAAAGCACTTGTACATGAAATATTTGATGAACAATAACAATAGGAAGCAGGCAATCCAAAACCCAAGAGAAGAAATAAATATGAAGGAAATAGAGTGAGGCAAAGAAAGTACAGAAAAAATAAAAGAACTTTTGTCTCCAGGAAAAAATAGTGAATATTGTTAGTCAGTTGACTTATAATCAGAGCAGGTTGTTGAGGGTTTTATTATTTGATTCAGGAAGTTGCTTAAACATGTCCCTCTGCATCTGAGTGATTCCACCAGGATCCCTTACATATTAAAGTTAAGCATGTATTTAAAAGGTTTTTCTTCTGAAAGATATAGTACATAAGTACTGAGTAACACTTCTTGGTGTAATGCTAAAACAGCCACATGTTTTTTGCCAGATGCAATTCTTAGAATTGTTGCATCTGGTCACATATATATGTTCTGGTTTTTGTCTGCATTAGCAACATCTGCAAGTTTTGCTCCTTTTAGCTGGGAGTGAATCCAGTACTCTATTTTGGGAATTACTTTGCTGCCAAAACACCCCTAGCAAACTACCTCCATTCATAACAGGAGAGTTCATAATCTGTTCTTCTAAACTTTTTCTTAATTATAAAGAGCTTAAAACTGTGAATGGTACTATTAAGTCATTGAATCTCACTATTTTTTAGCTAATTACTAACATTATTTCTATTTTGGGGGGGTGTATTTTCATCTCTGGAATTCGATCAGATTTTCTCCTTTAAAGCCAAGTTTCATCATTATTCTGTGCTAAAGGCTGAATTTTAAACCCATGCCAATACAGCTGGCATGACATTGGCCTTCCTAATTCAAGGACACAAAGGATTACCCTAAACGATAAGCAGAAAAGATCACATTTGTTCTATTATTCAAGGTTTTGGTGTTTGTTTTTTTTTTTTTAAATATGATTCATACTTGCCTCACAGCAAGGACTCTAAGCAACTCGGTGTTTCCTGGAAGCCCTTTGGTTAGCAAGTGCTGAGCACTGAACCATGCAGTTTGTCACCTGCCACACTATTTACAAAGCCAATGAATGGGAACAAAATAGTGCAGAGCAGCAACTGTCAATAATTCACACAGTAGTGACTGCTGACATATAAGATATTGGCAGGACAACTTCAACAAATCCCATCAGTTCACAGGCAATAACAGGTTCTCTTTCTCTCAGCTCTTGCTTCTCCAACTATACATAAAATAAAATAAAAAAATAAAAATAAGTAAAAAGAAAGTTTTTGGAACAAGAATGCACCGTGTTCCCTAAAAAACTTGGAATTGTAATCCTTGCTGTGGCAGGAATGATGGAGGTCCTACCTTCAGGAATAGAAAAAAACAGTGGAGCAAGTGGTTCCTTGGGCAGAGGAAGTAAAAAACCTGGCTTTCAACATGTCTCTCTTACATTCTTTCATTCTCTCAACTCTTTGAGTCTCTGATTGCCTAAGAAAAATAAGATTGTAATTTTATTTGTCTTTTTCGCAGTGAGAATTAACAGCTCTTGAGCTTGTTACCTTATTGTCACCAACTAAAATAATCTGTCAGATTTCATTGAAATTCATCAATGGATTAGAAATGAGGTGACCAGCTTGTACCTACAAGTGCAGAATGAATGAGGAAACAACCCTCATTTCCGTGGGAGATCAAGCTAACATCCTCCCACTCATTGAGATGTTTCTGAAATTTTACTCTAGGAACTGAGGCAGTTCTGTCTGTCACAGAGAACACTTCCAAAATCAAAAGCAAAGTAAGGCAACTAAGGCAACTCTTTAGTTCATGAATTGAATAAAATGGGTATGAAAATCAAGCAGTGAGAACTCACATGCCACCTCACAGTACTCTCAAGAGAGTTTGTGCCATGTAGCGAGTGAGCGTGGCTCAACACAGGTGAAAGCGGCAGGCTCCATCCTCTAGGGTTGCCCACAGGAGGTGTCTGAGTGGAGTACAGGTGCTGGAATTGTTTGAGGCTCTGTGCAAGAGAGCCTCATATGTTCACACGAGACTCGCCCAACCTCACCCTCATTTTTTGACAGTCTTAGTTTAATAATGAATTTTAGACAGTGCTTGAATGAAAGGTGCTTTATAATATCCTGCAAAGTCCTGAGTGACTCCACTGAAGGTTTCCTGATGTCTTTGATGAAAGATCCCTGGCTATGTAAAAATCTTTCTGATTAGTGAAGTCAGCTGCTTTTGGGATGATTTGGGTGGATTTATTTCCTCTTTTAAATTCAAATTACCCCCAAATAAGTTTTCAAGGCACTGCCTATAGATTAAAGGATAGGAGGAATGTGACACAGAATATTTCAGTAAAAGATTTTCCTCAGAAAAATAATCACTTGGGATTCTACTTCTGTTAAATGAGTTATCTGAACAGGCTCAGAAGTTTTAGCTACAGTATGTATCTGACCCAAAAAGTTACTGAACAGAGTCAACATTCCATAGAAGGCAGAGCTCAACAAGGTCACTGTTCCTTTCAAGGAGCTTTTGGATCTTGGAAACCAGATCGTTTGCTCTCTGACGCCTTATTGATGGCCCAGCCTTCCTCCTGCTGCATCCAGGAGGCATTTTCTCATTTACACTCAGGGAAGAGGGGAGGCTCAGCAGGACTCTGGAGGTCTCATAGCTGGTTAGTGTGGCTCACGGACAATTAGCAACCCTCAGTCCCCCACTGACTGGCACCTGCTGAGTTGGACAACTGCAGGTGTAAGTGGGAGGGCTTTGCTGTGCGTGAGGGGACGCCTAAAAACAAGAAAGATCCTTGGAAGATGTAAGAAAAGTGTAGCGGCAGAGGAGTGGGAGAGATAAACATTCCCACAGTGGCAAAGAAATGAAAGGAGGGAGGCTGGCAGCTAGAGCTCTAAGAGTGAGAAGAACAGGCAGAGGAAGAGCAGAGGAGCTTTGCAAGCACCTGAAAAGGAGAAAGCAGGTTTAAAGATTCACTTCTTCAGAGACTTGCATGTGCACATCTCAGGCTCATCTTGATTTTACATCTTTTGGACAGTCAGAGCTGTGAATGAATTGCTATATGATGCTCTTCTAGCCTCTGATTGATTTTGTTTAAAGGAGACTTTTAAAAAGAGGCACCTCTTTCAGTGCTTTGATATGAAATTGAGTAATCTGAGAATAAGGGAGGGCTGCATTTAAAGATATATTTTAACTGGAAGGAGGCAGTAAATAATAAACATATCCATAGGTACATAATAGAAATATGGAGTAAATTTTTTTACCGGTTCAAAATGAGTGAACTTTCTTCTTTTGTAAAATTCTCTTCCACCAGTTAAACACCTTTTATGAACTAACTTCAGAGCTCTGTGCAAATCTACTCAGTATTCTGAGAAAGGAGAGGGTTATTAATCTGGAAAAAGTGTCTTTGCTTAGAGCCAGCTTTAGAATCTGTTTAAAATAGGAATTTTTAACAAGTGAATAGTATTCCCTTAGTTGCCCTTAAATTAGCTTTCTTTCGTAGGTACTGGGCAGAACCAGTACAATTTCACTCCTGGAAAAAAATTTTTACATCCCTGAACAGATATTAAACATGATCAGCATAACATCAGTGAATCTGATGAGATTCAGCCCACACAGTTTGTTCCTCCAGAGCTGACAGAGCTTTTGCTAGCCCTTATATCCCAAACTAATAAAAACGAAAGACAGAAGGAGCTCCCATGACTGAAGCAAATAAAGTCAAATACTAGACAATTTTAACAAAAATAATAAGGTTTCAGTCATTAGTGAACATAGTATTCTGCTGAAATGAAATGTTCTTAGTGAGCCAAGTGCAAGGCATGTTTAATTCAATATTATTGCCAAATTTCTACTGGCTGCGGAGAGCCCTATCATCAGATCTTCAAATCTTACTAGTCTACTCCAGCCACATGTAGGGATTTTGTCACTTACATTATATTGCAAATGTACCCACTTTTAAATGGTGCTGCCGGTGTCAGGTTTCAGTGAAACAGTTGTTGTGAATCTGAATACGTTATATTGATTAGGTGATTTAAAATTTGAGCGTACAAATATGCTAATTTCTTTTATATTGTGGCATGATTTTAAACGTTTGATTGTTTACTTACTGAAATTGAAATAAATTAGGTTGATTCTATGTAAGTTGGAACATCATTTTAATTATTTAATTCATAAAGGGCAGGCAAATTTAAAGCCTTTACTGTTCCTTTGTATCTTTGGCTTTTGAGCCCACTTGTTTCCCAGTCTTGACAGTCATGCTGGTAGGTCATATAATGTTGGCTGTTGCAAAATGTTGCATTTTTCTTTCAGAATCGTAGAATCAGGTGGGTTGGAAAGGACCTCTGAGATCATCAAGTCCAACCTTTGACCACCACCGCGTTACTAGACTATGGACCTAAGTGCCATGTCCAGCCTCATCTTGAAACCCTCCAGGGGTGGAGAATCCACCACTTCCCTGGGCAGCCCATTCCAATGGCTGATTACTCTCTCTGTAAAGAATTTCTTTCTAATATCCAACCTAAATCTCCCCTGGCACAGCTTAAGGCCATGCCCTCTTGTCTTACTGCTGGTTGCCTGCTGGTTCCCCCCAGCTAAAGCTAAAGCACATGGCAGAGGTAGAACAGTACCAGGTCATAGCTCATCTCTCTGCTTTCTTCTGACCAGTGCCACCCTGATCACAAAAATCATCATTGGGTGGGAAGGCACATAGGCTTCCTATCAGCATCAGGTCTGTAAAGTCCTTTGCAGAGTCTGACAGACTGGTTGATGTAGTTTCTGCACTACCCTTAAACTTAAGCCAAATAACTCCTTTGCATAAGGCATGTGCAAGATGCTTGGGTTTGATTCCATATGAGGTTCAGGTCCTTTTGTCCTTATCTCCCATGCCCATGTGTTCTGGTTTTGGCTGGGGTTTTGGTTATTTTTTTTTCACGATGACTAGTATGGGGCTGTGTTTTACATTTGTGCTGGACAGAGGTTTGATAATACAGAGATGCATTTGTTACTGCTGAGCAGTGCTTACACAGAGCCAAGGCCTATCCCGCCTTTCATACTGTCACAGTGGTGAGGACGCTGGGGGTACGTGGAAAGCTGGGAGGAGACACAGCCAGGACAGGTGACCCAAAACTGACCAAAGGGATATCCCATGCCATATGACATCATGCTCAGTATATCAGGCTGGGGGTAAGAAGGGGAACATGTTTGGAATGATGGTGTTTGTCTTCTCAAGTAACTGTTAAATGTGATGGAGCCCTGCCCTCCTGGGGATGGCTGGAGGCCTGCCTGCCAATGGGAAACAGTGAATGAATTAATTTCTTCTTTTGCTTTGTTGGTGTTCCTGGCTTTTACTTTCCCTGTTAAACTGTCTTTATCTCAACCCATGAGTTTTCTAGCTCTCACCCTTCTGCTTGTCTCCCTGATACTGCTGATGAGGGAGTGAGCCAGTGGCTGTGTGGGTATTGGTGGCAGTCTGGGGTTAAACCATGACACCATGCTTTTCTATGCCTTTGTAAAGCTCTCATCCTTCATACTTCATGCTGAACCAGAGGAACTGCCATGGTTAGCCTATGTTCAGCCGTCAGCATCAGCCTCCTAACCACCTTATACCCATATTCAAAACTTTACAATGTTTTCCTCATACAAAGTATGTCAGTCTTGTGCTAATCTTTGACATTTCATTCAGGTATCCATTTCTGTTCCACTTCCACAATGGTGACAGCTGAGATATTTATGTATTTACTGTGTTATACCATTTAAAGAACACATATTTTTTTTGTGTTGCATCAACTTCACAAAGAAGTGTAAAATCCAATCACTTCTGCTCTATGCTGAGACCCAAGGAAATGGAGGTCTAGGTTGGATATTAGAAAAAGGTTCTTCACCCAGACTCTGGTTGAGCACTGGAACAGGCTCCCCAGGGAAGTGATTACAGCACCAAGCCTGACCATGTTCAAGAAGCATTTGGATGGTACTCTCAGATGCACGGTGTGACTCTTGAAGATGGTCCTGTGCAGGGCCGGGAGTTGGACTTGACGATCCTTGTGGGTCCCTTCCAACTCTGCATATTCTGTGATTCTCTAGTTCCTTTATCAGATATTTAAAAAGTCTATGGCTAACATATTCAGCCTTACTGTCAAATATATGTGGACAAGGCAGGTAATTGTTGTTTTTACTAAATTTTATATTTCAGAAACAGAAATTTTAGGGTGGTGCTGCATCTGTGAGGGGTAACATTCCCCTTCGTATTAAAAGCCATAAACAGGTTATTATTAAAACATTGAAAATTTGGACAGGATTTTTTTTCTCCTTTGTTCACAGTTGTAATATGTCCCTTTTGGAAGGCTAGGTCAGGTGCAGCCCCTTGGAGGGTAAAGCAAGTGGTTCCTGTCTGTCCAGCAGCTGGGCATACGTGGGTGGAAAAACTTTGCAAGACAGCTGAGTGTGGCATGTAGAAGAGTTACAGCACAGAGATGGGATCCTGCAGCTCAAGAGGAGCAGACAGGCAGACTTCAGATTCTGGTGGAAAAGACTTCCTAAAATCAGAGAGGATTAGTCAAGTTTGTGACAAACTTAGAAAGTCACTGAGTTGACCAAAAGCAAACCGGTAACTGAGGAAGACAAGCTTATTTATTGCTAGTCTGCTTGAATTGGTAATTTTGTGGTTTTGGTTTTCAATTTTGTGGGGTTTGTTCAAGGTTTAATAAAAAATTGCTTTCTGAGTCTTTCAGTCTGCTTTGGGGATCTCATTACAAAAAAAAGTCTAGGTAGTTTCATTGCAAAACCTTGGCTGACTCTGGCTTCTGTCACAGTTAGGTAGTTAAGAGACACTAAATATCTCCCTTGCTTATATCCTTCAAACTGCTGTTCATAATGAGCAACTTCAGTGTAACAAAAGACAGATTTTGGTGAAATTCAGTATTTGTACCATTTGCGCAACATTGCTACTACCTTACAAGGCCCATGTAAATTAAGCTGTATTCAAAAACCTGTGAGTAATGTGCTCTAGGGAACTGTGCTTGAGCAGGGAGGTTGGAGTAAATGACCTCCAGCTGTCCCTTTCAACCACATCCATTCTGTGATTCTGTGGTTCTGTGGTTCTGTGAACAAGCAGTAATTGCAGCAGTACTACTTTTGGACTATCTGGTCTGTTTGGGATCTGAAAGTTTCTGCAGTTGCTACCTCAAGAGGAATCTTAGTCAATAGTTTCTGTTCCAATCTAGATCACTGGCCCTTTGTGGCTGGTGGTAGCAAGCCTTCACTGTCTTCTCCCTGATGACTAAGTGTAAGTAAACCTGATCCATATAGGCACTGCCTAGATGTTGCTCGTTGTGCCTTCAGACCGAAAATTTGCCCCTTTGGTGTTTGCTCCTTGTCCCGAATCCTGTAGTGTTGTTTTAACCTCCTGGTATTTGAGTGTTGATCGCTCCTGTGTGCTGCTTTTTGGTTTCATGTGTTTCCTGATATTAGTACTCAGTACCCAGCCACCACCAACTCCTTATTTTCATGCAGACTGTAGTCTCTGCAGGGGTGTCAGGATCTTGGGCATGTCACTCTGAGCTACACATTTCACAGGGTAGTGTGTGATAAGTAGCTTTAAATAAAAATAGATAAATAAAAAGAATAAATAATACATAGTAGAAGCCTTTGTTTTGTTGTACGTTACAGTGAAACGTCCCCATCTGGTCCATCATTATAATATTTGTGAAACATATAAAGAATATTTTCAAAAATAACACTCATTTCATTATGCACCAGGTTTCTTTCCCTCTTTGGAGCCCAACCCTAACCTGGAGTTGCTGATTCCTTGCGAAAAAGATCTCATATTGAGAAATTTTCAAATTGAGAAGTCATTGTTATGGGTTTACTATCTTCTAATGTGCTAGTGAAAAAAGAAGTGACCAGCCCTGAAATAATTAAACCGGAGTTTGGTGCTCCATCTTTCAGCAAAGGGTGAGAAAGGTGATCCACAGAGACTCTGTCAACATTTAGTAAAGAAAGAAATGCAATGATACAAAAATGGGAAATGAAACAGCGCTGAAAATATCCAGGTGGCTCATCTAAAAACGATATGTTTGCAGTCTGCCTTTATGTGAAGCAAATCTTAACTGAAGGAAAAATAATCCGAGCTAGGTATTCTGAGGAATAAAAGTGGCAAATGGGCCATGACTGGAAAGAAAACAAAACTAAACCAGTAAGCTCATATGAAGAATAAAAAGCTGTAATTGGTGTTTAATGCATTTTGCACTCTGAGACTGATACTGGTTGTGATCAACAGTGGAAAGAATACATTTCTCAGAACACAAAAAGATGGACTAAAAAAAGTTGGGTAGGTGGAGAGAGAGAGAGACGGAGAGAGTGATAGACACATACTTATATACAGACATACATATATGCATGCAAATACATATGTACATACAGATACATCTGTCTAGATTTTTAAATGAGAATATGTTGTAGTGATGTGTCACTGGTCTGTACTGTATTAATAAAGTCCTACTGAGACATGAGAAGCACGAGACACCCTGTGTGCTGAGCTTGTAAGCATCCATATCTTTGATTTGGAATACCAATACTTTTTAAGCTTTTCTTTGTTATTCAAAAGTTTATGAAGAGCTGTACTGATTCAGACCAGAGTGCTAGTCCAGTACTCTGTCCCAGCAGTGGCCGTAAGTTGAGTCCAAGGGCAAAGAACAGGGCAAGCACGTGATATTTACCCTCATACGTTCCCCACATCCAACTAGTTGCAGCTCTGAAGATTTCTTGAGCTTGGTATCCTTCAGTGGAATTTTATTCCAAATACTTGTTTAGCTTCTGCTTGTACCCGTCTAAAAGTTTTGGCATCCAAAATGGTTTGGTCTTTCTGGAAGGCATTTGATTGCTCTGCAGCAGTCTGTGTGAAGAGCTACCTCATTTGGTTTGTATGCATCAAGCTTCTATCAGCTCTATTTCATGACACCAGACACATCAGTGATGCACAATAATATTATCATTTTTTCATATATATATATATTTGCAGTAGTGTTATATTTCTATAAAAAGCCTGAATTGAGTGAAATTCCCAGAAGAGAGGGAAGTGAGGTGGAGAACTGAGCCTGTCTCTGGACCCAAAATATTTGAGCCCACTGTGTGTGGTAGAAAAGAGGGTATAAGTACAGAGTGGGGAGCTTGCAGGCCACTCAGGCAGCAGGCAAGTTTTGCTGAAAAACATCCCTGGGACCAGGAGCTGCTAGGCAGATTTTGCTGCAGTTCAGAGAGTCTCTGAATTGTCATTGAAAGTAGGTTTGAGGAAATGACTCACCTGCAAGGACACAGTGGGAAGGAGGAGTTATTTATGAACCTTTTAATTTAATTGTTGATATTTAGACTCCATCTGGCATAGTCACTTCAGATTTTCTCTCTTCAAACAAGTTAAGGATCTTAGTGAATACTGCAATAAAAGCTGCCTTGTCTGACTTTAAAGACTTTTGTCTTGGAGGGAGAGTTCATTGGAGATGGAAGCCTGGACAGATCCACCTTAAAGTTGTGGTCTATGTCTGCTTCCTCAATAATGCTTTTTAGTTGTACTGTGTCCTGCTTTATCAAAAATTGCTCCACGTTCCCTACAGAGAGATCCCTAGCATTACTTATAGCTTTTTCTTATGCCATCTCTGTGAAAATCTCCTCATATTAAACATGTTGTAAATGTTTTAAAAAGACCAGTGATTCATTCTCTGTGGTTTCTAGGATTTTTTCAAAGGCTTTTTGTTTTGGTGCGTATTATGCTCCCTCTTGATATTAAGCATAAATTCTCCACGTTTGCATTTCTACATCAATGAATCTGAGTGCCCAATAAAAAATTAGAAGTGTTATTTTTTTTCCTGGCTTGTCTCTCCCTTTTCTTTCATAAAATAATGTAACATTTTCATGATCTGTAGGGGCCAGCAGGCATTTTGTGTCTAGAGGCAAAAGGATCCTTTTCATCTGTGACCTACCACTTAATATAAATGTCAGTGATGACATTTTAAGGTGGCACAAATATTTGAAGTGAAAATTAATGATTAGGTGGTGCCAGACCAACAGAAAAGTTTACTTTTCAGTACACCAGGCTGTTTCCAAAATAGCTTGTCTCACAAATGCAGTTCCCACATTTAATCCAGAGGAAGGTGAAAGGCCAGCCAAAATGTATGAGAATGCAAAAGCAGAAACTTCACAAAAGATGGTCAGTAAAAGAGTCCTTAAAAATTCTGCAACTAAAATACCCTAATGTGATGCTTGGTTGTATAGATGTGGATATACATGAAGACTTAGAGCTGTTTGTGTTTAATGGGAATATAGATAAAGAAGTGGTACACAAATGTTCAGCGCTAACAGTTCCAAACCAATCTGATACCAACCAATATTTTTTGTATCTTTTCTTTTTCATACATTTCTGTGTGCTTTTCTTTGTTACCAAGACTTCTAAAAGTTGAGAAATCTTTCTCCTTTATATGGCTACTTGCTGAAACCATGGCTACTCTTTCCTTTTTTTGTTTGTATTTGAATATCCATGTTTGCCACCTTCTTGGCTGCCTGCTCTTCTATAAATAAACTGTAATTGGTATTCAGTACAGTACATGTATTCAGCCCAAGAATTTTTGAAACAATTTCAAACTTTTTGTTTTCAAGAATGTATCTTACCTACATGCCCCATTCACATCCACCCACTCTCAGAATAATTTCTGCAATGCATCATTGTTATAGCTTTCCTTATGCCTACGTTTTCTCTCCAAACCTTGCACTCTGACTTCAGATATCACACTCACTTGTGAGATTTCCTGAACGTCAAAGCTTCTAGGAAGTATTCCAGACAGTGGATGTGATTTTGTTTAGAGCAATTTCTACAACTAACTAATGTATTTCTTAGATACGTATGCCTTTTTTTTTTTTCTCCTTAGGTGCTGTCATTGAGGCTGTGGGGTAATAGTTTTATTTCTTTGCAGAGAGAGCAACTCTGCCAAATGCTGGTTAGTGCTCAGTTCTGTGCTTATTGCTGTCCTCTTGACATTCTTTGTTCCAATCTGGAAAACAGTTTCCTCTTGCAGGTTCACTTTTATTTTGCTTCTGGGTTTTGTTTTATTTTGCTTTCAAACCTAGTCCACTGTGGCACCAAGGATCTGAAAAAAGGGAAATCAAAACTTGTCATCTGATCTGAGTACATTTTGCAGGCTGGCAAATTTCAATTTCTTATTCTGGTATCTTTAAGCCTATTTTCAAAAGTATTTTTTAATCTCTGTTCCATGTCTCTGAGGCCCATTACAATCTGATCTTACATTAGAGATTGTACAAACCCTACAAAAAGCATGTCAGACTTGCCATACTGAAGTCTGCTAAAAATGCTTCAAAAATTTCTCCCTTTTTGATTTCACGTATGAAGCTAATTATCTTGTAAACAAGGCCTTCTTTCTTGGGGCGGGGGGGGGAATATCTTCTATACCTGTGTCATGGCTTGTTCTCTTTCACCAAGTTTTAGGCTGGTGAGTGAAAATGAGCCCTGGATGCTGCAAGTATGATTTGTTTGACCTCAATATATTAAAATACATATAGACCCTTATCTCTCTATGCCTTTCCATAGTTTTATCTCCTTTCAGAAGAAAACAAATTCTTGCCTGAATGACTTCCAAGAGTCTTTTGTATCTGTGGAAAATTCTAGATGCATTAAGTATGTTAATAATTAATATGATGTTGCATTTTGTCACTTGACGCATTTTGTCACTTGACACATTTTGTCTAGTTTCGTGATGCCTTTCCTCCTCTGTTGAGCATGCTAGCTAACAAATATTGGTGTCAATTTATAAACATTGTCAGACTATGCAACTAATGTTAGCTGATGCTGGGGCTGGAGCCTGGGCTGCAACTGCTTTGTGTGTGGATTTGTGTGCAGCTCACAAACGAGTTTCAGAAAGAATGGACCACTTTGTCAAAATTCCCTGAAATCCCAAAACACATACCACAGTGGTCTCAAAGGCACAAGCACTAATGACTGCACTTGTCCATGGTCAAATACTGTGTTAATAGCTGTCCAAGATCTGTAATAGCTCACTGTGAGGAGTGGACACTGAGAGCCTCATCCTGTCCAGAGAACCCCATTATATATCCCTTTCAGCCAAATTTAAGAAAGGCCTTTTTTTTTTTGTCAACAAGTAAGTAGAGTATTAGGCAAGTCAGAAGACATTCAGTCCTCTTTAAAAATAAAAATCCCAAAAAGGAATAAAAAGTTCTTTTTTTCTAGCAGCTATTAACCATTGTCTGAATAACCATGACCAGCACAATGGCTTTGATGAGACTCATCCCACACAGTTTGTTCCCTCAGAGCAGATCAAGTTAACTGCCAGCCATTTTGTATTCATTACGTCCCAACCTAATAAAAAACTCTGAATGAAGTCAATCTCATGATTGATGCAAATAAAACCAAATGAGAGAAATAAGATTTTAGTCATCGTAAGTCACTGTGTTTCTGCTGAAAGGAAATACTCTCAGCAAACCTCACACAAACTGTACCTAAGCCACATGCTTTCCTTCTTTTTTTTCTTTTTTCTTTTTTTTAATAATTGCTCATACAGTTTTGGCACCTTTTATAACATCCTTCATGTAAGACAAACTATTTTGTAGTGTGTCATGCTCACTGCCAATGTCAGTATGTCCAGTTCCTTCATCTCCATGGGTGATGCTTTATCTGGGTTTTCTTTAGAAATTGTAACATCAATACCTAAGCATTTTATCTGGCTCTCTACAGGTCAGCTCAGGTTCAAGCAGGGTTCATATTAGCAGTGGAAACTCAAGCATATACTTGTGTGATTTGAGCTAAAAAAGGGCAAGGTAACTTTAGAAGACTCTAATTCAATCCCAAAGCATGTTGTCAACTTTTTTCTAATACCCTGTAGGTTTAATGTTGGGCCAGAAGGATTTGAGTAGAGGGAGACTAATATCTGCTAACACTGTTGCTAACATATTACTTTACTCATGGGTAATTTCACTTCTTATTTTATTATCAGTGGAGCAGATAGCACTGCCTACTATTAAGATTGGTGAATGTTGCCCTTGAAACTCCCCTCAGTTTCTTTAACTTTGTCAGGGTTTTAACTACTGATGTTTAAAATTCCATGCTGATAAGGTTTATGCCTCTGTCTGTTTTTGTAGCATTTATTTAGGTATTTACTTTCAATACATTCCAGCTATATTAAAGAATAATGCCTGACAAGCTTTGATTATTTCACAAAAGTTTTAAAAAAATTGGTACCTAGCAGTCCTTTTTTTTAGGTACCAGTAATTTTTATTTTCTATTCCTCATTACCTAAAGTAAGGTCAAGAAGTTTGGTGAGGAGAGACTGTTATGACAGTATTTGTATTTGTACTAGGAGTAAGCTTTTTAAAAAGAATCTTGAAGTATAGTCATTGCTAATGGGCAAAATTCCCCAAACTTCCTATCTCTGGAGAGTACAATCCAGTCGGATGATGTACTGCATCTGGCAAGTTCAGCTTTAAGCAGCAGCTTTCTTGGCTTCATTGGGCCAACTGGACTTTGAGTAACAAGGTTGTTTCAGAGCTCTCCATGCTGTTGTACTGGAGAAAAAGAAATCTGCTTCGTCTCAGAGAAAGAGAAGAGGAAACCAAGACTGAGGGGAAAAAGGGAGTTTGTCAGGGAGCTCCTTAGGAAAGAGAAATAAGGGAGGAGTTTGGTAAGCAATAGGAGAAAAAGATGTGATAAGCAGGATGCAAAGACTGGGAATAAGGACCAACAGAAGTGGATGAAGAAGGTGAAGGAGGCTGGAAAATAATTATGGTGAGGAAAATAGAAACTGATGAGCAAAGAAGCAGGAAAAAAGAGCCCAGACTGCCCAACTTGAAAAACAGACCACATGTTTGTTAAAGTGCCTTGTGACATTTACAAGATATTTTTTCCAGTTTGTATGAAATTCTGAAATTCCATGATTGGGACTGAGATGTATGTTCTGAAAAGGCAATGGAAACCAAAGAATTAAAAGAAACACAAACATTTTCCAGACTAAATTGGGGAAAAAAAGTCAAGTGACATGTTTCTTACTCATAATGTTCAAAAATTTTGATATTGATTTCTTTAAACACTGTTACACCAAAAAATAAAATACATCCAAAATAAGTGATTTTTAATTACAGGTATAACTATATTATTATGAAACTATGATAATCTAACATTTTGTAGTTAAGAAAAAAAAATTCAAAGCACTTAAGCCAGCACATTCCTCAAAGTTATTTCCTTTCAATACATCACCAATTTACAAGAAAAAAAATGGTCATACAGGAAAGCAGCAAGTATGTTTTTTTCAGTTTACTGGTGGTGTGCAAATTTACTAGGAATGTGGCTTCCTTTGCTATAGGATACCAGTTATAGAATTTGGGAGACATTCAGGATTTGGAAGAGGTGTAGTTAATGAAAAAAGGCATCAGAGAAAGAAAATGCAGAAACAGACATTGAAAATCATATAAAGTAGATATTTCACTTGTAGTCTTTTTACTGTGTTTTCTTCATTTTCTGGATATCTGAGTTGATACCTCAGGGTCTCATTTGCAGAAATAGTGATAAGTTTCAAACACTGTTGAAATCCATGGAAACTGTCTTTTGATACAGTTGCTGTGTACAGTAAATCCTTTGAAAAAGTAGGTCCAGGGTATTTCAAACACAGCAACTAGAATGAGTGGGTATTTTTTACCTTAATCTCTCTGTGTTAGGATTTCCCATCTGTAAAATGGTGATACTGATACAGCAATGCTAATGCGTGGCAAATGCAGTATCTATCTCTTATTGCTGGAGTGCTGAACTGTAAAACTTCAGCAGTTTTCTTTCAATGCAAGCTTTCTTTTCTGGACTGAGTATGAAAGAGTAATTGCTTTCTTTCTGTGATCATAATTCAGTGGGAGAAAGTCATGTGAACAATCTTGAACCTCTCGCAGAGGAGAACTGGAAAATATTTTTAAACTACTGAACTCAAGTCGTTTAATCTTTTTTGCTTACTGCAGTGTATTGAATTTTTGAGACCAAACAGTGTAGAATTCAGCCAACTTTATAGTCTTGGTTGTTTATAGAGTATTTATCTAAAAAAAAAAAAAAAAAAAAAAACACAAAAGTAATTCAATGTAGATGCTTCTTAAATTTACCATAAAATGAATAAATTTACAGGAATATTAAGAATAGATATGTGAATCCATTGCATAATGGTTAATCATTCTCCGTAAATGACTAGCACTTATGACCTTTATTCTCCAATTAGGTGTATACGTGCATAAAGACAAAATTGCAAGAGATCTGCAAATAAAATATTTAACTTAAACATGAAATAAGAACCTTTTAGATGTCTAACAATGGAAAATTAGCACCTACTTTTTCAGAAAATGTAAACCTGAAATATGAGAAAACATTCTGTCATAGTGTTTTCCCCAAAATAAAAGCTGCTGGGAGTTGATAAAAATAAATGATACTGAATGCTGTTACCATAATTTTTCTTCTTATTCTACCTGTGTAATGCATTAAAACTACCGATAATGACTCTGAAATTGTAAGAAGCAAGACTAATTCGCGTTTATCTGGCTTACCATTTGCACAAATTGTTGAGAAGTAGCTTAAAACTTTTCCAATGACAGTCCATATTTTCTACAGTAAGCAATGAAGCTGGAGGCCTGATTGTTTCTGATTTAGCTCTCAGTCCTTATCTTTTTCTTCTGGTGTATCTTTCTGGTTGCCTTTAAAAAATCTCTTTTGGATTTGTGTCAGCGCTCCTGGTACCATGTGAAGGTTAGATATTAGAAAGAAATTCCTTACAGAGAGGGTAGTCAGCCATTGGAATGGGCTGCCCAGGGAAGTGGTGGATTCTCCATCCCTGGAGGTTTTCAAGATGAGGCTGGACGTGGCACTTAGTGCCATAGTCTAGTAACCACCGTGGTGTTGGGTCAAGGGTTGGACTTGATGATCTCAGAGGTCCTTTCCAACCCGTCTGATTCTATGATTCTATGAAGGTTATAAGGACTTGGAGCAGCCGTGTTACCTGGAGTAACAAACAGTAAAGGCCAGCTCTTCAGCTCTCATCAGCTAGGACAGGACCATGTGGCAGCAGCACTCTGCCTTAGAAGTGTTTACCTCTCTCAGCAAATTGAAGCTCACTGCTACTGTTCTCCCACCATTTCCAGGGCTGGCTAGTGTTGCAGTGCAGTCACAGAGTTGCAGAGGTTGCTAGTCCCTTCTCAGGTGATGCAGCCATCCTGATTCACTGAGGGGGAGGTCAGCATTTGTCTTAGCTCGTATGTTCTGCTCCCCTGGAAAAAGTGCACAGGAGAGCCTTGATTTATCTGATCTGCTCCCGTGTTGCTAAGACAGTTTCCAAGAAATGCCATTTATTATTGCTGTTTGTTTATTTATCGCGTAGTTTTAACAAGAATCCAAATGAACAGACTCATTTGGAAGAGGAATATCCAAGCAGTCATTGAAGCAGTCAAAGCAAAGTTTGTGGAGAGAAAATGCACAAAGTGATAGAATGAATTGCATACAGTCCCAAAATAAGTCCAGGTCAGGGACAGAATCAAGGATGTCCAACAGCCGTCACTTTTATTTAGCATCGCACCACTCTACCACTGGCTAGTTTCAGAGGATTTGAACTTCTACGTGTTTTCTTACATAAAACAACAGAGAGCAAAAAAAGACAGCTGAATAAGTGTATCCGAGAACAGAATTAAGTTATTTAGGGCTGGCTGCTACATCGGTATAATACCTACTGTAATTTCTGCCTGGGGAGAGTGTGTTCGCAGAGTGTGGCTTCTGCAAGACAAAGTACTGCACATTTGACTGCTATGGTTGGCAGTTTTTCTGTCAGGTAAGCACTGGCAGAGAATACAGGATGCATGTGTGAGAGCTGGACTTGAGACATTTTACTCCACTTCCAGCAAGGGTCTGTGTTTCTCTGTGAGCTGCTCTGTGCAGTTGTATTAAAATTTTCTTCCTTTAAGACACTGCCTGTACACAGTAAAAGCAAATCACAGTGCAAGTCCCAGATGACACACAGACAGCCTGTTTCAACTCATGCGATGACCCACTGTAGCATCCTAGAAGTGCTAGGGAGATATGAATGGATTTCTTTTTTTCAGGTACACTCTGACATCCATTACACGTGCAGCAGAACATAAACCAACCTCAGGGCAAAAGAGAATGAGAGCCATTCCCTCTGTCCTGACAGTTCCTTGTGACTCTCACTTCTTTGTGGAGAGCCTTCATGGACCAAAATGATTCCCGAAAAAGAAAAAAAAAAAAATGTGGATGCCCTGCCAAGAAAAGAAGGCTCTGTAACCATCTCGCTGTGAAGAAGGAGAATTGGTTAAGGCCAAGTCATTCTTGCTTTGCCCACATATTTTGGTATGGCTGAAGTAATTTCTTTGCAAAGGTGATTGGCAACTGAAGGGGTTCTCTGTTGCTGGAACTGGACTAGAGGTGATCACTAAGGTGAATCTTCATTACAATTATAAAGGAAAAGTGAGTGAAGCATAGACAGGCAAGAGAGAAATAGAGGGTCCAAAAGTTGCCCTCTCCTTCAGCAACTTACACCAACTGACACAAGCAGTAGCTGCTTCAGACCTCAATGTCTCTCCCATGGGAGCTGCAGAGGCAGAAAGAAGAGATTCCACAGCAGCAGTGGAATCGAACTCAGTCAGTTCTAAGTAGGCAAGTGCTGTCCTGTGAGCTGAGCCTGCCCTGGGCTCAGGTACATGCTCCCAGGACAGCAGCTCTCATTTAGTGTCCCTGGCACCCATTCCTCCTGTGACTGGGCTAAGCTGTAGTTATGTTTGGGGTTCCTTTCTGAGGAGCTGCTTGTTTACAATTCTTGACAGAGCTTACTGCTTATAAGAAGAAAAGTATTGCTCATTTTTGAGCAGCCCCTCGTTGTTGTTCAGGTTCTCTGGTCAGTAGAACATGAGCTGAAATTTCAGTCTCCGTAAGGACTCGAAAAAATTGAGCTTATCTCCTTTCTTATGACCTAGCTGTTGCTCTGGGCTGTTCTTAATAGAATTTCAGAGGCTGATGAGACTTCAGTGGATATATTCCAACTAGGACAATGTTTTCTAAACTGCCTATATATATGTAAAGATCACTGAAGGTTTTTTAAGCCTCTTCCAATTTTTCTGTTCTGTTACTTTACCTCATAATACTTTTATTTCTGCCACTGTTCTTTTGCCTCTTTTCATCATTTTGACATGTCTAGCTACAGAAAGGAATTGAGTAGGATGCTTATCTCTGAACTAACAGCATTGATGTGCTCTTCTGGTCAATTCTACTCTTTTACAAATGTACCTAATGGAAAACAATACAGGAAAAAGAAATGTGCAGGTGCATGTTTTCCAATTCCATATGAGGAAAAAAGAAATACGTTTGCATGGTATATGATTGCTGATGAATGCTTTGAGAGGAGAATATGCCTGAACACAAATATTAATGATGTAGGAAAGCATCAGTATAATTCCTTTCAGATTCCTGTGGATCCCCGTTTAGGTCATACCATCTTTCTCTGTCCGCTTCTCTACATTAATACAGTTAATAATCCTGATCTCACATTCATCTTTTGTAGGAGACTAGAGATCTCAAGGCCATACCTGCACAGAGGTGGAACTGATTCATTAGCAGGGTTTCGACAGAGTACCTCCCCCTAAAAATGTTTCCTGAAGTGGTACAAAAGGAATAGCTCTGTCCTCTGACACCAGATGATTTCCTTAGATTTATTCCGATTTGGATCTAATGCCCCGCACAGAAAAAATAAATATTCAGCTTATAAAGAAAGGGGTTCAAGCCCGGTCCTGTTGTTTAGTAATGTGAATCAGGAAAACCTGAGTGCCATTACACACACCAGTAAAGGCTTTATTTAGTTTAATACTGAGTGAAACAGTATAGATTTCAGAGTTCATGAGCATTCATTATGGTCTAGGTATTTTAGAAATTTCACATGACAGGGAGCAATTCTGCCAGGGAAGAAAACTAATCCTCTCTGGTTGGCTACTGTATGGTATAATACCTTGCAGGTTGCTAGAGGAGGACTCAAATGCCTTCAGAGAGAGGATTGAATTTAACTGAGGTCTCGTACATCCAAATTTTCTAGCTGCAGATCTGTTTTCCAAAAACAGAGAACTGCCTCACATTACCTCTTATTTTGTATGGAGCCCAGCCAGTCAGGCAGCATCAGCAAGGCAGCTCCTGGTTTGCAGACTGCAGTTGATGAGGGCATCATCAGTGGGTTTGTGGGACCTTTGGAAATGAGAAGCTGAGCACCTCTGGGCTTCAGGTGTCTTCAGGGTGAGTTGTCAACTTAAGCAAGATGTGTGGAGCTTCAGTTATGGCTGTAGGTGCTTGGCAGACCCTTTTGTAGGTTAAACAGTGTCTAGACTTCGAGAGGCTTGCCCTTTGGTGATACCAGTGAGATTTAGGCACATTTAGGCTGTAGCCCCAGGGGCGGGCTGTGCCTTGCTGAGATTGTGGGCAGTTATCACATCAGGACAGTTTGTCCCTGTGTGCATCAGGACTCGTACCCTCTGCCCAGCTGCCCTTGGGGCTGCAACATGGTGCCTCTCTCTTCAGGTAGGCTTGAAACTAGGAAGAAGATTCCAAAGCCACGCAGTGCTATCACTGAAGTTTCAGTCCTGCAAAGATATATTTAATTAAGTACCTGTATCCATGCTCCCCATATATAAATCAGGCAATATCAGCCAATGTGTTAGATGCTGCTGGTGAATAACAACTCCAGACACAGTGGGGATTTTCACCTCCTATTGATCCTGCAGATCAAGGCCTGCAGCCTGACTGTACCATGCACAACATGCAACAACCACAACAACAATAGATTTCCTCTACAGGTAATAAATGTGCAATACTTTGAACTATTTAAATCAATAATTTTATTTTCAGCTTTGTCTGATGCATCCTTTGCTTCAAAGACACATCCTCACATTTTGTGTTTTCCAGGAAAGTTGCTCATCAGGCACGTTGGCCCCAGCACTTGCAACCTGTGATAGAGAAAGAGAGACCCATTGAGCTCACCAGGTCTGCAAAGAAGAAATTGAAGGCAAACCCCTGACCCAAAAGCTTACAGGTGGGGAGAGAGGGTAGTTGGGCAAGAACCTCATATTTGCGCATCACAATGCTGCAAGTGCTTTGTGGCGTGTGGGGAGGAAGAGCTGAGCTGGGCAGCCCAGCTTTATCTATGTCCAAAGAGACTTCAAACAAATCCCACATTTGTAAAAGTTGGCTGGACTTCCACTGATCTTAATAAGAGCTATACAAGAATATCAAAAGAGAAGAATTTGGCCCCACGAAAGGCAAAAAATAACCCATTTATGGGTCTTATTGTAAGGTATTAGCAGTTTAAAATTGCAGTCATTGTGTGGCACAAAGAACATTCTGAACAATCCATTCCCTTATGGATATGATTTAAAATTAATTCATTCTTCCGCCTCATTCCATTATTGCCAGCAAACCAGTGATGTGGAATTACTTACTTCTAAGCCATATGGTCTTCTGAGGACAGATACCTCCTTAGCCTACTTTAATTAAAACATTTAATGTATCAGAAGTTCACTCTGATTTTTAATTTTTCGTTAAATAACTGAACAAAAGGAATAGTGGATTTTACAATTAGAGGTTAGGGATTCTTTCTGTTATTTTTCTCATCTCCTATTTACTTTAATATCAAAGGGGATGGCATCCCGGCATGTCAGTGCTTTCTACCAAAGCATTAGAGTATTTTGGAGAAGAGATCAAATGGCTTTTAAACCCTATATTTGATTTTCATGCTTATACCTAAAAATGTAATTATTTTAAAGGATTTCTTGTCACAGAGTCACTTCTGCACGTGACTGTGTGAAGAGCAAGGATCTAGATCTTGCTGACTCATTTAGCAGAGAGTTCTTGATTTTCTTAAGAGCTCAGGTTTTGGGTTTATTTTGTTGTTCTGGTTTTGTTTGTTTGTTTTTCTCCCTGCTGTTTTGTTTCCTGCTGTCAAGAATAGAAAAAACTTAGCTCACTGTGTTTCATCTAAACTATACCCAGCTGAAGAAAATAGAGTTAAGTGTAGTAGGAGGGTCAAAATATTACCTCAGCAATTTTTTTTGTAACATTTTCAAAGAAGAAATTAAGTTTCTTTAATTAAGAAACGTTCTAAAACTGTTTCCCAAAATGTATTTTTATGCAAAAAAAAAATACATCTACATGAGACTTGGGTGGAATTTGGTATTATAATAATCAATCAGAGGTACATCCTTTTAAAATATCAGTGGATGTGTAAACTATATCAAATAGGTCCCACATGAACTCACATATTCCCTTTCAAATGTATTTTTGCTGCCACTCCACTATTTTATATCTCATTAACTGAGTACTATTTCCATTTTTTTTTTTTATCTTTGTGGTTTCTCTCTGTGGGAGTATACTGTTCCACAGAAGCCCTTTCCCTGCCACTGGGTAGTAGTGACATCCCATTTTGGAGGTTATGCCTACAATTAGAGGAGGAAAATGAGAGTTCCTATTGGAACTGCAAATGGACTGCAGTCAGGATTCCCTCCCCTCTTTTCTCATCTTCAAAACAAAATCTATTTGATGTTTGTCTGTATCCACAACGCATTGGAAACTGGAAAAAAACCCCTTCCATGTAAAATCTGTTGACTTTCACCACCAGTGAAAAATAAAAGTCCTCAGAGGGCATAAGAAGTATGCAGAGCTTTGAATGCAGACAGACATTTTGGACCTCTCCACAGTCCTACATCAATATATATTTATTTACTTACTTATTTACTTATTTTAAGGCAATCACTAGTTCTGCGCACATACTGAAAACATTGAATTTGTGACCCACATGAAGACAGGAGATATTGCTTACTGGTCACTTCCTCTAATCTTGGCAATTGCACTGAAGAGGATTAAGAGCATCCACTCAGTCTGTTGCAAGTCATCCTTGCAACTCATAGCACCCTTCTCAGAAACAGTGGCTGCTGATATCGCTCCTCCTCAATCCCCAGCAGCTCTTCTGGTTAATCCCAAGAAAAAAAAGTTAGTTTATATATTCATAGTTCTGAATATGAGTGCCTGCAGAGAGAGTTAAAGGAGCAGAAATAATGCATGCTAAATTTCCATTGTACCTGATAAGTGTACAACCTCCTGACATAGACATGGCCCTATAACACATCCTCTTCTTTTCCTGCCAGCCCTTTGCAAAGATTTTACAGCCCATGCCTTTTGGCTATCATCCCTGCCTCTAATAATCCACTGTCCCATGAGGTCTAAGAGAATATGGATGAACTCAGTACTAAGAAAAAACCTCCTTGATACCAGCACCTGCAGGGAAAGAAATAATATAGCTTAACATGTGTTTGCATGCTCCAAATGATAGTAATTTGGTTACTCTGCTATGTTGCATACATGTGCATGTTTATATTTGTTAATGTAATTCCCTTAGCTGTTTAAAGGTTATAGTTAGTACTCCACCTTTCTTTACAGAATAATTTATTCCTAGCCATGAGGCAGACTTGTGAAATAGCTGACAGCTTTCTGTGTATCTGCAGCACACTTAGATCATAATCCCATTTTTAGGAAGCATCTGTACCAATTTCAGTATGTTCATAATGATGAAATAATTATGTTAGTATTAAAATTCACCCTTTGCCAGTAATAAGCTGCAGAACTCTTCAGTGCTCCCTAGGCTAAGGTTCTCAATCTGTTTAAATTGGCCTTTCATTGCACAAGTAAACAGCTTTAATTATCTGGGCAAATAATCAAAGTATTCTTAGATCTGGAGGTAAGGTTATATTAATCATATCCTACCTCTAGAGAAGGTCCAATCCTATCAAGCATATCATGAAAAGACAGAAGTGCTTACTCCAAAATAACACTTATTAGCCTTCACAGTTTATTGAAATATTATGGGTGTCATAATGTCAGTTCTGTGAAGCTGGAGCTTCCTAATAACAAATTACTGAGGGTCAGTTTTATATCATCCAGCAAAAAGAATTGAATATATATGTGTACCACTTGCATTTATCACAAGTAAGAGCTGCCACTGAACAATGTGCTTATAATATATGTATCTATGGTGCACATCACATGTAAGAGGCAGACAGAGCCTCAGTATAACTGGTAAAGTAGCTTTGGACTTACCCCAAGTCATCTGAAAAAGAGAGAGGACATTGCACCACTGAGATTAATGGCTGAGACTAAAAACCCTTTCTCAGTTCTCTCTCTTTCCCAGTAAATCTGCCCCAGAACTCATTTGCACAATACTTAAGCAGAGGAAATGACATTGGTCAACAGGTGCTATACCAAACCTGAAATTTATTGAGGGCTGCATTTATGGGTTTGCCTTGTCAAAGGCTTCCAAATATCTTATGCAGTGCTATATTTACTACATTACAAGTCCGCTATAGCTTTCCAGTTACTTCTACTGTGTGAACTCAGAGGAGAAATATGGTAGAAATTAATATACTATCACTTTTCCAGATGAATGGCTCAAAATGCTAAACTTGCCACCTGAAATTTATGGCACTGGGAACTGCATGATAATATAAATTGTATGATAACATAAATTTGGCAACATGGGGTTTTTAGCTTCATGTACAGTGATATAGTGTCTTGACAGCATCCCTGTGGAATTAAAACAATGACCATGTTGTTATATTACCTGTAACAACTTTGAAAAGAAATTAAGTGAAATGTAAATGCAGTGTGTTTGAATTAACTTGATTTATTAGACGATGCCTTTGTGATTGATAATAAATGGCTGGGTGAAACCTGTTTCCTATTCCATTTTTTCTTGATGTTTTCCATGGAGACACTGTGGGACAGAGATCCCTATTTCCTTTACATTAGATTTTTCGAAGGACTGGTACTCTTTGTTAGAGACAGATTTTCAAAGAATTTCAGAGCTTACCTGAACACTAAGAGAGAGTTGCTCCTTCATAGGTACTTTCAATTGTGGTGACAGACAATACGTGGAGATGGGAACAAACAATGAGTTAGGAGGGTGTTGAAAAGCCCTGAGGATGCACATCTTTTCTGTGTTGAGTTCTGTAGTCCGCTGCTTTTTCCCGGATTTTCAAACACTCTGTCCCCTGTGTGTAAGCCTGTGATTCAAGTCATACCAAATGGCTCAGGTGTGTTGCTGACTGTTCTTGAGCTACTTTCACTTTGACAGCCAGTCAAATCTAAGGAAGAAGAGCACACAGGCACATTTGGGCATCCACTTTAGCCACAGGGCAGATGAGTGGGAAGCAAAAAACCTGAAATGGATCTGAGAGACTCATTCCTTCCTAGTGTGACCCTCACGTGCCAGGAACCTGGTGGGATAACATCCACCTTTGGGAAGGCTGGGCTGCATAAGTAGTCCACAAGAAAGAATTGTGTGTGGATGGGCCCACTGCTTCTGTTTCCACTTCCAGCCCAGCTTAGGTCCACAGAAACTTATGGACGTTATCACAACTATAGGATGATATTGGTCCCTTCATACCACTGGGGCAGTGCTTGGGAAAGACCTTACTCAGGCTGTCAGGAATGTCTTGCCCCCTCCTTCACTTCCCTTGGCTATGTCCTGGCAGCAGTGCAACAGTGGCAATGGTTTCAGTCCAGAAATAGAAGTTAGTGAAATTTTGAAATGTCAAAAATCTGTCCTGCCCTCTTGAAGTTTTCTCTGATTTTGTGCTGGTAAATACCTGTTTGTTGATAAACACACGAACGTATTTTCAGTATGAACCAGAAGACCTATTAGTTTTGGACAGAAAAATCTTAAGATCTAGCTCAAAGCCCCCAAACAGGCAAAGTGGGTTATTTAGATAGGGATTTTCTCACAACACACCTTGTCTTATTAACTTAAGGTGTGTTATGTGCTTCATGATGTTGCTTGTGTTCGTAATATGGCTTGTGTTTCATAAAGCATCAGTAGTCACAAAAGTAAATAATACCCATTTCAATTCTGAAATACTTTCTAGTTGTCACAGCTGCAGATATGTTTTGAAAATCAACATTTGAAAGTCACAAAAACTAAGGGTAAATATATTTAAAAACACCACAGCCTGATTTGATTTAAATTTTTACAATTTCAAAAACAATCTCATGACTACTTTGAATCCCTTGGCATTTGAATATACTGGGTTGGCACTTCCTTGGGGCCTGAACAAGGTTCTACACAAATCAATAGAAAAGAGACCTGGGACTTAGAAAAAAGTTTGATTTAGAATGATGAGAACATAGATATTAGATAAGTAAAAAATGTCGCAGATGTCAGACATGGAAAACAACAACATCATATAGATTGTTTATTATTCAGTCTCTGTCTTGTTCTAATGACTTTCCTTTGCCCAGTACCAATCCAATATGTACCATGCTGTTACTTCTTAGTCTTAAATAGTGAACTGTCCTGAAGTGGAGGGAATAAGGAAATTGAGCCCATCTATAACACATTTCAATAAAGCATGAAGGTGGTATTGGTTCTGTCACCTGCAGATTAAAGTAGCCGGTTTCGTTATAATTTGATAGCATTTTGTTCTTGCTCTATTATTTCATTGTATTTTATTTAAAAGAGGATGAATTGAAGATATTTAAAAATACATTGCCACTGTAGAAAAATGCAATTACATTAGCCTTCTGCTGATGTACTTCTCTCTCAATGTCAAAATTTCTCAGTTTTAATGTAGGTTTTACTTTTCACTTAAGAAAAGTGGGTATAGAGTTTCTTTAAATCTCCTGTAGATCCTCCTGCTTTTGTTTCTGTGCTTGCATGATGCCACCATAGGAAATTAGTCTCAGAACCAATGATGAAATGCCCATTTATTTCAGTGGGACAATAATGCCTGGGTTTCATGCTTGCTGCCTGACATCCCAGAGGTGTCTAAATTTTGTGAATGGATGAAATTAAGCATTTTCTCTTTGAAGAATAAGCTGGTGGTTTGGTTTAGTACTTTAAGCCTCTTGAGAAATGCCATGAAGGGCCTCATTGAAAAGCCTCTTGAAACAAACGGCGAGACTCTACCTTACATCAACAAACTTGAGCCCACCCCTCACATCTGTTAGTAGCTTCATAAACAGTATTAGACCCAAATTTACAGAATCTGGTGTTTCAGAATTCACTGCTTTGTATCTCCAGTTATCTGAGTTGTTTTTTCCCCTGTGGGGCATATGAGAAGTTGAATCAAACCATTGTCATTATCTAATCCTGTAAATTATTGATATATGAAATGCTGATGCTTCAGGCTGTGGTTACAGTAAGCACTAAAGCTTTCTGGAGTATTATTTTATTTCCTGGCTTTTGTCCCATATTTTGGACTTGTTCACTTCTAGAACAAGTAGTGATGGACTGTGATTGACAGATCATTCTTGCTTGTGCATTTATGATTATTTGCATTCATTTCCAGAATGTCAGAGAAAATGCAATGTTAATTATTGATTTCAAGCAGGAAGAGGCAATGTTTTCTTTTAACCGCAAACATTTCTGTAGCTACAGTAAAATTTTAAAGTGTGTTTACCTATCTGCACAAATCCAGAAATGCTTTTGTTAGAATTCAGCAGCAGCCCCACCATTCTTTTCTCTGCTGTTCTGTTGCCCACCAAAAAGCAGCAACTATGGCATTCTCTGCTATTAGTGGGGAGCTGTTTGGAAGGAAGGAGCTGGATTTTGTTCTGTTAGGAACAGAACAGCTGCTTCAGATCAGGGAGGATTCTCCTCTTCACCAAAAGGAACAAAGCAGAGAAACGATTTCAGAGCCTTTCTGAGATGTGTTGTTGACCTCATACGGCAACACCTGAATTCTGACAGAGTGTATCAGTACTCTTCCATGGGGTGGAATACTGTGTGTGTCTGAGAAACCTGAAAGCACAGTAGTAAATTATTGTGTGTAAAGCTTCTGGGACAGATTACTCAACCCTATTTTCCTGAGGAATTTTATTATCTCCTGTAAAGGAAAACATATTACAGAAACCCATGACTCCGTGTTTGCAAACCTCTTCATTAGATGTAAATACTGAAACTTTGGGGATGGTAGGATACTAAGGAACCCATTTCACCCTGTTCACATCAACAGTAATTAAGAGTGCCTGGATCTCAAGAGCTTTGGGTGATTTATTTGAGGTCATACTGAAGCCTGTAGGTGAATTGATCCATGATGCTTTTTATGAGGCTAAAGCTGGTGTTAGGTTGTTCTTTCCCTGGTAACCCACACTCGGATGGCAGGGAGCTCTGGCCCTCTCCCAGCACGGCATTTAAACACAGTGTGGAGTATGAACACAAAATATATAAAGATAGTGCTTGCCTTAATAATTCCATGGGGATTCAGGTTACGTGTGAGCTTTGCTGGAATGGACATGTGATGGGATCTCTCTGCTTCCTGATTACAAATGCAAGGAGAGATATTTACCCTCCTAGAAGAAAGCATGAAATTGGCTCCAGAATGCTGATAATCTCCCTGGATGTTTCAAATGTTTTGAGGGTAGTGAGTTGCTCATGTACATTCCTGAAGCACCAGCAATGTCCTTGCAAATATGGCATTACTGACTGAGGCTTTCCATATTTTCTTGTTTGAAGCATGCTGTTGCCAGGACAGTTTGGATCCTTCCGTTGGCTTCACCCTGCCTCCTGCTCTCCTGTATCTTTGTGCCATCTATCCTGATCCAGAAACCCAGTGAGCTCTGTCTGTGGGCTGCAGGGCAAGGGGAACATTGCTGTGGGAGTAACAGCACCTGACATTCAGCTCAAGGAGTGGGAAATCTGTCACTTCACCTTCTGCTAACACAGAGCAAGCTTTGAGGCTTGAATTATACCCTCAGTTCTGAAAGTCAGGCTTGAGCGTCCTGCAGGAAGCTGACCTGGACTACTCCATGGTCACAGTACAGGAAGATATCTCACGATGCAGCCATATGCTGAAGCTGACGTATTGGTTTGTCAGACAGCTTTCTCACTAAGTAGAGTGGCAGATATTTTGAATGATACCTAATAGTAGCTAGTTTTTAGCTTAATATTCTTGCAGAATGCTCACTAAGTCACGTGTTGATTTACTTGATGCAGTGGAGTCAGCTTTTAGCTCACACTGATGATGCCAACTGTCTGTATATGCCAGTCTCCTTTTTGTCCACTATTTAAAATATTCCACGCTGTTCTTTTCCTCTCCTAACTTGCTCACCATTGCTCCTGTATACGATTATAAAAAGAATTTCCTTCATCTTCTATTCATCTTTTAACTTACAAGAGCCAAATATACTTAAAAGGATCAGAGTCTTTCAGCACTAAAAAGGGGGAAAAATGATTATTATTTACTACTTTTCTGATATCAGAATTAAACTGTGCCTTGCCAGGCTTGCTTAGCTGGCACTAGGAAGATTAATACACCCACATTTGGCTTACTCGAGTTACAGACTGTTTACGCTAACAATTTGGAGAAAATGACACCAGTGGTCTCCAAGAAGTGAAGTGCCAACACAACAGATTTTCAAATCTGCAAGAAATAAAAAAAAAGGGCCTCAGTAAGAAATGAAAGCCTTGCATGCTGGATTAATACAGAGGAAACTGTTCACGGTATATAAAATACAATATGTGTACAGGACCTGCTTGCTAATCCAAAGCTATACTGGATCTAAAAAGTTTTCCTTTTTCCATTGCTAAATATCTAGGAAACAGACACACCAGTGTATTAAAATGTTCCTTCAAAATGTCATTTCCTTGCATATATAAAGGTCCTTTTCTAATCAAATCCCCATTCAAATCCACATACTGTAAATGCTTCGGCACATGCCTAATTCATCTTGTGTACGGAAATGCTTACAAGATTATGGCCTGAAAGTACATGTTTTTTACCCTTTAAGTCCTGACCTTGCATGAGGGAGGAGTGGGATTTTTGAGTGTGCTTAAGAAAGTGAGGTATGCAGTTCTCCTCATTTCTTATATTGAGGGCCTGATCCAAAAAGGTATCTTGAAAATCCTGGCCAGAATATTTGAGAGAGCAAAAGAGTGTCTACAGCTGCAAGCATGAAGACACACAGTTTTAGAGAAAGACAAAGGTACTGAAAGAACCATCAATGACAACAATGGTTTAACAGTTGCAACTGCAAGACAGAATGACCTGGAGTTAATATCACAATTGTACGTCCCAAGTACTCCAATGCAGAATGTTTATTTCTATACCATGCCGGGAGGGGAACACATAGTAAATTACTCACCCTCACTACCAACTGCTTACCATCTTCACACTGTGTTTTCATCATGTGATTGTGCCAACAGTCTCTAAAGAACATGTTCTTTGTGGGTGATGATACAACTAAGAGAATGCAAAGGACAGATACAGAGTTACAGATTTGTAGTAAATTTTCATCAAAGCTCCAGTGACCTGTTTATCCATAGTGCCCATATCACTCATGTTTCAACACTATTTTTTATTTATGGCTGTTACGACCCACTCTGCCAGGCAGGAGTAACTTTCGCTTTATTAATGTATTCCTCGGAGTGAATTAAAGTAGGTCGACACTAGATGGTCAGTGTTTACAGATACATATATTGGGTTTACTTTAGAACAATTTGGTTTCAAAGGAAAACAGGTATGTAGCCATTTTGGTTGTTATTATCTATAGTAACATGGCAATATAAAAGCACAAAGATATTACAAAGAAAAGCAGGTATTTAGCTGTTTTGGTTGTAATACAGCAATGTAGTAGCATAAAGATATCACCAAAGAAAATGTATGAGGGAAAAGAGAGAGAGAGAGAATAAGAGTTAACAGAGAGAAAAAGAATAAAAAGTTCACAGTCTTCACTGAAAAGCTGCCAGCAAACTTGTTTGTTGTTTGTTGGTGGTGTCTTGGTCCATCCGGGAGTGGTGGGGCAGAGAAGCCCAGGAAACATAAAGTTTGATGGGTTTATACACCCTCAGAAACCCTTCTGATGCCTCCACCAAAGGCATTGCGGGGGGTTAGTTTTTGCAGAGGCTGGAGGTTGCTGGTTTTTTGCAAAGTCATCTAGGCTTGGAGGGGGTGGCCCTTGGAGACATCCCTGGTAAAAGCCAGGCATTGGTGAGATGGGTGTGTGCAGAAAGGGCCCATTTTGATGTAGCCTGGCTCATAGGAGATAAGCATCACACACCCAGAGAGTCACTGCTGGTCTTCTTTAGACAGGCATCTCACAGCTACAGAAGCATCACACACTCAAACAGTCACCCCCAGGCCTGCAAAGTTAAGAGTCTGTGTGCTATGGCCTCCTCCCCTTCTTAGCCTTTATCCTCACTCTCCTGGCAGGAGGCTCGCACAATTCTCTATAGTAACAATATTTTAAGGCAATTAAAAGTGCTCAGTTCCTCACAATGGCACAATCTTTAGCCCACTGGAGGCAGTGAAAACATTTCACTGAGAAAGACAACTCCTAACCTTGCAAATCAGAGGCCAAGTTGTTTCCCAAAAAAATTCCAAGGTGGGAGGGTGAGGTTGGGGTGGGTGGGTGGAATAATTTTTCTCTTTTATGACTCCTAAATTCTCCTCTCAAGACCATGAAAACCACAGGAACATGCAATAACATGCCATGAGCCTGTTTCCAAGATTTCTGAAAAAGTCATGGAAATCCATGTCTCTTCCAAAAAGCCACTGAAAGTTTATGAACTGATGCAACCTGCATTAATAACAATTACAGGCCTAAATATTCACTAGTGGTGGAAATTTTCTTACAAGACCTTGTGATTTCCAGGTCTATCGTGGTCTCAGTCATTTATGAAAACTGCTTTCAGTGCCTCACCACTGTGCTGACCTCAGAGCAAGAGTGCAGCCCAAAACATGCATTATTGCCCTAGCAAAGTACTACTCAGTCAGAGCTACCTGGGGAAAGGGAGACCTTAAAACAAAATGCAAGCAAACACAAACAGTTGTCTCAATTATAATGGCACAAGCTGTGATGTTTGAATGATTACCGATAAGGTAAAATGGAATGCTGAGTGTGGTCCCTTAAAATCTGTCATTTCTCTGAGCAAGTCTAGTAAGTACCAGCAAAACATTGACATTATTTCCAAAAGCTGGCAGAGAAGCTCCACAGGGATATGTTAGTTCGAGCAAAATTTTTAGCCACAGCAAAGTACCATATGAATCAACAGTTTCCTTTAGTGAATTAGCTGGTCACTATGAATGATTTATAACAAGAAACAGATATAAAAGCACAGGTCTCAATCTCTCCCTCGTATATTGAGGCTTGCAGGAATTTTATGGAGGGAATATTTTCAATAAATTTTAATTCAAAGGAGAGCTGCTTTTACTTATTCTCTTTGTACTGACCCACATAACTCCATGCTATATGAGGTGGTGGATCTTCATGTACCAACAGCCTGTTCCTGTGACTTTAGTTGCAGGAAACAACTATCATCTAAACATACACAGTTGGTAGCCAAAGGATCTGAGGTGTGATTTTCCACGTTGGGACACATGAGCAGTGAGCAGAGTGCCCAGACGCTCTGGCATCTGACATCTATTTTACAGCCCAGAGAGTGCAAAGATGACAAAAAATGAGCTCTCTTTTTGTTTAGCATCATCAAAAATAAGATACCAAATGTCTTGAAACAGCATACATATCTGTCTGTTTAAACACCATCAAACTGGAAGAGAAAACACTTAGCAAAAACCCCACAGCCTCTCAATTTCAGCAGCATCTTGCTGAAATACAAAGTTGGAGAACAGAATGAGGACTGAAAGCAGTGAGAATACACATCAAGGTGGAGTTTAACATGCTTTGGGAGAAGGACTTAAATACAAACTGTAAGATACAGTAAAATGAAAGTGAAATGAAATTGTTAAGGGTATATTAGTTTGGAAAAATGGGAACCTAAAATACTCCCAACTTCCCTTGATCTGAGGTCAGATCTTTGCATTGCAGTCTCTAAGTTCAGTGGCAGCTAAGTTCACTGGCAAAAATAAAAATCACTTTATTCTCCTAATATTCTTCTAGACCTGGAGTACATTGCACATCAACAAGACTTATTCACTTAGTTGCACAGCAAATTTTCCTCAGTGTCACTGAGAACATAATATGAAGACAAGGGAAGCTCTGTGGATATAACAGACATCCCAATTTATCCAACACCATCTTAATTTCTTTGGTTAGAACCCACAGAAGCTGGTTGAGATTACAAGACTGGGATTTAATACCAATAGTATGAGAACCTAAAATTTAGAAATCGAAATAAAATAAACACAAATGTCTCCCATGCCATGTTTGAGGTTTATTTATTAGCAACTGTACTCTAAACTCCAGAGGAACAATCTTACTTCTTTATATATATTTGTGAGGAGGTATGTTGGCATATTTGGATGGAAGTTCTAGGGGAGAGGTAATTAATCAACATAATAAGCCCACATAATTTGTTTGGGCTTTATTTTCCAAAATTAAATTTGCATTTTCACCTGGTTTAGATTTATTTAAACTTCGCCTTTTCCATTTGGTTTTCCCCTTCCATCTTCGTCTTTATTTCCTACTTCCTTTCTAAACAACCTTATAGGTAGCAGGTCTCCCACATCTTTGTGGTTCTTGATGAACTGCTCTATTTTTTTGCCATCATCCTTTCAGTTCACTTATAAGACAGAGAGACTGTACTCTCTCTAGAATCAAATCCTGACAACCAGTTGCACTGACAGCTCTACCTACTGTTGATACCTTCTGAGTTTCAATCAGCCATAAGGTACACAGTGACAAGATGTTTGAGCAGAGAGGATGATAATGGATCAAAACAACACGCAAGTTCTTTGTCAGCATAGTATGAAAAGCAAGAGTGATATTATGCCACACTGTCAATTTTAGAAGTAAGAACTCATTGCTCTCACAGAGTTCCTCACTTGATTATGGGTGCCACATTTTTGAAAGACAGACAAATTGAAGAAAATTTAGAGATAGCAAAGCATCAGTAAATGGTGTGTAAAATAAAAATGTACAAGGAAAAAACAGAGTTGTGCATGTCTGGTCAAGAAATAAATTGATCATGGGGAGATATAATCTCTATATTAAACATGTTACAGTCTTGGTTGATTAATCTAGAGAGGAAGATAAACCAAAGGCTTCAAGCAGAAAGGGAAAATGTAACTCTGATATTATGAAAAACTTTCCAGTATAAAACAAATTTGACAAAGAATAAACTGTCAGGAAAGACTGCATAATTGTTATCATTGCAGAAGCTCAAGGTCAGAGGAGAGACCTTCATCTATTTCATGTCAGTTAATGACAACTGAATCACACCTGCCCTTGAGGAGACAACCCAAACCCCAATCTTCTTCCAAAAGGTTCTCATCAATAATCCTTATAGGTAACCTGTCTTGCGTTTTTGTCTTAATGTAAGCCACTAGCTCTGTTTAGCATAGGATTAATATTAGGATCTGTAAGGCTTAAAGAAATTAGAATTCTCTCTACCTGTATGCAAGGACCAGTGAAATTCAGATAAATAGGAAACTCTTAAACACTCAGAAAGAACACTCAGCAGCTGATGGACATGCCCTATAGAAATTTCTCAAGTTGCTTAATGGGGTTTAACTACAGAGAGCCTTGTTGATAGATCACACCTGACCATCCTCTGAGTGCTAATAAAAGGCAGATGTTGAGAGAACATTATAAATGCTGGTGGTGTTCTCCTTTATCTTTCCAGCTTTCTAGGTCTGGCATTAGGTTTTGATAGTTATATTATTTGGATAAAGCTGCTGCTCTGGTATTCCTCACTAAATCAGCTGCCTGTCTGGATAATGTTTGGTTTACTGCTGGGATTCTGTCCTCCTTCAGAAGGTAATAATTTTCTTCTCAAACATTTTTGTCCCTTGTTCATTATCACCTGACTTCAATGGACTTAGAGGAAAAGGGTAATAGTGACTATTACTAAAGGGTAATACATGACTTTAAGCTTTATGATTCTGCTTAAGCTATGTATACCACTGTCATGCTTTTGAGGCTCAGACATAACTTCTGAAAGAGGAATAGAGAGAAGTGTGCTCTCATTGAAGAAAAACATATAGGTACAAATGTGATGCTGGCATTTAAATATATGTAACAACTTAGGAAGCACACCAACAGAGGAATTGTTCAATAGCTTTTTGCATTAATTATTCACAGGACTCCAGACATCCCTTATTATGCTATCTCTGTGCATTGGAAGCTTGTTTACAGAAAAAAAAAGCCAATCCAAACCAGGTGGGATATGCTTTCATTTAAACTGACTGTTTTAGCTAGTTAGTACAAAGTCTTCCTAGCCCTGAGGTAAAAAAAAAAAAAAAAAACCAAAAGCCCAAAAAAACCCAAAAAAAAACCCCCTAAACAACAACAACAACAAAAACCAAAAAACCAAACAACCCCCCCCCCAAAACCAAAAAAACAAGCAAAAGCCTATATATATATAGAACAATATATAGCACTGTTATGGCATCCTTTCTTGACCTTATATAAAACAAGCTTTCTGTCTAGCTTTTTTTTGCTTTATTTGGGCTCAAAACTGAGTCACACAACATGCGGTATTTCAGGTCTACGTAGTAACAACCAGCTACAGCAGGACGGAACACAAATTCTGCAAGAGTAGAAGAAAGTCATAAAATGTTAATGTCCCAAAGGTGTTATAGGCCCCCTTCCAACTGAATCCTGTTGACCTTTTGAATCAAAATAGGAGGAGCAGAAGTGAGACAGGTGGTATTAAAGTTTGTGGTGAATAGGAATGAATGTAGATTTGCCTAATCAGATGGCTATGTATTTCAGCTGCAGAGATTTTTAAGAATAAACTATTAAAGCTTATGCCAAAAATTAACCATTTTGCAAATTTAGTTAAGGGGTAAATATTTTGTGCTGAAGGAAATATTTTTAGATTGCAGATGAATGGTTTGAATCTTAGTGGTGGTGGTGTACAGCACATGCTCAGCCTTGTTGCTCCTCCAGCACCCTGCCCACCCATTTAAGGTTAAACCCTCCTGTATCTACTGCTGTCCAGAATTCTGTGCTGCAGGCAGGGTCACTGTATTCAGGACATACTGTTATTTGCTGGTAAAACATGCTGTATGCCTGTAGATGTACATCTATAAGTGATAATTAGTGTGATAGCAATTTTATGCAAACACAAGACTCCCAGAAACTGTTCTATTTGTTCTCCAGAGAGAAAAAAAACGAATTTCTCTTCAGAACTCAGAAACTTTCTATTGGGTTTATAGGCTGAGATCTTTTCTTTTCCAATGTACTTTTATGAACTCCAAGGTCAAATCATGCAGGCTGAATTAGATAAGTGTCTAGAGAGAGGATGACTCAGTTTATTTGGTCGGCACAGTATGAGCTGCTCATAGTCCCAAGAGTTTCTCTCAGCATGCCAGGGATTTGCAGGCAATATTTATGCTTGTCTGTTTCCTCTTGTAGATTTTCATACTGGAAAAAAAGAAATCTAAGTCTTCACCTGGTTTATTTGAGGAGAGGGTGTGGGATTTAAGCAGTTGTCAATAATGATGGAGAGAGGTTTCTGGGTTTTGGAGATAAGTATTTCTTCTATTTATTGTTGATTATTTAATGTGCATATCTGATGTGTAACTCAATATTTCAACAGTCTCATAGCATCCCTCTTTTGAGTAGTGAGTTTGTGACGGACACCATGGAATGGGTATCGGGTGTGATGCCAGGCTGTGGGAGTGGATTGTACCTTGTAGTGAGGGTCCCTTGGGTTCAGCCTTTCCAGGTAGGTGATGCAGCCCTGCTGAGTGCACAGAAGCGGGGTGCCTGTCTCACACCCTCAACTCATGCACCAGACTTACCGGACTGTTGTGACCTTCTGTGCTGGTGGAGGCTGGCCTAGCTTCCAGAGAGCTTGAAATGAAGCGCTGTGTTAGTGCACAAGCAGGGTAGTGTGCCTTCCTTGGGAGAAGCGGCAGCAGGGACACAGTGGGGAGCCACCTCACATAATAAGCACGTCAACTGCATTTGCTGTAAGTAATGCCTCCTCAAAAAAGGGAGGTAATCTGCATTAATACTGGCTAAAACATCTTATTCCCCTTTGTGAGACAGACATAAGATTTTTTCTTTTTTTTTTTTTTTTGTGGCTCATGGTTGCTAAATGCAGAGCAGACTGTCAACTGCCTTCTTACTGCCTTCTCACTCAGGCCAACGTGGAACTTCTGTTTAGCTGAACCTAACACAATTAGAAGCTTGCTGATGTTTTTGTTAGGAGACAAGCATCACGATAAATAATCTGGAGAGTTGCTCTATGATAGACTGAGTCACTGTTTTCTGAAATAGGCCAAAGATCATCTAATTTATATGCATGATCTTCCATCTGGCTGTCTTTAAAACCATTTAAAACTTAGACTGCAGCAGAAAATATGCCTGATCTTGTCTCAGTTCTTAGCAAAGAGTTTTGATTCCTGGAATGAGTTTATTGATTTGATTTGAGTTTTGATTCCTGGAATGAGTGCCATTAAAAAGAGCATGCAATATTTTGTCATGATGGGATCAGAAGAGGTGAAAGGGTGGCAAAAGCTTATTGTCCTTTTTTTTTTTTTTTTTAAGTCAAGAAATGTACATCTTTTGGTTTGTATTCAGAAGTTATCCAGCCATAGGAGTAGGTGAAAAGAGAAAACCTGTTAATTGAATAGTTTATTTGCAACAGCTTGTCAACAGGTCTTCAAATGCCCTTTTCCACTACTGACAGTCAGTTTTCTGGTGTCTGCATTATAGTTTCCTTTTGTAAAAGACTTTAAGCCAGGTTGAGATTAACTGCAGTTACATGGCATTATCTATCTGATACGTTTTTTTGTGGCCCTGTGATTGCCTTTACCTAAAAAGCTTTGTTTAGAACTGTATCTTTGTAAAAGGAACCAATCATAAAAATTTCTCTGGAACCTTTGCTCAGAAACTTCTTTACCCTGTCTCACATTTTCTGCAGTAACTTTTGTGGTCTTGCTAAGGATATCATGAGGGGCTGCTTGTTAAAAAAAGACAATCCCCCCAACAAACAAAAAAACCCCACCAAAACTACAAAAAAACCCCTAACCACCCACAAATATCATGAGTTTTGGAAACTTTGTCTTTGCAAAAGACATAAGTAGTCTGTTGTGGTTGTAACATTCAAGGCTCTTTCCACAACAGTCTGTTCACATCCTTCATATTCAGCTCCAGTGTGGGTTTGCTAAATTCAGATATCCTCTGCTTTCAGATGGAACCCTACCAAATAAAGAAGCAATTTTCCCCATATTATTCAACTCTGTCATGCTCTGTTTTCATCTGGTAACTTGAAGAATTTACTTATCCCTCTTATTTCCCTCCTGTTTGTCTGTTTATTTAGGAATAATAATTGAAAATTTCATACACTTAGCAAAATGAATGTTTTAGTTGTAAAATTGTGAAAATCAAACTGAAGGAACCACTACCACGAAATCAGCAGGTTGTACTGCATTAATAGCTGGTGTCCTAAATTAAGAGGAGTTAATGCAGTGTTATCTTACGGCCTCCTGGATCTGCCATGGAAAGCTGCAATTCTTTTCAAACAAGCAATTTTCACATTTTGAGGCCATAGTGAGGGTGGTGTTCAAGTTACAAACAAATCCACACCTATTTTAAACTCCTTAGAAAGTAACAAGAGAACTGAGTTGTAGTTCTAAAAGAAAGGAAATAAAAACCCTGATAGACAGAGCTTTGAATGATGATGGCTGTTCTGTTTGACTTTTTTACTTTCTGACCTGTGCAGTATGGTCAGCTTCTTTCTACAGAAAACACATGTAGATGCAACTTTATGATTTTGTTCACTTTAGCTCCTGATGAAACAAACATAAAAATATCACACAGCAGCTAAGAAAGCCAATTGCAGAACATATATCACAGTATGTGCGCAAAACATAATTAAAACCAGAAATCTACTATGTAAGAAGACTTTTAGAGAATTAAGAACTTTAACAAGTAGTTCTAGCTCTTCTTTTGTCCATCTCCTTACTGTAGAGACATATGTCTGATGTACTTGCCATCAAAACCTAGTAACTCATCTCTTAAAAAAGGGGGACTCTTTGCTAAATCACTCTTTTAGAGGATTCACTGTGAGCTCTGTGCATCTCCTATAATTATTTCTTTCCTTGATGTACTGAAGAAACGGATATTCCTTTATAGTTTATTTCTTGTGCTGGCAACACAAACTCTTTCATATAACTGAGAAGAGTAGACTTTCTAACTGTGTTTTAATGGGGGTAAGGTTTGCCTCCAGGCTGGTAGGCCAAATTGTCACTTCTTTCCCTTTCAAAATGCATTGTAGGTTCAAAAATGGATTTGTTTTACTTATGTGGTTAAAAATGTTATTCCCAAAACTTGAATAGATAAATTGCAAATACAGAAGACATAACTTAAATTAAATGCGCTGTCCACTTTACCCATGAGTACAATACTTGTCTGGAAAATAGCTATTTTAAAATCTAGGTTCAGATTTTGTTAGATTTTCTTCACTACACTTGTCCAAGAAACTGGTCTGAATAGAAGCGTTGTCCAATTATGAAGCAGCCTATGGCAATTTGCATCGTGGAACTCAAAACATGTATAATCTGGAGGAAGGAAATGAGAAAAATAGGAAGGAGTTGCTTTTTAAATAGTGAAGTTTGAAGTATGTACCATGAGCACTTTCCAAAACTGCAAAGTAGAATAAACCAGATTTTAAACAAACTCATTTATTATGCCAACAATGCATCTGACCCAGTTTTAGAACTTTTCCTTTTCTTAATATTTCTGCAGTGTCAGAACACCAGCAGAAGTCAGTAAAATGATTAAAGCACTCTCTCTAGATTTCAGGGGATGACTGAGGTACACTGCAGCTGTGATGGACAGGAATGATTTGTACCAGCTGTGATAAGCTTGATGTAAAATTGGCAGGACACACTTTGATTGGTTGAAATAAACTACAAAAAAGATCTTTGACAATACTAGCGTGGTCCTGAATGAGAGAAAAGGATGGGTTTTTTTCCCATTTTTGTAACAAAGGAGAATATTCTCTATGAAAACTAGCACAGAAATCTGGTACCTAAAAAACAAAACAAAACAAACAAACAAAAAAAACCCCCCAAAACCCAAACAGCTTTGGCACTGTATCTTGTAAAATTAAGATTCCTTTCTCTCATGCCATGCAGACTTTTTATACACTGAGCAAATCTTCTCTTTCCTGTTACTGGCAGAGCTGCTGCAGTGTGTAACTCCATCTTTTAATTCCTCTTGGCACGATCAGAACCCTTTTTTGAAGGATCCACGCTGCAGTGTAAACAAATATGTACCCCATGATATTTTGAGAAACTGAAACTGGGAATGAAACTAAAACAGGTTATTGTTGTTTGCATTGCTTTGTACGTTTAGTGCAGCCTTAAGCAGTTAATACTAGAAGACTCCTCCTGAATTTCAATGATAGTTTGCATCTGTTACATTGTTTTAAAAACTGATTTGGTCAGTTGCATAAGCAGTTAAGACATGGACTAGCAAAATAAATATCCAGTGATATGTTCCATAGATTTTTTTTTTTTCCCCTTGAAGCGAGTTAATTGAAAACAGTATATGGGTATTGACTGGGACACCTGGATACTGTATGTTTTAACAGAACCCATAAAACCAATAATGATTAAGTTTAATAGATCAATATGAAATTTACTAAAGCTCTGTTGGACTTTAAGCAGGTAAAATCAATAGATAACCTACTGCAAACAGATACAGAGAGGCCCCTGGTTCCCAACAGAGTTAAACATCTCCTTTTGAAGGGGCAGTGGATAGAAAGCTCTTTTATGTCAGTATACCTGTCAATGTCATGCTGTTCCTGGATATCTTATTAGGAAGAAATGCATTTGCAAACTCCTGTGCTAATCTGGTTTTACAACTAAAGTGCGTACAAAGATGTGGGCACCTGCAGCATTGTCAGGTTCAAGCAGAGCTGTTTCACCTTGCTCGCTACTTGGCATTCTGTGTACGGTGCCTCTCACGCTGTGGCTGCAGGTCTCTGGTCAGCTCACCAGGCTCACACTTCTGGATCTATAAGCTGAACCCATATCCCAAACTGACACATCACCAGAATTTGAGGTTTGAACTTGGATTTGAACACTGTAACTTAAGGACATATCTATTATTTGTGCTGAGTTTTTAAATTTATTTCCAGACCCTTTTTATTCCTAGAACCCTAAATACTTGGAAATGCTCACAGTGTAAATAAAACACTGATAGAGTTACACTTTTTCATATATTGACAGCTGCTGTACCTGGGCAGTTGTGAAAGATGCTATTTTAACCTAGAATGGATGCCTGTAACACTCAATGTTGCAACACAGGCTTCCCTATGGTCAACTAAGAACACTCTGAACTCTGTGTTACCACTATTCCATCAGTGTTGGTGCCTGATATCCTTAGTTTGAGGTTGGGTTGGCATAAAAGGCTTGCAGGAGTTCCCTCCACAGGTTTCAAACTGAATATGTCCATCCTGGCAAATTAAATTTAATACTTAGTTGTAAGAATAAAGGTGATTTATTATAGAGACTACTTGGGAACAGCTACGTTTTTTGGGTTATTTTTTTAGTGTTAGATGAGTGATGCTAGGGATACCTGTTGTCCTATACCCTGTTTGAAAAGAAGGGTTTGCATAATTTGTTTAGTCATCTTTCTAGAGCTTTTCTCCCAATATGTTGCTGGAGATACGCACTTCAGTAACACAAATACTGTTCTGATAGGTTGTTGTATCAGCACAAACTTATCAACAGTGAAGAAATCATGGGTTGTAACAAAGCAACAGGACTCTCAGTGTTGGGTGTCTTACAGTAACTGGAAAAGAAATTCTTATTCCCAGATGCATATTAAATCTTTATAATAAAAAAAAAATTTTCTGGCTAGTTACAGTTTAGCTCTAAAACAAAGCCCTGACACTAATCACTTTTACAAATCCTTTTTCTAGGGCTTGAGTCAATTCCCTTTGAAGTCAGTGGAAGTCTTTGAATTTACTGAGAGTTAGTAGAGTCCCCTACATTATAAGCAAGACTTGGTTGATTGGATTTTTTTTTTTTTAAAGCCCACTTGTATTAACTGCACTTATGCACAGCACTAAAAATTTCAAATAACAGCCTTCTAATAAACTCTTAATTTCTGAAACATGTGAGCCTAATTATTATTCATCTGTGCTTGCATGCTGTGCTACCTCTTCCAAGGCTTTCTGCCGCATATATCATGTTGTAATTAGTAAAGTGAGGAAAACACATTCATCTCTTCTTCAAAGAAAAAAATCACACTTTAATCTTAAGTACATCATAATTGGCAAGAGAGAAAAAGAGTGGGGGAGGTATCTGAAATGTACCTCAAGGATCTTGCTCATCCAACCTTTTTAGCAGGGAATCATTTCTGTATAGCTTTTTTTCCCCCCCCATATGATTATTGGCTAGAGAAAATACGGGAGAGGGACAAGGAAAGGAACACAAGGACCAACATGAGGAGGAAGCATCAAAACAAAGAAAACCACCCTGCATTGGGAAAACTGTCTCTCTCCTCTTTTTGCAGCAAAAACCTGAAAGCTGTCAAAAGTAGTAATGCTATTGATCTTACTCATAAGACTGTCTCCCTAACAGATCCAGCAGGCACTGCTGGCATAGCTTATGAAACTGTACAGAACAGAAAAAAATTTTTTTCTAAATTATAATTTAGATAATGAGGCTGTATTGTGGTCCATGGGATATCTTGAGAGTATGCAGAAGTCCATTGGTCTAATGTTTAGGAATTCCTGGTAAAAGAGTTGTCTCTTTGTGAAAACAGCCTGTAAGACAAAAATGAAATGGATATTTTTACAACAATGAAACAGGAGGATAAACAAGTCTGTCCCTGTAATAACCTTGAGTATGGTCAGGTATTCAAATATATAAATCACTTTCAGATACAATTCAATGTTGCTAATTTCTCTTACAGTACTGTAAAATGATCAATTATCCATCTGAGAAATATTCAGCTGGGTTGAATACTTAACAATAAGAGCATCAGGGATATATATTTTGAAATAGTTAAAAATGAATACAAAATTAAAAATTACCAAAATGGGAGTAAAGAGTGATGTGGTATGCTTTCCTGGTGTCAGTTTACTGAGGATCCCAGAACACTTTAAGCTAACTTCATCTGAGGCCTCAGCTCATAAAATCTTTAAGCTTTATTATGTGTTACTCAGAAAAATTTGGAATTAGGTCTAAGCACAGGAAACTGCCTAGGAGCCTAGTTTAGCTACTAAGGGCTAATGTTCTTGTTTTAAGTGTCTTGCTCAAACTTAAACACAAAGTTGTCTCAGACAGAAGCAAGATTTAAGATTTGTTAGTCTTCCCCTTCCATCATGTCAAATCCTGGAACCCAAATGTTGTGGGGTAATGCAAAAGGTACCTGTGTGTGGTTAGTGAGGTTTATTCTGGGATTTTTGAAAAGAAACAAACTGCAGCAGAGACAGGTGAATGTATCCTTAGCACAGTCTATGAACTGTCTCTTTAGTGAATTGAAAAAGCCCCCAATTTAGATGTCAATTTGTCTACATTTTAACTCTCCAAGTCAGCAATTATAGCAAACTTCCATCTGTTATGGATCTGGCACAGTGTTCTCAAGTTCTTAATCTTCTATCATCTTAAAAAAAAATAAAAAATTTACATTTGCAGTCAGATTCTCCTGGAAATATGCCATTTTCCACTTAAAGAGTCTATAGAGCAGAAAGAATTGGGCAGAAACTTACCCAGAGGGAAAGCCTCAGCAGAAGAGTCCAGAGGAATTGGCTTGCTCATCCTCTCTGCATGTTTGGTGTTTCTGTATAATAATCAGGACATTGTGTTTTAGGGTTGACTTCTCCACATTGGGATTAGCATGCTTTCTTGTATTTAATTTGTTTGGACATCTATGATTTTGGGTACACTACTCTGCTGTTTTGCAGCCTGTATGGAAGAGGTGGGTGACATAATATTTTGGTGTAACAGAAGGCACAATTCTGTGAAGGAGCTAGCATGTGATAGGTATTAGCTGTGCACTAGGCTGATGGGAAGCCTGGCTGCCTGACCTCTGAATATCAGAGTATTATGTTTTGTCTAGTTTTCTTACGCTGTACCAAGGTGAATAACTCATGTTGGAAAGGCATGTTGCTTTGTTGAGCAGCATGCTGGAGCTTGCTCTACCTGTGCTTTGAAATTGTTGTAGGTGAGTCTGCATCACAGGAGCAGAATTCTGAGGTGTGTTTCCAGGGCAGCAGTACATAGTGGGGAGGTGGCCTGTGTGCTCTCTGGAGGGTGGTGGGCACTGCAGGGTGCCTCCAGGCATTTCCTCTAACCAGTGATATTCTGCTTGACAAGAAAGGGTAAAGTCATGTCTCCTTGAAACTCATTCCAATAGTTGATCAATTTTCAAAGAACATCTTAGTTCAAATACAAATCTACTGAGTGTTATTTTCCAGGTATTGGCAGAACCACCACCTAAACCCTTTTTCTTTCCCTTCAAAGGAGACAAGATGATGTTGTGAAGCTATGTCTCATATTTCTTTCTGATAGTTTAAACAGATGGAGGTCTTCACTGAAGGGCATTTTCTCTGATCTTTTGGTATTTTTTTTTTTTTTTTGCTTCTTTGTTCTAATTTTTTCATCATCCTGTTTAGCAAGTGGGCACTAGAATTGAATAGAGAGTTTTAGAACAGGAAATTAAGCTTTTTGGTTATAATTCAATATACACTAGGTGCTACAGTCAGGAATGTAGCTGCTAAGAAAGAAACACAAGAAGGTATAAGTTAAAATATGCAACACTGTTTTTCCTACCTCACTAGTCTTTGCTGTCTTCATGATAGGGAACTTGCTTTGATCATATATCCACTGACTGAATGCTAAATTACTGCTATGCACATAGACTTTAGCTCTTGGCTCAGTGAATCTTGGTTAGCAGGCTTACCCTTTTAACCAAATGAGTCTCATTGCATATGAATATCTCCATTCAGTAAAATAAAATGAATCAGTAAGTTTTAGCTCATTAGGCAAAATGTTGCATAAATGAAGAGAAAATAACCTATTTGCTGCTATAAATATGTTCTGGGGAGTAAATGTTAAATTGCATCTAACATTTAATAACAGTAACACCAATTTTTTTAGACTGTGTGGTATAAACATATTGAGACACAAAATGAGCAACTTGGATTTCAGTTTATTGTGATGAGTAGAAATGTAAAGCAATGTCAGCAATGTACAAAGGGTAAAGATACACATACCATAACCTGTGCTTTTAGAAGTCCAAGGTACTTTCCAGCAATTTGGGTGACATAACTTTCCTTGGATACTTAAAATATTTTGAAATAATTTTCAGGGAATAATATGCCAAATGAACCCCAAGCTCAATTCTTCACTCAACTGGCTTTAATCTGTCTTTTCAGAATGTTTCATGGATTTACGACTGCTATAAATCTATCAATATTGTTTGGGTTAAATAGGGATGGTTCCAGCTTCCTCAGTCTTGGGGCTTCTCTAAGTGGGTTTCAAATAACATCAGAATTCAGTGGTCTTGGCATGCAAACCTGGAAAGCCTTGTAAATGGCATTTGAGATCAGTTGAGGCAATGGGTGTGGATAGCCTTGACCTAACTGTGGTAAACTAACAGCACAGGAAATAATCTCAGAAGATGCACTAATATTTGAGCTAAATATTTGATAACATTTTCCTGGAGTGCTGGCTTACCGAATGGAGTCTTTTCCTAGTAGTGAATATGGATGTTGTTTTTGTATGAGGGAAACATTCAAGTTTCATCAGACATCAATTCTCTGCACAACGCTGTGAGCTCAAGGAATCTAGAAACTGGGGCTGTTATGAGTGCAGCCCTTCAGCTTTGCAAATTTGTAGTAGGTATTTCAGAGGATTTCTGTGTTGCAAGAGTTATCATGGAAGTTAACTGAAAGCTACGAAACAACACAGCACCCATGCAATTGATTTAATTTATCCCAGATTTTCAAAGAAAAGAAAAAAGAAAAGCAAATGTTTGGCAATTAAAACAAATATTAACACAAATTGTAATGGCATGCTAATTTCCTCCTGGGGACATAGAACCTATAGATTTGTCTTAGTGCAAATCTTTTCCTACAGTTGATAAGAAATGATGAAAGTGCTATTGTTGTGGGAGAGTAGCGCATATATTGCTTAATGATTGTATTTATTTTTTTTTTTTTTAGGAAGTGAGAATTTTCCTTGGAAGGTGGCACCACAGAAACGTAACTGAACACTTCTTAGTAAAGCTCAGTGATCTTCACCTAAACCTTGACTGAGCGGTCCCATCCTCCCTCCTGTAAATGGAGTTTTCACTTTGTTCTTACACCTCTACTAATTAGTTTACCTTTTAAAACATAAAATTTGCTCCCATCCTACTGTGCCTGGACAAGGTTTTAGAATCAGATAGGCTAGTAGCTACCATTAGTTCCAGCTCCAAAGCCTGGAGTCAGCCTAATCCATGAAGTACCTACATTTCTCCACGTTTGCTGCTGGGCATAATCAAACACCAAACTGGCAACAAACACCTCAGAAGTTAAATTCATATAGAGATCCCCAAACCAGACAACGCTATGCTGGTGTCACCTGTGAGGTCTGAGAAGGAGCACAGCCCTGCAAGGACTCCCAGGCGATGTGTTCATCCATAAGGCAGCAAACTCCTGTGCTGCCCTGCTTTTTAATCTCCATTTGGGTTGTGAGTCTAAGACGACCACCTATTTACACACCGATGATCTGGCTACAGCGCTCCAACAGGACTGCAGTGACTTGGTCTCTCCCGTTGAAGCTCTCCCATCTCACTTCCTAGGAGCCTGGATCTACCCGACTAGACAAAACAAAACTAGTTTGCTTTTTTCCATTCAAGCTCATTAAAATGGTGTATGAACATGGAATTCTTCCACACTGGGGATTGAGAGTGCAAACTCTCTGCTCTCCCTGTTTCTCCGTAATTAAAGAACTCCTATCTAAATTTCAGTGCTTAGGGTGAAGACTCTGCTCCAAGATGAAGTCTCCCACAGCCTGGCCATATGCTCTCACAGCTGAGTATTCATGTGGGTGTTTAAGAACAGGCTGGGGTGAGCTCTGTCCTAAAACTGTACAGAGCAAGCCCAGAAAAGATTGTTTTGGCTTGGACCAGAAACATCAAAGGTGTAGCTGTAACTTCAGATGTTCCCATAAGCCTGTCTAAGATAATGGTCCCAAAGGGCAGCAGCATCTAGTAAATCTCGCCCTTTCAATCCAAAAAGTCACATACACACAGAGAGCAATCTGAGATGCTATTTTTCAGATGACTGACAGATCACTACAGTTTTTGAAACACAGAGTTATAGCAACCTGTCCTTTGTTAGTCGATGATAGTGATGCCCCCCCAGTTGGTTGCTGGAGTTCAATTTTGTCCTAGTAAGATATAAATCAGTTGTGAGATTTATTTTTTCTCTCAATGAGTTGCTGGCACTGAAAAGGATGATAAATGATTATTTCTGTTGACAATAGAAGATAACTAAAGTGCTAATCAGATCCCACATTCTGGAATCAATACTGAATTTCTTACTGTCTTTTACACCTCTGTGCATAGTCAGGTTCCTGCTATCCCAGATATCACTTGTGTTATATCACAATAACCAGTATCCCAGTAAATTAGTGAAATATGGTTTCTGGCATGTTGCTTCCTTGCCCAGAGAATGCTTCTGAAATGAACACTCCTCTCCCTAATAAAAACCTTTATGGATTCGGACATTGCAATTTTGAAGGCTTAATATAACTAGAGACATATGATCCCCTTAGTGATTTTGGAATAAACAGGAGAGAAATACCCTCAGTGCGACTGAACAATTGACAGCAGTTGAGTTTTCACTCACTCAGGATGCCTTGATAGCATCCTGCCTCCCATCCCTCTATCTTAGTTTGTCCAACCTTTTTTGGTCATCTCTCTTGCTCACTTTTTCCTCAATGTATTCACTGCCCCTGCTAAATTATGAGTAAAAATTCTCTCACCACTTTCTCTTTCATGCCTTCTGGATTCTGTCTGCCCACACGTACTGTGACCCTCAGCCAGCTCTGCCCTCATTCTCATGATTGTAGCAACCTAGAAAAGCATGTCAGAGGGTGTGCATCCATCCTTAGGCCCCGTGTTTAGGGATGTAATGTTCAAGTTGTCTGTCCATGGAAGCTGGTACACTGATAACCTACTTCTGGTGAGCTTCCCCTTCCTGGCTCCACTGCAGCTTGCAGTGTTTTTGCACTTGCCCATCCATTTGCTCATATTCCTGAGCATACCAGAATGACAGAAATTAGAGGCTGGAAAATGGTAGTTAGAATACTGACCTGAAACCATGCTGAGCACAGGAAATGGCAAAAGCTTTTCTATTGAAAAATAGTTCGTTCGTGTAATTGAAACTGCTGTTTTGTTGTTCCTTGATGGCTGTTGTATTAACATCAAGTTAAAGGCAGGTGGCTGCTGTCTGCTTTGCCTCCAATTGAAGCTGTCTGCTTTAAACAATTTTAAGTGGCCCACTGGTTGCAGTTTTCAAAAATCAAAGTGACCAGCTAAGGAAATCCCTTGGTGCGTGGGAGTGCGCACACACTGCCTTCTCTGGAGTCTGGAATGTAAATCCGAGGGGTACATGCTGGAGGGAAGCTGACTGCAAAACTAGAAGGAAGAAAATGCCGAGTAGCTGACTTTACATACAGATGCTTTTCTTAATCTAGCAAAATATAGAGGAAATATACCTAATCTTTGATAATATAATTCTGCCACATGATGGACTGCTGCTCACCAGAATGAGACATGCTTATTTTCCTTTCTTTTTAAAAGAAAAAAGATGTAGCTTGCCAGTTGAATGCTTTTTGAATTATGATGTTTTTTTGCATGTAAAGCAGTAACACAGCAGCCAGACTACAAGATAACATGTTCAGTGTGCCATAATCAGATGGGACCGAATGTATTCTTGGTACAACTCTATTAACTTTGATGGGCTTACAGGAGAGAAAAGCATAGACCATTGACATTAAGGGGGAAATTTTTCCTGGATAGAGAGCTGCAATATCTCTACAGGTAATACTGATGTGATTGTTCCGTGTCTTGGAGGCACAGTCATTACAATTAATGGAGTGAGTCAACATGATATACAGCATTTTGTTGTATGTCTTCTTTTCATTTAGTAGGCTCATACTACATTTTTACGTGTACTATTTCTGTTCAAGAATAATAGCTGTGATTTCATGCTCTCACTGCTCAGTGTGCAGTCTCTGGACCGAATAGTAGAAGTGTTTCTAAGGAAATAACACTACTTGGGATAGTAGCTGCTAAGCAAATGGTACAGGTGGATGTGATTTGCTGCTGACCAAGTCTCCTTTGAACTGTTTGGCACACCTCTAAATTAACTGAACAGATGGTTTTTTAATTAGTTCTGTCATTTCATTTTCTGCATTCCTAATACATGGCAGGCTGTATGTCAGGGAGTATTAGCATCAATTTCAAGTGATACAAAAACATTCATAGCAAGAATAAGTCGATAATAACAATAACAAAACATAATTAGAGTACAAATTGGGAGTTCTGTAGCTTTATAAAGAGGGTACACCTAGATTTATGAGACTTCCGAGTTTTGTTCAAAATGAAAAATGCATGAAACTTGCGTCAAACCAATTAGTTATGTGCAGACCTAGAGCAGGGTTTTCTGTCTTCCAATTAGTGGGATGGGCTTAGCTCATGTGAGTTGCCTGAGAAGAGCTTCTGAATTTATGCAATTGATTAACCTGATTCCACTTTTCCCAAAGAGCAAAATCACTTGCCTGGGCACTAAAGTGCCTTTTAGCTTCAGAGATGGTAGTAAAAAAATCAGTTTTTCTTTCCTTCTGACCACAGTGATATTTGTCCAAGTGCAAAATCCTTTCTTTGTCATTTCCAGCCAGGCTAGTGGGACTGTTTCCAAGGGCAAGGCAGCAGCAGAATTAGGTTTAAGTATAGTAATATGGCAGCAACAGTTGGACTCCCATACCAAATTCAATAATTGTGATTTCTGAGCACAGATAAAGCAGCACAATATGATATACTTTTTTTCTAATGAAACTCTTTCAGAATACTTATGATGTTGTGTATATGATGGTAATTAACAAGATGAAGTGTAATCTACATAAAAAAAAGGTCCACATGACTGCATAGAATTAGGATGGCACATTGTTCGTACAGTTTAAGCTGCAAAGATAGCTTTTTATGCATTTGTAACTTTCCATGGCAAACTCTGGATAAAATACCCATTTCCTCCAGATTTATCTCTGCAGGAAATACCTTAGAAATATGGCAGACCATATATCACAAGTAGAATGAACATCTAAGTTAAAGCAAATAGCTTTAATCATAACTTTCAAAACATTTTCCTCCTTGGATCTGCAGAAAATGGCTAACATGTAAACAGGCCTAATCAGACCAATAACGTTACCAGCAGCAGGATCCTAGAGGAATTAAATAGAAGACTCCTCATCAGGGGGGATAATGATGCTTGGTAGGATCTCCATCCCTTGACACTCTTTCAGCAATATTACACAATGTACACATAGTGGAAATGGCTTTATTTAACATGCAACATGAAGTCTGGCATGTCTCGTTTATTTAGGAGTATCTTCTTTTGATGACTTGCAACAAGTAGTTAAAACCTAGACAGAAAAGTGGTAGGACATTTTTTTTCCCCAAGAAGAAGGAAACTATTTATACCTGAGTGACTTTATGCATGTGCAAGTTATCATCTGGTTTTCTTATTCAGTCTTGGCCCACTTGCTGTCTTTTGAGTGAAATCTCAGCATCTCAGGAAAAGCAATTGTCTGCAACAGAGCTTCTGTTCACAGAGCAGGCAATATGCTGGCTGCTAAGGAAATACTGGTTAAAATCTCCTCCCCAGTTCATCATTGAGGCAAATACCTAGGCTTTTCCTTCAGTGTAATCATAATCACTGGCTCTTCTGTGGTGGGGTTTTTGGCTCTACCTCTTTTGCTTTGGCCTTTGGTAGCATCCTGAATGTGCTGCAGCCAGCTCTGTTTCTGTGAGATATTCAATTTCAAAAAATGTCCTCTTGCAGATTCTGAGAAATTTATCTTTGGAGACTTTTCAGTCAAATCTGAAGCTGAACCTTAGTTAATAGTTTATATTGTCAAAGGACATGTCTGGGAGTCTTCAAACACGGGAGAGGGGTACGCTGACCCAGACCTGAAGATTTCGCATGTATTCGGGTCTTGATAGATGAGAGACCTGTGCATAGCTTACATTTACTCAGTTGAACAGTCCTAGGAAAGTAACTTCAGGATCTGGACTACTTCACAGTTGATGCTTTAACCTGTAATAATAGTGCAGGATCTGGTCTTCATCAGCTTTGCTGCCCAGAGGGTTTGACAGATGGATCTGTGCCTGTTTATAAGTGGGTTCAGGTGGCCTTGTCTTCTTTGCAAGGAACACACCGTGCTTCTGCAGAGCTCTTCAGTCTGCCAGGCATCCAGAGTCATCCTGAGAGGACCTGAGATAGCCTGGCTTCCTCCTGGGCCGATAAATGAATGGGGTTATTTTGGAATTTTGCATGCTTTGCAAGGAGTGGTGATGTTATGGATGCTGTCTTTGGCCATAAGCATGACTAATGCTTAAAACCAATGGTTACAGTCCTCATATTAGAGCACCAGGCAGAATCTCTCCTGAGAGCCCTGCTATTACCTTTTCCCAGCCTATTCTTGTACTGTCTATTTGCCTTTGGATAACAGAGAGATGACAATTAGCTCATTGATAATATGCATTTTGATCTAATATTTATATATATATATATACAGGTATATAAAATCTGTATTTTTTACAGGAATAAAATGCTTGTGTATACAAAGACTACAGGGCATCAATTAAAACTAGCATGGGCCAGGTTAATGCCAAATAAAGATTTGCCCCATGGCAAAACCTGTGGTTGAGCTGTGGAATGCCCAACCGTAGAGTGCAACAGACAGTAAAGTTTTCAAAGTTTGGAAAAGAATTGGGCATGTTACTGGATGAAATGCTAATTAAGGTTATTAAATATTTAAGGCACCATCTCTGCTTCAGGAAGCCCTTAAAGCAGCTAGCACCTGAGGTTAGCAGATGCTGGGCCACTGTTGCTATGTTCCTACCTTAGTTCTTCCTTTGGCATGAATTATTATCATATGACTGAAGGCTGGTGCTAGGCTGCCTAGACCTTTTATCTACCTCAGTATGGGTTTTCTTATGTTTTTAGGTATTCTTATGACCACTGATTCCCAAAGCAAAATTTCAGGGCAGAAAAATCTTTTATGTTGTCAAATAGAGGAAAATTTTAGAGAAAGCAAAAAAAGTCTCATCTGGCATCACAGAGATGTGGTGGGATGGCTCCTATGGGTGGAGTGTTGGAATTTTGGAATGGATGGATTCTTTAAGAAGGACAGACAATGGAGATGAGAGCGGGGTTTCACCTTCTGTGTCAATGACCAGCTGGAGTGCATGGAGCTCCACGTGGGGATGGATGAAGAGCTGACTGAGAGCTTAAGGCTCAGGATTAAAGGAGGACAGGGACAGGTGACATTATAGTGGGAGTCTGCTACAGGCTGCCTGACCAGGAGGACAGAGCAGATGAAGCCCTCATAGACAAAGAGGAGTGGCTTTACATTCACCAGCCCAGGTCTTTATGGGGGACTTCAAACACCCTGATATGTGTTAAAGGGACGACATACCAGGACATAAGAAATACAGAGTGCTGGATTATATATGTAGCGTATTTTACCATACCATGATTTTTCCCTCCTTCTCTTCCTGGTTAGTCAAACCAGCATGCAGCAAGACCTCCTCACTTTGCTAAAATAGGCCAATGAGAAGCATCATAAGAGGTTACTTCTGAGGCTATCATTAGACACACACAAGTGAAGTCACAGGGAGAAAGTGATGTAGTATTACACTTTGAACAAACTGCCAAATGACTTACAAGAACAAAAGCAATCCAAGTTCTACCTCTGGCAATGAGAGGCCTGAGAGGGAAGTGACGTCAGGGTTCATTGTTTCCGATGCCAACTTTCCCCTCTGCTGTACCGTACCAAGTTGATGATGAAGTACCAAGGATATCTGAAACAGCTCATGATAACCTGATCTTTCAGCCTTGTGATTAATCACCTTCCAAGTGCCATGCATACACAAGTAGCAGCACTGTGGGAGGTGTTGGTAAGCATCTTCTGTCTTTTTTTGTTAGTTTGTTTCTCCCTTTGGTGATGAATGCTACAAAATTCTTTGACTTTGAGTGTATTTTTGCCATGTAAGAAAAATTATAATGAGAAGTTAAATGTTTCTTCCAGTGAAGAATTAGTCTTTCTGGGCATATTTTGAAAATTTGTTTTCTCTATTACAACTTTCACTTAGAGGCTACCTTTGTGCCATAGTAGAAAATAAGGGTCACTTTGGGAACCTGCTCTTCAGAAAGGAAATCATCTTTCAGACACATTCTTTAGCTTAGTTTTGCTGTGATGAAGTGGTAAGGCAGAGGTGCTGGTCAACAGGCATTGAAACCACAAATCTAGCTGTAACATATTTGTTTGCAAATTTAGAGATTTGTGAGTAGTGGAAGAAGATGTAGCAACTCTCACTGCCTCTCACTTATGCTGGTAGTGCTTTTAACTTATGGTATCCCAGTGGTGGTGAAAATGCAACTGCTGTCAGAAACAAGAGCTTTGTGGGAACAGGAGTAGATAAGTGTATCTCACTGTGATGGTGAGATACTACTTCTGAGGAGTTACTTATTCAAATGGGATCTCCTAAGGGTCCACAGTCTCACTCAGCAAGGATGCAGGAGGGTGAAGGGGGATGTGAAGATATCAAATTTCCCCATGACTTGCCAGACCCAAGCAGTGAATAGTCAACAGGGTTTTATTAAATACTACATTTGCTACTTATGCAAGCTCCTTCCCTCCTCCAGCAACAGAAATGTGGCAGCAGTGCCAAATATGGAAAATGTGAATCCAAATTGACCAATCACAAGAGTTTCTGCCATTCTCTTTGTATAGGGAACATGAACACACTTGGAGATAAGAGTAGGAAGCTAAATACAGTGCTAAGTTTAACTCTTAGAGGAAGTGATCTTCAGTATATACTCCAGAATAACATTTTAAAGCGTTCAATTTGAACAACTATACAGGAAAATCCAACTTGAAAAATACGGCACTATCTACCCAGGAAAATTTGCAAAATAGTTTTAATACTATCTTTATTTCTCAGAGCTCTTGCAGTTAAGGTCAGTAATTGTAAAAAGGGAAAAAAATCTAGAGGCATGTTTTGTCTCTGGGATGATAGAATATCATGTGTATGGTGTACAGAGACACATTCATACTGAATTCAAATGGTATACAGGAAACGAAAAGGCATATTAATCTTGTATATTTTAATTATTGTTTTACTGACTCACATTGGCAATAATTTCTTAATTCAATAAGACTCAATTCAGTAGTTCTGTCTTAAATCTTGGAGAGCTGGTAGAGATTTTAATAGAATTCAGCAATTTAGTCGATATATGAGAACCGAGATAAGCAAATTAAGATCTACCAGAGATCGGATATAAAATTAGAGACAGTATAATTTTTGATGGGCCATGACCTCAGCAGCTAGGAATTGTGATTTCTCTGTGAAATTAGATGAACAGCTAATGAGGCCATTACTTTGTGAACTTTGAAATGACAAACAAATAGTAATGCTGCAGGACAGGCAAAGTAAGTTATTCAACATCTGGAGAACCTGATGCAATTTATCTATAAATTCCACATAAACTCTTTGAATCTGCATATATTAATATAAATGAGAGTAACTAAACTCAAGGATGATTTCTCTCCCAAAGGCATGCACATTTCTTAGTGACACAAATATGTATAAATAAATATATTTATAATGCACTACTAATCACAAGCCAACCAAGCTATCTTATGATTTATGTCTTGAATTCAGGTGGCTGAGTAAATGACTTAATCATATTTATCGCAGTGATATCTGAGATACACTGTGTTTTCCTTAGCTTTCAATGAAATGACTGCTTTTCTTCAGCAGGAAATTAAGAGTGTCAGGAAGATCTGAACACCCTTGGACAGTGACTTTGTGAATATGAATTATGTCTGCCTTTCCTTACCTTGGGCCTAAATTTGTGGTCAGGAGATTCCCTCTGAGCTTTCCTTGCCGAAATCTAAGGTGCCAGAATGATGCTCTGGTAAAGCTCTGACTGATGGGACAAGTTCCATCATGGAGGAGGGTGAGAGAAATACGTTTAGCAAATGGCAGAATAGGCAATAAACTGCATTTTATCCTGTGGGGATTCAGGTAATACAGACTTCATGTACTTTTTGCTCTGTGCAGCAGGTGAATTTTGATTGACATACTGCTGCCAGTTTTAGGCTCAATTTTTTTGCAAGCAGAAGATGATTTTGGCTATCTCTGTAGGCATTTCCTCTGAGTACTTGGAAGTCCCTTACTACATGTGGATGTTTATATAATCTTCTTTAGTGTATTATACACGCACTTAATGAAGTATGATTTTTTTTTTCAGTAGGTGCTTATGATAACTATTTCTCCAGACAGGCAGTAACATATTTGGGTGCTCAATTATATTTGCTGTCCTATCACTCAGTTCTGGAGTTATTGAAAAGGTGGAAAGAATTGTATTATCAAAGATGTAAAAAGTAGTGCTATATGCAGACTATAAACTATAACCGAACTGTAAAACGAAAGATCAGTGATAACAGGTTACTTCTTTGACTGGAAAAGGTGAGTGGGGTGGGGAGGATATGGTCAACACTGGAAGTAGTGGAAGAATCTTTATTTGCCTGTTCAAAAAGTCACTTTCCCATATTATGAGCAAAACAAAACTGAAACTCAACATAGATGCAGACCAAACCAGAATCTTCTCTTCTGAACCCCTTCAGACTTTAAGAAGCGGGACAGCCTCAAAGTTTATCAGTCTTTTTTCTCTAAGAAAACCACAGATGAAGGGAGGGAAAGCCAAGTCAGCACTGAAGAACTTAATGACTATGTTTCCTCATTGTGCCCACCTTAGTTTCTTGGTGTAGGTAGATACAGATGTCAAAATAGTGCAATACAGGGGTAAACTGGGTCCACAGTTTCTATACCTGGTTTGGAATGTGTTTTAAGATTATGCTCATGTGTAAATCAGGAGTAATGCCTCAGAAACACAGCTTTATGAATAGTTTCTATGTATTTCTTTTCTATGGATTCACTGTTTTCTGTGTGCTTCCACTTCATCAGAGAAGCCTTTGCATTTCCATGCTAATTCTGTTTGCCTTCCCTAGTCAAGAAAGCATTTAAGGCCAAATTTACCTTTATCTCTATATTTTGAGTGGCTTTGAACAGAAGCCCTGGTCAATGGAATCACATTAGGAAAACCCAAAGATCTGTGTAATTCCAGAGTAGAATACAGAAACTTCAGTTAGAGTAAGGCCATGTTGGGAATGTCAGGGATATTAGTTTTCAGGTTTCCATCAAACACTTTTTAGGCTGCTTGATTTAAAGGAATAAATCCTTTGCCTATTCCACCACAAAGAATCAGGAAAAGAAGGAAAAGCTGTTTACCCAGAATACAGACAGGCTAAGCTCAGAATGTCATGCTGGAGGCTCTGCCTGCATTAGTGTGATGGTTTAGCCCCTGTGCTTTCTGCTCAGTATTACCATGACAATTAGTTACTCCCAGCAGGGCCAGATGCAATATTCTGAGAACTTGCTAAAAGCTCCAATGGAGAAACACCAAGTAAGATGTGGTGGGGGAAGAATTTGGTGTGTTTGAAAAACAAAAACTAGACTTCTGTCAAGGATCAACTCCTAGGCATTTCTGCAGACCTGTTGTCTTCCAGCTCTCAGTTAGGAGCTGCACTTCCCATCACATCCCAAACAGTTAGGAATCTTTCCTACTCTGTCATTTTAAAAGGCTTTAATTCTGTGTTACAGACAATAACTAAGTGGCTAAGTGTAAAATGGAGAAGTTCTTAGCAGTGTTAGCAAAACTTAGTCAAAACAACATCAGCAAATTTTAATACTGCCTTGCACCATTGCTATTGATTACCTTTTCTACTTGCTAACTATTTTTTAATGGCTAGATGCCTCACACTGTGAAGAGAACAGGAAAAAAAAAATCCACTTATTTTTCCAGTTATTTTACCTATCGTTTTCATTCTGTCATGCTGTTTTACTTGCTGGATTGCAAACATTCTAAGTCATCATTTGGATACAAATGAAGTAATTCCAATTCATTTTCTGACATGGAACACACCTTTGGTAATGTCAGGTCTTAAAAACTCTTTAAAAAGAACTTAACTTTGAGAGTAAAGCAACAGCACCATGTTACTGGAAACCATATGATGAATACAGTGCAGAGGAGCTAAAAATACAGGGTAGTTTAGAATATTTATCGTAGCAATATTGCCCTTTTTCTAGGAAGATTTTCAGTTCTGTTCCATCTGCCTATATCCATTTTTACCATACTTACCCCTGTTTTTAAAATAAACTTGGCTCCCTTATTCAAGTTTCATTTTATTCCAACCCCTAAATATTTTAATCATTCGGTTGCCTACACTAAAGTCCCATTTATGTGCAGAGTCCTTGTCTCAGTTTAATGAGACAGAACTGTTTCGCTAAGGAGGATGAGTTATAAGGAAGACCAAAACTCCTCCCTCTAAGCAATTGTAAGTCCAAAATTAAGAGGCTCCAATTGAGAAAATGTGGAGAAAAAGAAAATAACAGCCCTTTATGAAAGGATAGATGTGTATTGGCAGAACAACAAAAGAGCACAAAACAAACCCCCAACCGAACAATAGCCCTATACCCAAAAAAATCCCTTTCAATGAAAAGTGAGCAGTTCAGTTTGTGCTTTTTGGTGCAATTCTAACCACAGTCAGCAGGGGGCGCTGTTGGATTGCTGGAGATCAGAGCCTGTTGTGCTCGGGGTCAGTCAGCAGGGGGCGCTGTTGAGCTCTGGTAGTCACCACGTGGAGGCCCTGCCCGGGTGTGCTTGGTGGGCGTGGGGGGCCGGGAGGGGGGGAAAGAAGAAGAAAGAAAGGGTTCTTCCCAAAGGAAACTCACGATGTCTGCTGCTGGCCGTGTGACTCCCCCTTTCCTTTGCAGAAGTGCACCAAAGCTGCTGCCAAAAAAACCATAGGAGCCGGGGAAGGGAAAAAATGAAGGTGGCTCTCTCTCTCTTCCCAAAACCAAAAACAGTTCCTCTCCGATGAAATCCAAGCAAAAGTCCCCCCAGGCGGGGCAGGGGCAGAAAAAAAACGTGCCGGCAAACTAGGTAGCCAACCTGAGAACAAAGCAGCCTCCCAGCTCTTGCCACGCACACATCCTTCCTTGTCCCGGCCACCACCACCGAGTCCTCTTTCCCCTCTCCCCAGCTATTAGCTTGAAATGTCAAACTGTGGCCACTTCTTTTGTGTTTTCGCAAATACCCAGGGCAAAACCGGCCTGCCCATCCAAACATCACCCCACCCCCCCACACACCGTGAGGCAGGGGGAAGGGACAAAATTCTATGTTTAGTTTTAGAACAAGTAAACCCATGACAGCCCTGTATTACCCCTTAGTTAGGGGCAGTATTGAAGATTTTCCCCATTACTTCAAAACTTCAAGCTACAGTAGGCTGTGCCTATTTATTTCAGAGTTTCAAAAGTAGCTACATTCTGTTCCATGAGACAATGTAATCCATGGGAATTTTACTGCCTAATCTTGGCATCCAGTTGTTTGCATCAGTATTAAAATCCTTACATTATGACGTACCATTCTGGGTTTATGAGCATGCAGATGATAACGAGCATAAAGAACTTGGAATCTAGTCTTTTGTGCACAGCTCCTGATCCTTGTCCTGTGCTGCTTCCTTCTTGAATCACCTCTCTTTCATGTTTTTCCTAACTACGATGTGCTGACTATTAATCAGTAACAGAATAACAGATATTATACTAGAATCTCAAGTAACATCTCAAAATGGATAGTTCACAGTTTGAATTTACTGTATAGACAAAAAGAATCGCATCACCTAGGTGGGCAGAAGGGAAGGAGCCTCAGTCCATCTTCATTGCCCACTGAATTACTTTGTTCTCTACTCAAGTGAAGGTAGAAGCTTTTACCTTCCCTTTCTGGTTACAGAGATGGCCCTTCTGATTAGGAACAGCCTCCTCTAATGTTCAGCTGGATATATAGCAAATACAACTTCTAGTTAAAGAAACTGGGGGGGAAGAAGCAGTGTGAGCTGAGGGGTCGGTGGGTGACAGAAGAGGACAACCATAGCTTTCTGAGGTGTAATGGGACTGTGCTTTGCTCACAGGGAGGCACAAATCTCTTTCACAAAAAGATATTTCTTAGAGTAGTGAGATTATTACAGCAAAGAGCGGGTGTACATTTTACCCTTTGCTCCCTGAAGTCCGCACTCCTCAAGACATCTGGCCGCACAGTATCATGGGGACTGAAAGCTGTTCTGTGCTGTTCCCAGCTGGTTTTGATATATACTGCTTTTTTTTTTTTTTGTTAACTTAGTTCATTGGTTTAGGTTTTTTTTGGTGGGAGGTGGGGTGGATTTTTTTTTTCCTAGTGAGGTAAGCGTTTTTCCACCTTGAAAGAAACAGGAATGATCCTGTGATGAGCTGGCACGCTGTATTGAAAGGAGAAAGAAAAGCCTCACAGAAGCCAAGTGTGTGTCTGTATATACAAACTGAACATTACTCTGATTACAAGATAGGGAACAGAAGAAAAGCTACTTTTTTGAATCTATAATATTGATTGAACAATCATAATTATAGGCTGGTGCTGTAGCAACTGAGATTCCATGAAATATTGTAACCACAGATGAAGGAATACAACAGGCATTTGAAATACTATCTTCACAAGTTAAGTAGTATTATAGTAGCTGGCCTTTACTACTTCAAAGTTTTTTTTTTAATATAACTGAAAAGAAAACAAGAAACAAAGGAATAAACAACAGATTAAAATCCCTTTATCAAACACATACCAGGCTTAGCAGAAGGTAGATGTAGAACTGAAATAATGCTGGATCAAATGTTCCCCTCTGCTTCTGCACGGCAACAAACCCTGCCAGGCTCTGAATTCCCCTGCCCAGAGCAGACCCTGAACATCAACAGACACTGTGGGTCCACTTGATATGTACTGTAGCAGAATGAGATATGTTATGGAGGGCAAAGGAATGCTTTGTGGTTGTAATCCTTTGACTTTGCTTTATCCTCTGAAAACAGAGCAAGCCATTTAGCCTTTTTTTAATAGGAAACTCTAATTCTACTTGCATGTGAGCAAGTGGAATTGGAAAGAAAAAAAGGCAAATTACTGTATTGCCACAATTTGAGTTCCTGCTTTCCATTTTCAGGATATATTTAGTAAAAAAGCATAGGGCTTTCCAATCATATAATTTTTTCAAGAGTAGTAGGAAAAAATAGAACACAGTAAGTGTTCAAACTTTAAATAACTGAGGACCTGTAGCAGCTGAGCTGATGTCTGGTTCATAAAAATTTTCCTTATTTTTGTGGAATAATGTCTTAAATTTATCATGACAGTAAGGTTAACTGATTTAAATTTTAAATTAAAGTTATCTAATGGTTTGGATTTGTGCTGAACACAGGGTTGATAATACAGAGATCTTATTGTAATTGCTGAGCAGGGCTTACACAGAGCCAAGGCCTTTTCTACTTCTTGTACTGCCACCGTGGTGAGGAAGTTTAGGGTGCATGGGAGGTTGGGAGCAGCTGAGGAGGTTGAGCCAGGACAGCTGACTCAAAATGACCAAAGGGATATTCTAGACCATATGATGTGCTCAGTGGTGGGAAAAGAAAGGCGGAGGGGGGAGGGATGTTTGGAGTGATGGTGTTTGTCTTCCCAAGTCACATCCTTGCCCATGGGAAAGAGTGAATTAATTCCTTGTTTTTCTTTGCTTATGTGTGTGGCTTTTGCTTTCCCTATTAAACTGTCTGTATCTCAACCCATGAGTTTTCTACCTTTTACCGTTCTGGTTCTCTCTCCGATCCTAATGGTGGGGGAGTGAGTGAACGGCTGTGTGGGGCTTGGTGTCTGACTGGGCTTAAGCCACACCAGAAATGTATTTCTCAGCTTAAGCACAGTGACTAACTGGATTTCATCTCCCCCCATTTTGGTTTGGAGTATTGCATGGTAAAAACTTGCAGAAGGCAGGTGGCAGGCTGCTTTGTGCCACGCACATGGCTGATAGGACATGAGGCTGTTGGTTTCTCTAACCTCAGAATAGCAAGGTGAGCTCCCAAAACAGGAAGAAAAGGGAGTATTGAAATTGCTTATGCTGTGTATTTCCACCCCTGATCAGACATACACGAGGAGAATCCATGGAATGGAAACAGGAAAATATAAAGCTTACAGTATAACCCTTGTATTTCTTAATAATTAGCCATTATGTTTTGCTTTGCATAAATATTGCCTTCATCATGAAGGCATATGTAACATAAGCTTGAAATTTCGAAGTGGAATGAAGCTGGATTTTCTTGTGTGAGGACAACTTTCAAATTGAATGATGTCCATGCTGGTAACAAGAGACAATGCCTAAAATTTCCATACACAAAGAAGACTCCATGATGGATCAACTCAAACATTTGTGTTAAGTTCAATCCTTTATTTTGATGTCAGTCCTAAGAGAAATAAAGGAAAACTTTCAAAATAAAAATTATTTTATAGTTTGAATAGAAAATTTCTCTTTAGTGTGTGCTAATCCCCCTTTGCTTTCCTATTATGGAAACTTTTTTCCTAGACCAGTGTGCAAAAAGCACACTTGAGAAGTTTGAATCTTTAAAAGAAACAATATTTTTCTCAAATAGTGTTTTTTTTTTTATGACCCTTAAGAACCCCCCAGGTAAATGGGAAAATTAAAGCTACACAGAACTGAAGATTCATTCAAATTCTATTCTAACATGAGTGTTTCTAAAGCAGTCTTTATTATGACATTTAAATGAAAACATGATTTCATTTCAGAATTTTCATACATGAAAACCTTCATGCACTTCTGCTGGAGGTGGAAATAGATGCTATCTGTATTAAGGCCTACTTATTACCCTAGATCTATAATGAACACTCCTGTTAAATTCAGCAAGAATTCACTAAATCTAGAGTATATTAACGAAGGTGGTAGAAATAGATCAGCAGTTGTTTTGCTGACTGTGAGCTTTTCAAGGTTTGCTTTGAGGCACTCCATAAGTGTTGCCTCACATGCTTCCAAAGTAGGTTGGTGTTAGTGTTGGAAAAATTAGATCAGTCTTGAGAGACTGAAGAAGAGTTGTCTGTTATGACAGTTCTCTCAACTGGAAAAGAAGGAGAACTGGGTTAAGCCAACTCTATGTCCTTGCTAAGAGCTGCAGACAGATCATCAGCAACTGATGACACAGCCATAGAAATGTTGATTATTAGGGACCTCTGAAGGTTGTCTACTTCAACCCATGCCAAAGCGTGATCTACTTCGACCACTTAAAAACTTGTATCTCCATGTATTTTAGCAATGATTTTCTCTAGCCAAGTAAGAAAATCCTCCAAAAGTCATTATCATTCCCAAAAGTAATTTATTCTAGTGCTGTGCTATTCTCCTGGTGAAGAAATCATTCCTGTTGTACCATTCAGACCTCTCAAGCTGAACATCTTGGCCATTTCCCTTTATTTTATACTGTCTGTCATTGCTGAGAAGAGGTTGATTACATTGTCTTTTAACTGTTTCATGTGGTTGTAGGCTGTTAGAAAATTATCCCTTAGTCTTCTTTTCATCGGACTAAGTCTAGCTGTCTTAATAGGCAGCTTCTGAGGAGCAGCTCTTGGCCCCAGCTGTCCTGACAGCAACCTACTGGACCCCCTCCAGTGCCTCAGCATCCTTTTTTAATGGGGAGGTTGAAAACAGGACACAGTATTCCAACTGCAGTCTCAACAGCAATGAGAGGAAAGGTCCATCTCATGCAGCTCAGCACCACTTTCCTTCATTGATAGTGAGAGCAGAGAGTTGGCTTGTTTGGCCTAGTTCTGACTAAATTAGGTCCATTTTAGCAGGGCTGCTCCTAAACCAGTTCTCTTCCATCTGTGCTGACAGGTGGGGTCACCTCATCCCTAGTGTAACACTTTGGGCTTTTTGCTGAGCTTCTTGAGGCACACGTTGGCTCAGTATCAAAGTTTCTAATGGTCTTTCTGGATGGAACCTCCTTAGAGATGTGCTGAGGGTGTGCTCTTTTACTATCAAATCTGCTGAGGAAGATATTGAACAAAAGGGGCCCTACTACTTACCTGTGGCATACTTTGCTTCTTAACCATCAGCTCAGCAACAAGTTAATGATTTTGGGTTTTTTCACTCCGTTGAACTTGTTGTGGTGCAGACAGTTTACAATCTAGGGTTGATATCACTCAGTTAAAATACTGCCAGTGTATTTTCTTTCTTTGTAGCACAACAGTGATATTTCAATGGTATCAGATGTGGTAAATCACACAATATTAAAATCTGAAAGCTAATCAGAGTGGTTTAGAGTGCAGATGATTATAATTAATTTTTCCTATTTTCCTAGTTTTTTAATGTTACATAAAGATAGATTATATCTGAAATAATATTTATTAAAATTGCTCCAGTTAAGCTTCTTCAGTGTGCTTATTACCAGACACCTGTCCAGATGTCCCAGGACTGCTGTGATGAGGCTGGATATGAAATGAAACATCCCTTACTGATTTTAAATAACATGACGAGGTGAGTTGCTTGCTCAAAACCTCAATTGCCCTCTGTTTTACTTCTTCCAGGATGATGAACTGGGCTTTTTCTTCCTCTTTAATGGTGTTGGCACGTAATTCAACCTTTCATACCAAATAGGAAGCTGATACCATATTTAACACTATTTTTTACCAGTAATACACAGAGGTCTCAAAGCTAACAGCCCTAAATTTTGCCTTGTATTGACTGTGCTTTTCAAAAAAGCAACTATGAACTCCAGAAATAGTTGTATTGGCAGTATTTAGTATCAACGCAAACACTGTTCAGAGAAATTGTTAATCTACGTTTCCACTTTCTTCTGTACTTCTAACCGTTCTTAAAAAATTGCAATCTATTAGAGTAAGAGTAACTTTGACGAGCCGGAAGATAGGCACTTAGACCTCAAAAACCACTTGTAGTGGGATAGAGTTATTTTTCCTAAAGAATAGTGCTTTTCTGAAATGAACCTACATTAAAGGGGGGGCTTTTCTCACCACATTTCTTGCAGAGCAGATTCCCATCTGCTAATTTGAGTGACACAAATAGACTTCACTGTGCTTTATTCCTGTTTGCCCTGCAGAGGTACCACTGCTGAGAGATGCTTTGATTTCTTCTTGTAATTTATCAGCAGAATTGTTTAAGAACCATTCATGGAACATATCAGAGGCAAGTGAGAGGGTAACTAACAGCACAATCAGAAACCTTTAGGCCAGAGAGAATAACTCAGGATGTGATTTAGCAAAAGACATTTGAAAAATGTGTATTCCTGAAAAAGAATCTATCAGGAATATGAAGAATTTAATAAGGAAAGGAGAAAGGAGAGATTAGTTTCAAACAAAAAAAGGCTGCAATGAATTTATGGAGATACACTAAACCGAGCCAGTCATAGAACAGAATAAGCTTTTCTCTTTTATTTTTTTTTTTTTTGGAAATGGCAAGATTTATCAAAACTCAGTTTCTTCCTAGAATAGGATGAGAAATTTAAACAACACAATCCATAGTGAAAACACCATCTTGTGAGTAAATGTGCATCTGAGTTTTGTGTGTTTTTAAAAACAGTTTCAACTGTATCAAGATATTGTGATAACTTTTTGTCAGCATTTAATAATAATACTACATGACATACATTTAAATTTCATTGACTTGGCATCTTTCAGTAGAAAACTACGTCCCTGGAATTTGTTTAATCAACTCACAGATGTAATAGTGCACTACAAATGTTTTCGGTTTCTTTACATCCTTCTCTGCAGAGTGAGTGCTTCTCTCATCAAAATCAGGGAACTTGAACTCTTATCAGTACTAGTCCTCTCTTTGCTTTTCCTAACCCAGCCCAGCTTAGCAGCCTGCCTTACCCTCACAATTGAGTCAAAGGAGATGAAAAAACATTAGGTTCCCAGAGTAAAGCATTTAGTGAAAATGTATCAAGAACTCTCTTTAAGAACACTCGTGGACCTGAACTATTCCCAGAGGAAGTAAGCTTCCTCAATTTAGCTTTTAAGTGACACTCTATTTTAACATAAAGCTGGTCCTCAAAAATGAGGATACAAAGAACAACTTGGGTGCAGTAGGTTTGTTTTGCTCAAGAGCTTGTCACTGCAGATGTTTTTGCCAGTGCTAGGGTCCATCAGTGCTGAGCACTTCTTAAACATCACCTCCTAAGGGCACCAAGAGCAGCCAGTTCCTGAATGTGGAAGTCAAGCAGGTAAGGCAGAAGGCTGGCTTGGCTGAGCAGCAAGCTTGTCTTGGAAATAAGGCAAAAAAAGAAGGTGTATACCCAGTGTAAGCAAGGTCAAGTGATACGGGGAGAATACAGAGATTCTACTTGCTGCTGTAGGGAGAAAATTCATGCAGCCAAAGCTCAGCTGGAGTTGAAGCTTGACAGAAATGTGGGGGACAATAAAAAGAGTTTTCTTCAAATATACTGCAGTAGGCAGTATAGAAATATCATCGTCCCTTTACAGGATGAGGATGGTCACCTCATAAAACAGGGACAGAGACAAGGCAGAAAAGTGTTTAATGCTTTCTTTGCCTCTGTCTTCAGCACGGATGACAGACCATGGGGTCTCAGTGCTCCGAGCTGAAGGACCATGACTATGAGAATAATCAACTCCCAGTTGACGCTGAAGATGTATGGGATCTGCTGCTCCAGCTGGATCCCTACAAATCTATGGGGCCAGATGGGATTCATCTGAGAATCCTCAAAGAGCTCCTGATGTCATCACAAAACCTCCCTTGATTTTTGAGTGGTCTTGGGAATCCAGAGAGGTGCCAGCTGACTGGAAGCTGGCCAACATTGTTCCAATTTTCAAGGAGTACCCTGGAAACTACAGGCCTGTCAGTCTCACTTCAGTGTGTGGTAAAGTTACAGAGAAGATTATTCTGCGAGGTATTGAAAAACACCTGAAAGACAATAAAGTCGTTGGTCACAGCCACTATGACTTCATGAGAGGAAAGTCCTGCTCATCAAATCTGATTTCCTTTTATGACAAGGTAACCCACCTAGTTAATCGAGGGAAGCCAGTTGATGTCATCTTCTTGGATTTCAGTAAAGCTTTCAATACTGACTCTCCCAGGACCCTTCTGGACAAAATGTCCAGCACACAGCTGGATAAACACATCTTGCAACTGGCTCACAGGTCGAGCACAGAAGGTAATATTGAATGAGGTGACATCAGACTGGTGACCTGTCACTAGTGGGGTTCCACAGGGCTCCATCTTGGGCCCTGTGCTCTTCAACATCTTCATAAATTACTTGGATGCAGGACTGGAAAGAATACTAAGCAAGTTTGCAGATGACACAAAACTTAATAATCCTTGTGGTCCCTTCCAACTCAGCATATTCTGTGATACTCTTATCCTGCCAGGCACTGTTTGGAGCTCTTGGAGTTCCTGAAGGCTCAGAAAAACACTGAAATAGGAGTCTGCAGGGATGTTCTTCCCCAGACTGAAAACCATATTAACATTTCTGCTGATGTTTCTGATGCCTGGTTCAAGAAGACATTTAGCTTAATTTAGAAACCTCTTCTACCATGAATTTCCTGGAATCATAACTATTAATAGAGTCACTACGTATATTATTTTCTATCCACAAAATTTCTGTAAAATATTTCTTATGAAACAGCCTTTAAAGTGAGAGGGAAGATGAATGCTGTGCTAGAGGGAATGATACAGGTGGCATCAAGATGACATTTTCTAAGGATTCTTATTGCTTATGTCTGTTTTTTCACAAGCAATAGCCCGAAAGGTCTTTCCTACAGAATAAGTTGACACTAAGATATGGAGGATATTACCTGAATAGTATCTCATGGTATTTAAAGAGCTTTGTATTTATGATGTTTTCACTAGAAAATAATGATTTAGAGATATGGTTGCCTCTTCAAATATAGATCTTTTGTCTATTAAATTAGGATCTTTATTGTATTTTGGAAAATAGCGATAATACTTGGTTATATTTTATTATGATAGAGCTGATCTGCTCTTTAATTTTTAGCCATGAGGTCACTGAGAATTGGAGCAACTTGCCAAAGATTTTTGTAGATTGCCCATAGCTGGAAGTTGGCATATCAAGATTGTGTGGTTTTCCCCCAGAAAAATCTTATTTAGACAGAAAATAAATTCATTCAGGGGATTCCTCTGACCTGCATTGCACATTACAGGATTGTAGCCATTTGTTCTTATTACCTATTACTTTACAGCATATTAGATGAACCTGTACAATTGGCAGTACACACAGGCCTCCCGACAAGCCCCCTGGTAACTTTGAAATGTGTTGTATGGTAATAAAGTCCAATTCCTCTTACTGGGCAATTGGGATGATGCTCGCAGTGCTAGAATTCACAAAACACTTAAAAATCATTGGATCGGACTATGTTCCTATAAGTAGGGCAGCGGTGTAACATAACTGTGAGTAATGCGACTTAGTTATGTGCAGTTATCAGTAGACTGAAATCTGTTTGGAAAAACATGCCCAGAAAATAGGTGAGAGATGGGACATCTTGCTAGCAGTCACTTCATTTCCCAGTCTCAAGGTTAAACTGGACTTACAATCACCTTTCCTTCATGTTGGCTCTGTAACGCAAGTGGCAGTGAAGTGGCTATCGAGCTTTCATGCTCCAGGCTCAAGCAGGTGATACTGAAATTGCATAATGTGATCTCCGGGTTGTCTTTCTATTGCTGCTCGAAACACAGATTATTCCTATGAAAGCAGAACTGAAGGAAGACCATTCATTTTAAAGGATTTGTAGTAGCATTTCAGGGTAAGAGAGTGGAATGATTAAACCCTGCGTTGTCAAGTTTGCTTGTCTAAAACAAGGTACCTAAATGTGTGCCTGTATGTACACACAGACAGGTTAACAAATAGCTTAGTGTTCAAAAGTGCTGAGCACATTCAGAAGTAATTGAGCTCAGTGGGATTACAAGTGCTTGCGACCTGCATTATTATTTTAACATGTGGTTTAGAGGTTTTAGGAAAATTTAAGATCAGACTTTTATGCCATCCGACCAAAAGCTTTCCTTGTCACACTGTGATTATAGCCTCAGTCATCTTCCATCAGCCTAGCCAAGAAGTGTCAAAAGTTACTCTTATGATGTAGTCCTGGGAATGGTCACCTTCCCTACAACCTGAGAAGACAGTCCCATGTCTTCTCAAATATTTGTCTCAATCTCAAATATTTGTCAAGCTTTCTGGAATGTGTTTATTTTTATAAATGCGGATTTCATTAACCTCAGTACAAGATGATGCCTCAGAACTTTTAGGATTTTTAGCTTTTTGTAGATTTTAAAGTAGATGTGTAGTAAGTATAGGTTTTCAATATAATTGTATAGTCTCTCACACTACAGAATAGTAGGTAACACTTACCAAAACCTATTTTCCCATTTCATATTGAATTTTCTAAATTCTTTAGCATTGTTTAGGCTCCTTTGAAGGCAGGATTACAGTGAACACATTTTGTTTAAGAACATATGAACCCTAAGCCTGAACAACAAGATACCATCACAGTCAAAGCAACCTTCAAGCCCAGAGCCTTAGAGAAGCTCCAAAGACAGTACGTGCTATGAAGAAGAGGAAGATCAGGAAGAAAGGGGTCTTGGGACCCAAGACTCAATCCCAGGGAGGCGTGCCAGGGGGCAGATTTGGGGAGCATCTGGGGGGAGGATAGATCTCAGATTGGATGGATAATACTATAAAATTGTAGAGCCACTGGACAAGTGTGTTCACCTTTGTACTCCTTAAGCCAGAAGGCCTTCATTAAAGACCTGCTCTCTGTCTTATCTATACTAAATTTACCTGGAGCTTTTTTGCTCGCAGTCTTTAGGCAACAACACCATTACTCTGTGCTGCCTCTACAATTAAAGCTACTTTTAAGTCCTGTAGTGAGTTGTCTCTAGCTGGATGCCAGATACTCACCACAGCTGCTCTCTCACTCCCCTCTGCAACTAGACAGAGGAGAGAAAAGAAAAACAGCAGAGGATTCATGAGTTAAGAGCTGGGAGACATCACTTATCACCATCACGAGCAAAACAGACTCAAATTGGGGATGTTAATTGAATTTATTACTAACAGGGTCAGAGCAAAAGAGTGAGAAGTAAAATAATCTTAAAAATACCTTCCCCCCACCCCTCCTTCCTTCCATGTTCTCCCTCCCCCAGCAGTGCATGGGGATGAGGAATGGGTGTTACAGTTGGTTGCTGTTTCTGCTGCTACTGAGTAAGAGGAGTCCTTCCCCTGCTCCTGTGGGGTCCCTCACAAGGGAAACAATCCTTGATGGACCTCTGTGGCATGAGTCCATCCCACGGGCAACAGTTCTTCCCAAACTGCTGTCCTGTGGGTCACTTCTCCATAGGGTGCAGTCCTTCCCAAATGAGCTGTACCAACGTGGGTCCCCCACAGGGGCTACATGACCTACCTGGGAAAAACCTGCTCCACTGTGGGCTTTCCTCTCCATGGACTGCAGGTCCCTGGCAGGACTCTGCTCCATCTTGGGCCTCCCATGGGGTCACAGCCTCCTTCAGATATCCACCTGATCCACCATGGTCTTCACCATGGTCTGGAGGGGCCTCAGTTCTGGCACCTGGAGCACCTCCTGCCCCTCCTTCTGCACTGACCTTGGTGTCTGCGTTGTTGTTCCCATGTACTCACTCTGCTCTTCTCTGGCTGTAATTTTCATCTGTGCATCAACCTTCTGTTCTTAAATATGTTATCGCAGAGGTGTTAATATTAATCCTGATTGGCTTGGCTTTAGCCAGGGGCAGAAAGCCCATTCTGGAGACGGCTGGCATTGGCTCCACCAGACAGTGGAATCTTCTATAAACTTCTAACAGAAGCCACCCCTTTAGCCCCCCCACTACCAAAACCCAGCCACAGAAACCCACTACCAGGCCCAAACAGGATATGTGGTTTTCTCCATATTCTGCTGAATTTCACAGACTAATCGTTTTACCCATCTTTTATGCTTTACTGTACTTGTGGTAAAAACTGAACTAACACTGATTTTTGGTGATTCTCCCCCCCCCCAAAAAAAAAAAAAGGCAATAAAAAATTTGAACAATGTGTAATTTGAATCAGTTGAATAACTTGGATCCCAGTACACAATATGTAGGCCAGCCTCATCTGATCAGCAGGAACGTGGGGGATGGCTGGTTGGTACAGCTGTTGTGGGTCATCTGAATGCACTGTTAGGGTGAAAAACCCCAAACAACCTGATGCCAACCCAAGGGGTGCCTGGCTTACAATGAGAAAACCTTTAATGGGAGAGGCAATGGGAGGGGTGTGTGGGAAGACCAAGTGAGACAGTCTTTTAATTTTTGCATATTTTCATTTCAGTTTTTAGTGTGACAGCTCCTGTCTGAGATTTCAAGCCATTCACTAGTCTGAAGAACTGTAACTTTTGCTTTTGACTTTGCTTTCTCTTCTATTGTCATATGGGATGCTTCACCAAACTTGGGGGGAGGGGGGAATCCTCCAAAAATGTAGATTTAGCTGACTTTTAGTGAACTTGGCACTGACTCCTTATCTACTTTTAAATAATAGTTCAAGGAATTGTTTCTTCCTGGACAAAGTGGCATAACTTCCCAACCTGATGCTGGAATGTTTGTTGGCAAACCTCAGCTTGCTGCATTTCAGCCAATGTCAATAAGAAAAATGCAATGAATTGCACACTGGACAAGACTTCACCTTTTCTAAAGTAGTTTGATGCATGTAAACATATGGAAGTTCATACAAATGCATATGTAGTCTCCACTCCCCTACATTTGCAGATAACTGGATATTGCTATGTTATTTCTCATGCCACATTTTGACGGCTGTTCTATTTCAATCATAAGAGGCTTGGGTTATGGGACTTAGTGCCTGTTAAAACTAATTACCCTTACCATTATCATCAATTAACCCCAATTAACGTCAGACAGAAATGCAAAAATGTCACACCATTTTCTACAATTCAGTAGAGGTGAGTTCAGAGGAACTGATAATGACATCTTCAGGCTGTGCATGAGAAACTCAGGCTACCAAAAAAGTAAAAGCTTTCTTCTAGCTTTTACACACACATCACTTGAAGAGGCCAAGCAATTGGTCACTTTTGATACCAGGTCACCCAGCTCTTCAGATGGGAAGGGATGTAGGTTAGAGCATGCACTAGGCAACATTCTCTGCGATGACAGGCTTTGGCAGCTTTGGCAGCTTTGCCAGCAACCTGACATGGAGGATGTACTACAGGTACCACCATTGACTGATTTTCCCAGTCCATGGAAGTATGCTGCATGATGTTGATTTTGTCAATCTTACAGATATTTAGTCTCTAATGAAACGTATGTTATTGAGGCTTTTCAGTTTTGAATCTTGCGCTTCCAGGCCTGATTTTCACTTTCTCCTTCAGACCTTGATGGGGGCTTTGATGAGTAAGGAGTAAGCCTCACACAGCCTCACACAGTAAGCTTCACACTACATCCTATTGGAAGTGATGTTAGTGTCCTTGTCCTTAGTCCATTCTTCATCCCGTTAAAGGAAAGGAGCTCCAGTTGCAAGATTCTGTGTGTGCAGTGAGCACCTGCTGAAGAAAGGGCAACAGCTTACAGGTTAGGGGAATAAGATTACAGGTCAGGAATAAGATCAGTTAAGAGCAGTTGGAGTTGTGAATTAAAACAAAAATGAAGGAATAGCATTAAAAAGAGAAAAAAAAGATTATACCAGAGAGTTGCTCCCCCAACTTGTATAAAAACTTAAATTAAGTAGCTTGCTCAACAATAGGTATTATGACATTAGTGGGTACAGTTTTGCCACATATGCTTTTCAGACGTAGCTTTGCAGTTAAACTAAGAATGAGGAATGGAGTTACTTATCCCAAATTAAAATTATGATTTTTTTACAGTAGTCATAGGTAATAGCACAAGTGTATTAATGTTGTTGGCTCATGAATGTCAAGGTTCTTACAAGAGTTGAAGCCCTGCTTGGGCTTCTAGGGCTAGTAGATCTATGAAAGGAGTTTGTTCACAATGTTCAAATTTTCTGCATCATTTCCTAAATCAGTGGCTTTATCCTGGCTGCCATATGTAGCTTGGAAACCTAGGACAGAACTGTGCATTAAGGGGATAAGGCTCTGTTCAAAATCCTCTGACTGTGTCTACCAGTGTAGCTTCTCTGTATCCTCTCGCATCACTCATCACTTTCTGATCCTTTCTATTGACATCACCTGCACTGGGATTTGGAAGGCTTTCAGGGATGACTATTGCATGTGTGCAAGCAGAACATGACTGTTTTTCATTATTCTGTTAGGGTGTAGTGTGATATGTATGACAAATACTGTGACAACTAAGTCTCTTGTTATTTTAACAGATTTTGTTCTTAATAGGGGGTGAAAAATGTCCTTAATCTTTCACTTTTTTGCAATGCAGCAGTGAACATCAGTAATTTTAAAAATATGAGTATTTTTCTAATTTCAGAGTGTCATTCGAAATATGCCCCAACTTTTTTTCTTTATATTGGTTTTCTCCTTTAAGAATGGAACCTCTTTCAGTACACAATACAAACAAGCAACATGTTATGTTATGAAAGATTATCATAAGAGAATAATATACACATCTTTGAGGTATATATGTAGCAATGCTTCAGTTCTTTCTATGCTACAAATAGCCCTGGTTACAATATTTTACACCACAGCTACGAAACTGCTGAATGGCACTGGGCTTCAGAGAACACAAGTATGACCTACTGGTCAAAGAATAGGACTGAGAAGGAGAAAATTTATACTGCCAGTCTGTGTTTGTGGAGGTGTCTAAATCATTCTATCTGATCAACTCAAAGGCAGCTCGGTTATATACAATGGTATCTCAGCCATACCTCATGGCTTTCCTGTCTCAAAAACGGAGTGGGAACAAAAATCATTATCTTATTGACCACAACACTCCTTGGCCCTTGAGAAAGATCAGTAATATATACGCTCCAGAGAAAGGCTCACGAACACTAAATCAAAGAGATTTTGAAATAATTTAGAATTTCCCCCTGCTGTTCTTTTTGCCTCATAGTAAGGCTGGCTTATACCGTGGAGCACTGAGGCTTTAAATCCCTTGTGAGTGTTAAGCTTTGTGAAGTGTTTTGATAACTTCAGTTGAGAAGCACTATGTAAGCCAAAGTATTATTATCATTAATTGTTTTATTATACAGTGCTCATACATGTCAAGAAATATAAATACTGGAGGCGGAGGATGGGGGAGTGGCGGGGGCAGCATTTGTCAGCTGTAGGTCTAGAAGGGTTTATGTAACGTGGAATGACAGGCTTGGAGGTTTTTATAATTTTTTCAGGTGTTGCTTGCAGAAACACACATTTCAAGATTTTCACTTTTCAAGTTCTTAAAGCAAGAAAGAGATTTCCTTCTGTATCCCTGAGACAAGAGCAACTATCTCTCTATCCTGACTAGAAAGGGAGAAAGTATGTGAAGTGAGGAGAGAGGACGGTTTCATCTATTACTACCATGAAGTTGTCTCTGACCCTTGAAACATTTTTTTAACATTTTCCTGGAGTCTTGTGTAACAATAAGAATCCCAATCTTGTATTTTGTTGTGTTTCCCCACCTGAATTTACTAAAGAGTAAACTGATGTGGGAATTTCAAAATTTCGGATAAGTCTCAGTCTGCATTTCATAGAATTTTACTTGTCTCTTTGTGTAATATTGTTTCAAACTGCTCATAAGATAAATGGAAGTTTACAACAGTAGAACAAATCTACAAGTATCTGCTAAGCCTTTGGTATTTTACTAAGTCACAAAAATATGCATACCCTTCCTGTGATAAGCAGCCTGTTCTGCTCTTGAACGTCAGCTTTACCAGTGACCCAGTGGAAATGTTGTCATCCTGATCTTGATTCTTCATCATCCCTGAATCCTATAAATCCGTACATTCTTTTGAGAGAGGCAATAGTCCTTTTAACTCTTCCATTTGGCTTGCTTGCAGTTTGCTAAGAGTGCCTGAAAATGATTTTTGCCTTCCACAATCCCTATTTTAAACTCCTGAAAATCCTCATAAGTTTTTGTAGTATTCCTAGTCTCTGTTGACTTGGTTTTAGGAAAAATGATATGGTAGGAGCATAGCAGAGAAATGAGGGGCCAGGGCAGTGGGTTGGAGGTCTAGATCTTCTAAGGATAAATCCTTCCTTTAATTCCTGCATACAAGGCCAGTGATGTTGTTAGTTTTGTCTTTATGATCTATACATAAATAAATGGTGTACACCAATGTAGTTCATGGCAATTTTTAAGTCATTGATTTTCTTAGGAAGAAATAGTTAAAAATAAGTGAGTAGTTGCCTTTGAATTTTTTTTTGTTGTTGTTGCACTTTGTGCTTGAATGTTTATTTGTTACTATCAAAGGCAAGGTCTTGATTCAAAGAGACTTATGGTTATTGTATGACCTAATTAGAATCAAGCTTCTAATCATTCATATTTCATAAATAAATTAAATTACTCTGCACATTCCTTTCTTCAGCTTTTGGATATGTATCTGGAGACAAAAATGTCGAGCATGTATTATTGCAAATAAATGATTTGCTTTGCCAATAACAGTTTTGCAAATGTTGGCATGGTGCTACCTCTTTTGCTGTAAGCTAATATTTTTTTTATTAATCATACTAAAAATTGGAATGTGGACAAGTGACATTTTCTTTATTTACACAGAGTTTTAATGAACAAAAATGTAACTTGTTATAATTTATAGGATTTGCATGGTGTTAGTTCTGACTAGGTGCAGAGGGGTGTATCAATGTTTTTATTAACACTAACTACTGTACAGTTGCTGCTATCATGAAATTCTTAGAGTACAAATTAACACAAAAAGCTTTGGTTGCATCTCATTAAGCAAAGTAGATTATCTTTTCAGTCAGCACCTAGGCACAGACTTCTGACTCAAGAACTCACATGATATGCATAGGGTGATTTTGGATGACTTGACTGCTGAAAAATTTGAAGCTGTATGGCAGCATTTTTCTGAAGTGACAGTAACCTCTCATTATAAATTCAAGAATCTCTGATTCTTAGAAATGGTGAGCTTTTAGTGTTGTCAGCACAAGGCTGTAAGCACTGCTGCCAGACCCACGCAGCAATCATATGAAGATTGCCAGCACAGAGAGATTTATCTATCCACAGTTTTGGCTAGATATGGAAAAGCTGAGATAGTCTTTGGTATGTCATTCAAAGGAAAATCCCAGAAGTAGCTCCTTATTGCTGTGGGTAATAGGTTTACATTTATATTCATTATATTCATGTCATAACCTTTATGAGATTGACTTGATTTCCCTTTTTGTCTTATTTACAAAGCTTCCCTTTGCTCCTATTTCTTCATTTGCTACTGTCTCAGAGGCCTTGTAAAGACAAAAAATCCCCCAAAACCTGAGCACTCTCAGTGTAAAAAATGTCTCAGACTTGCCTGTCAAGGTCTGACAGTAACTCCTTTTCCTTATATGATAGGGGGCAGGTGGGTGTCTGTTGTTTGAAAGGATACTTTCTTGGTGCTTCTCCCTGCCTTTTCACTTTTATATAACATCCTCTCATTTCTTTACACTATTAATATGAATGTCTATGAATTTGAAGGAAGCCAGAAATTACTCCTTTTTCACTTCCTTTTCACAAATTCCCTGATTCTTTGTTGTGCAGTATAAATTCTGACTGTTTCTAGTGCTCTACTCAGATATTTCAGCAAGCTGAACAGCTGAGTGAGGGCTGCTGCCTGCCACTCAGATTATGTAGAGGGATGTCTCCACATGCAAGGTGAGGGACATTGTGGCAGGGTCAAGTGTGCATGTTCACTTTGCCAAGTGTCAACTCCAATTACAAAATGGTACCTCCCAACATTTTAAAAAACGTCCCTTCTAAAAGTACATGGAGTACTCTTAATTGCAGGAAAACTCTCTTTTAATTTTTTATAAGGCAAAGCATAAAAAATTTAAGTGAAAAATTTTAAAGAGTGTACATTTGAAATTTAAGGTTTGCAGTGTTGCTGCTGCACATCTTGCTCCAAATTCTAATCTGGAAATTGGCACAAGTTTCACTGTGCAGTCATTTACTTTAAATTCCATATCTTTTTTTTAGACTCAACATAAGGTGATTATTCCTCTCTTTGGCTAGGCAATGTAGCTCTTTACTATTGTAAACTACAGACTTGAATCAAAATCTGAAGTCATTAGAGTCTGAGATAGTGCTTCTAGTGTCCTTCACTGATACCGACAGTATTGAGACTAACTCTTTTTTTATAAATGAAGGTGATAAAACACTGGAACAAGTTGCCCAGAGAGGTGGGCATTTTTCTATCCCTGGAAAAATTCAAGGCCAGGTTGGATGGAGCTCTGAGCCACCTGATCTAGTTGATAGATGTCTAGTTGAAGATAAAGACTAGATGGGCTTTAAAGGTTCTTTCCAAGCCAAACAATTCTATGATTCAATGAAATTGTGCTGTCGTTTTCTATCCAGAAATAGACAATCCGCAAAGTTAAAATGTGTTTGATAGTGAATACAGAGTGGGAAGAAGGTTTAGGACACACAATAGTCTGAAGTCAGAATGATCAGGTTTAATGTAGTTCATTGAGATTAAGTATTTTTCTGTGGCATCTAATCTGGCAACAGACTGTAAGACTAAGGGAACCTGTATGGCACAAGACCCAGTGAACTCAGTTTTAATGAACTCAGTGTTAACAGTAGCCCTGTGCAATGCAATTGCAAGCCCCTCTTCTGAATTAGGGATTTGGACACAGTTATGTAACCCTATAAGCACTAACTTTCAGGATTTATCACTTGTCAGTGCACTTGTTCACAACACCAGCTGGAGGAAGCAATTTATTTCCAGCCAGACATGAGGCAAACAGATGATCTGGACAGAATTTAGTTCCTTATAAGCTTATTTGTCTGTGGTTTGTTTCTATTAGTTTATATTGCTTCCTGACAAGCTGATTTCTGTGGCTCCTTCCTTAATTCTGCCCACAGGTTACAGGAAAAAGCCTGTGGGGATATTTAGAGATGACTGCATCCCTGCATCCAAGTGGCAGAAGCCTGGGATGCTGCACTGCTTTGTGTTGAAATGCCTGTGGAAGCCAAACTTCTGTGCCAGCAGTAAATGAGTTGTCTGAACCTTCACCAGTGAGTCAGACCACCACTTCTCTTTAGCAATTTTATAAACTGTTGTGCTGATCTACTCAACTGAGGTTAAATGTCATGCTCCATGGAAAATCTGAGTGGAGATCAGCATTTACACAACTGCTCCTCACCAGCTTTCAAACACCTCATCTGCAAAATACAGCAGGGTAACTACAAGGATTTTCTAAAAAAGCCTACTCTGAAATACATCTTTAATTTAGTGAAAATATGCTAAAGACTTACCATTTATTTTGAAATTTGAAACTCCCATGTGCTTTTCTAAACACATTTACGAAGCATGAATCATGGAAGTCTGTGTTTTCAGACATATTCAAGGGTTAAACATGAAATTCATGGGAAATATGGGTGTTCAGCTATTTGGAATTGTGCTGCTTTCAGTTATGATAGAATTAATTTTCTTCCTAGTAGCTGATATAGGGTGGTGCTTTGGATTTAGGATGAGAATAATTTTGATGATACATGATGTTCTAGTTTTATCTGAGCACTGCTTACAGAGAATCAAGGACCTTAGTTTGCTACCAGAAATGTCAAAATTGTTTTGGGCTGGGATAAACTTAATGTTTTTCATAGTAGGTAGTATGGAGCTATGTTTCGGATTTGTCCTGGAATCAGTGCTGATAACAGACGTTTTCATTACTGCTGAGCAGTGCTGACACAGTCTCACAGAATAATTTAGTTTGGAAAAGACTTTTAAGAAGGTTACCTGAATTGTAAACCTAGCACTGCCAAGTCCATCACTGAACCATGTCCCTCAGTGCCACATCTACATATCTTTTTAATACCTCCAGGGATGGTGACTCAACTACTTCTCTGGGCAGCCTGTTCCAATGCTGGATAACCTCTTTGGCGAAAAAAATTTTCCTAATATCTAATGTGAACTTATCCTGGTCATTTCTCCTTGTCCTGTCACTTATTATCTTGGAGAGGAGACAAACCCCCACCTGTTTACACCTCCTTTCATGTAGTGGTATGGGGCAACTACAGTTGTATGAACCTCCTTTTTTCCACACTAAACAACCTCAGCTCCCTCAGCCATTCCTCATAAGACTTGTGCTCCAGACCCTTCACCAGCTTTGTTGCCTTTCTCTGGTGTTCCAGCACCTCATGTCCTTCTTGAAGTGAATGTCCAAAAACTGAACAAAGGATGTGAGGTGCAGCATCTCCAGTGTCGAGTACAGCAGGATGGTCACTGCCCTAGTCCTGCTGGCCGCACTTCTGGAACAGGCCAGAATGCCATTGGCCTTCTTGGACATCTGGATACACTGCTGGCTCTTGTTCAGCTGGCTATCGACCAGCACCCCCAGGTCCTTTCCCCCTGGGCAGCTCTCAAGCCACTTTGTCCCAGCCTGTAGCACCGTGTGGGGCTGTTGTGACCCAAGTGCAGGACTCAGCACCTGGCTTTTTTGAACGTCATACTGTTGGCCTTGGCCCATTGATCCAGCCTGTTCAAATCCCTTGGAAGAGCTTTTCAGCCTCCAGCAGACCAATGCTCCTGCCCAACCTGGTGTAACCTGCAAACTGATGACCGCCTTGCACAGATCATGGGTAAAGATACTAAAGAGAGCTGGCCCCAGCACTGAGCACTGGGGAACACCACTGGTGACCAGTTCCAGGTGGATTAACTCCAATCACCAGCACTCTCTGGGCTCAGCCATCCACACAGTTTTTTTACCAAGTGAAGAGTACCTGTCTAAGCCACACTCAGTCAGTTTCTCCAGAAGAATGCTATGGGAAATGATGTCAAAGTCTTTACTAAAGTCGAGGTAGAAAACATCCATTGCCTTTTCACTAGGCACCCTGTCATAGGACATCTGGTTGGTCAAGCCAATCTTTTGGCTTTTCAAAGCCTTTTCAAACCCATGCTGGCTGGGCCTGATCCCCTGGTTGTCCTCTAGGTGGTGTGATGGCATTCAAGATGATCTGCTCCAGCACCCAGTCAGGCTGACAGGTCTGTCATTCCCTGAATATTCCTTCCAAACCTTCTTGTAGACGAGTGTTGCATTTGCTAACTTTCTCTCACCTGGGACCTCCCCGGTTGGCCAAGACTGCTGGCAAATGATGGAAAGTAGCTTGGTGACCTCTTCTGCCAGCTCCCTCAGTATCACTGAGTGCATCCCATCCAGCCCTGTAGAATTGGGCTGATGTTGCTCAACATATAAGGCAGGGGGAAGAAAGAGGAAGTGGGGAATGATCAGAGTGATGGAGTTAGTTTTCCTGAGTTACCGTGATGCATGATGGAGCCCTGCCTTCCTGGAGATGGCTGAACACTTCCCTGCCTATGGGAAGTAGTGAATGCATTCCTTGTTTTGATGATTGCTTGCATGTGTGGCTTTTGCTTTAAACTGCCTTCATCTCAACCTACCAGTTTTCTTGGTTTTACTCTTCTGATTCTCACACTCATACCACTGTAAGGAATGGGCAAGTGGCTATTTGGAGTGTAGTTGACAGCTGGGGTTAAACTGTGAGAGCTGGTCAACGGTATCAAATATAGTGTAAGCTTGTATCTTGAAGAGAGACCTCAAATATATTACCTACAAACACAGTGAGTACCCCAAAAGTAAAGCAATATATTGAAAATAAGAAAGTTCAACTGGTAAGAGTTGATCATATATTTTGTTCATATTGGTTTTTAGTTTGCACAAAAGATGCTGAATGTTTCAAACTAAACAATCAAATGATAATGGAAAACCTTCAAGAATGGGAAATTGGATGGGAAACATTATTGCATATTTAGATAATTTCTTAAGTCTGCGAAGTTATTTCAAAGAAAGAGAATTAAATTTTTTACAAAGTTGCCTGTGTGTTAAAGCTAAACTGCTGGAAGTGTTTTTGGGTAGCTTGTGATAACAGGTTGTAAGCTTCATGGTTATAAACAACACATACATGGCTGCATTGCACCTACTGTGCGGTACAGAAATCTCTGCACTTCTGCATGTGGATATATGAAATGTTTTGGATTTTGTAACTGTAAAAAGCTGTTTTGCCGTTTAAAGTCAGTATCACTAAGCCTAAACCAGCAAGATTACGACTCTCCAATCCACATTAATAATTCAGTGTAAAATATCTTCCCGACGCTTGTAGCTGTGTCAGATATAGGTGGTGTTTATATTTTCTGGCTACATTACATTAAAAGCAAAAAGTATTAGCATGCCACATGCATTTGCAAATCTAGACATGGTGGATGTGCTATGATACAAAGACTATAATTTTGAACCCAGCCCTGCATTACCACTCATGTTAATTTCTGTGCACAGTACTGATTTGTAACAGGCGACTCATGATAAAACTGTCCTGCCTGGGCAGGTGATACAGGTAAGGTCAAATAGTAAAACCTGAATTCCAAGCCATATTATGGTCTCCATATGGGGTACGAGGTTCTTCAAAAACATTGGGTTTTTTGTTATTAAAATAACTTTTAGGTTGGCATTTTGTTCAATCCTTCAGTTTTTCTCACATTTCCATCAGGTGCCCCCTGCCTGACTCAGGGTGAAGGGTGCAAGCAAATGTCTTTCCACTGAAATCTGCTTTAGTCAGAATGACTTAATGAAAGACGGCCTACATACTGTTTGTCAAGCTCGTGCATGTCATATTTGCAACACAATCAGCCTTTCGAAAGCAGAGGCTTATGTGATCAAGTCTTCCTTTGAATTTCTGGATTCTCGTTAGAAGCACAAAGCTTTGTTGTGCTGTTGCAATAAATCATATTTTAATAACTGTTAAAACCTTTGAACATAAAGTTTAATAATAACACTTGCAAGACTTAAATACTTTCACTGAGCATTATTGCTTATGGCCTAAACCCATTAGATGTTCACCACTTACTATCTAAGGTGGAGACTGGCATTTGCCTCAAAATGGGCTGATTGCAACAAACACTGAACAAATATAGTCAGTAACAGCAGAAAAAAAGGGGTTCTGTTCTAGAGTTTACAGTTTAAAAACACAGGGCTGAAGTGGAGTGTGGAAATGGGGCAGAATGTGCCAGCTGTGCCATCAAGGACTTCTTTCCCATCCCTTGATAAGTTGCTATTTTTGTAAGGAATGGGGATCTGTTTCAGGAATCACCACTGGTGAGCAAGAATTAGACAAATTCAAAGACAACTAGAAGCGAAGGTGTGCTGCAAATAGACTGGAGGAAGAAGTGGATAGCATACATAGACTGAAGCTAGAAAAAAATGGTGAGCATTAGTGGAATGGGAAGGCAAAAGGAGTGTGGAATTGAGAGGCAACTGGTCCTGCTGGATGCATGGGTAGCCCCGCCAAATCACCACAGCACCTGTGTTTCTGCTCAAGCTTCTTGTGTGACCTGTCCTGCTGGGTCAGGAGTCTTCTCAACCTGCTGATCTGGATTTGTTTAGAAGTGTTGGCCCTTATAGGGGAAGTATCAAGCTGTATGGCTGTACTGTCTTGGAAGTGGTTGATCACAAAGGACTGGAGGATGTAGAGACTTATGAATCTGGCAGCGCTGTGTCTTTCCCACTCTAGTCGGCCATGGTTGAGGGGTTGCTTCCCTGTCTTCTTTTCATGTTCCTTTCCTAAAACGCTTTTCCTCACCTATCAAGGTGGCACTAAGCACCTATGGGTGCTATTAGGTAGAGCCCTGACAGTGTTGGGGGACGCACAGCAAGCCATCAAGAAGGAACAACTTTCTTTCTCAGTGATCCTTCTTCTAATAAGATATTTAGGAACAAATCCCAAGTGCCATGGCAACACTTTTATGAACCTGCTTCAGAGCTAGAGTTAGTCCTTTGAGTGCTGAAGCATATTCTTGTGATTTGAATCAATAGCCTCCTTCCACTTAAGCCACCAAAAGTGTATTTTCATGCTTGCTTCTGCTACAATTGGAGTATAATTTCTGGGGGTTTGTGCATGTAAAAGACTCATTTTTACTTTTGATTTTTTTTCCCTGAGTTGAAGATTGCCACAGACCAAGAGTCTAAACAGTTCACAATGATCATCCCTAATTCTGAGGAGAAATATGGCCATTTTTATTACTAAAGACAACCATCCATGTGCAAAACAGAATACCAGCTGTCAGTGAAAAAATAACCTTTTTTTTTCATTATTGTGTAGTTTGGGTTTTGTGTTTGTTTTTGTTTTCACAGGGATAAACTAGAAGTTGTAATCTTGACTTTCGCCACGCCTGACCTAGCAGCTTTTTATAGCTAGGGGTCTCAAAGAGCTAGATAAATGGAATATTTATAACTAATTGTAAGCATGTCGTGAATTAGATGAAGTTTCCCTTATAGTTAATAAACAACTGTTTACAATTAGTAAGCAACTGCATTAGAGTTTCTGATCCTGCACATCTTTTCAGATCAACCAGTCAATCAGAGACGAGAGCACTGTGTGCATACACTGGGACACGTGCTCTACAGTGAGCAAAACATTCTTTATTTTATTGTCCCATGATACAACATGCAAAAGAATATAGCAAGGTGAATTATATTTTGTGTATAATGAAAAAACAAGAAAGGCTGTGTCACTCATAAACATGTAGTAAGCGTAATCTGGGCTGGGATGACTCAGTAATGCCTTTCCTAACATATAACCACAGAGGGGAGGCTGTGCTGTAACATTCATTTTCACTAGTGTTTTCACAGCATAACTAACCTCTACGCTGTAACATTCATTTTCACTAGTGTTTTCAGTGTCAATGGAGGATCAAAGCAGATGATAGCTTTCTGCTGTCAAAAATTCTGCCTGAGAGTAATACCTCTCCATTCCAAGACCTTTTTTGCAGTTTTCACATATATTGCATTATGTTGGTTCTTAATATTCTGTATGGTTCCTGTTATATTATTCCAAACTGCTTAACCCTTTAAAACAATATCCAATCATGTTCATAAGCTCTATTTCATAGTTTTCATTTATTTATACTTAAGGCTGCTTCAAGGAAGGGATAACCTCTCCTGCTCGTACAGTAGACCAATGGTAGAGTCAAAAGCCAAGTTCATGGCTTTCTATGTCATTAGTCTGTGTATTTTATACAGCACTGTCAGAAAAGCTTTGTCAAAGCAGGAGACTGTAAGACGTGCCTTGGGATAGTCACGCAAGGTAAAGCAAGCTGGGTGTGACAGGGTTCAAAGATGAAAGTTGATGACTTGACTTAATGTGATGTGAAATGTTTTTGTATAGTAGCTGTCAAATGCTGTCATAATTATAAAAGACATGATTGTTACTGGAGATCAGTTGCTTAATGGTGAGTAACCACAAATAAACAGACTGAAGGGGTTGGAACTGGTGAGCTCCAGGGGTTTCTTTCAACCTTAAGAAACTCTGTTTCTTAAATAATTTTGTTGATATGAATAATCCACTGCTTTGTCAAATAAGCGAAACAGGCAGGGTATTATTTTTTCTCATTGAGTAGAATTGTCTTTACTGCTATTTGCAACTGGTAGAGATGCAGCCCACATTCAGTGCTGTTAAGCTGGTTTGCATACAGGTAGGATGTATGAGAACTACAGTCACACAATGTTCTTGGGAGATGACACAGAAAGGTTATACAATCCATGTTCCTGTCCTGAGAACTGGTGCTAACAGTCAAATATTGATTACTTGATGATTTTGGTGACCATCAAAATTAATTACTACAGGGAGGAGGTTTAGAGACTAGGAAGAAATTCTTCATTGTGAGGGTGGTGAGAGATTGGAACAGGTTGCCTAGAGAAGTTGTAGATGCCCCAGCCCTGAAACTGTTGAAGGCCAGGTTGGATGGGGCCCTGAGCAACTTGATCTAGTTGAAGGTGTCCCTGCTTATGGCAGGGAGGTTGGAACTAGATGATCTTTAAGGTTCATTCCAACCCAAATCATTCTGTGATTCTATGATAGAATCAAACAGGTTGGAAGGGACACCTGGAGGTTTGTCCAATGACCGTCTCAAAGCACATTCAGATGGAGGAGGTTGCTCAGGGCCTCATGGTGGATTCTGAATCTCAGTAAGGATGGAGGTTCCACAGCCTCTCTGAGGAATGTGCTCTGGTGCTTGGTCACTCTCATGGGAATTATTTTTGTTTAAACCTATATCTAGTCAGAATTTCCCTTGTTCCAGCTGGTGACCATTGCCTTCTGTCTTTCCACCAAGCACCATCTTCTCTATATTCTACAATCATGTAGTTGTATTGTGATCATTGTTTCTTATTTGCACTGAAATAGACCCTAAAGAAGCAATATTGCAGTCCCAGCTCTTCCATAGAGGTGCAAGAGGACAGTGAAATCTCTACATAGAGAAGCATATGGTTTTTCTGTTGTTTGGAAAGCATTTGTGCAGAGGCTGTTTCTTCTTGTTTCAAACTTGCTTTTGAATAGTTGCTAGACAGAAAAGAAGTAGCATTGTCACAGGGCAGTGAAGGACTTAAAAAAACCCCGACAAAAACTTTTTCCTGTTCTAACATCTCCCACAGAACAGCAGTGTTACACATTAACATTTATGAATCAAGAAATCTACTGACTAGATTACCTGGAGGCATTATTTCACTCTGCTAAAACTTGGAAAGAGCAAGTTAAATCATTCTGTTTCTGATACTGAGCCTCCATTAAGGAAAGAACCTGCAAAACTGTATGGGCGTATGCATGCATGTTAATGCATGCAACTTGTATGCCCTTACGTGTGCACACTGATGCCTTCCATAACAGCATTTTATCACTTCACAGTTTTGTGAACATAACTCTCCAGGCATAGCTGTCTATCAGTGCACATAATTTAATTAATGTGCTTGCATGGACTGATTACATGGCTTCACTCAGTAACCAGAGAAGAAAAGTTACTCTGTAACTACAAATCTGTGAGGTACACAGGGGGAAATCATGATTTCATGTGGAAATTCCATGAAACCCCCAGCTTTTACCGCAGAAATAGAGTTAGCAGTAAAGCCTAGTTAGCTTTTACAAGTCATACTAATTTTCAAACACAAAAACTTCCATACTGACACAGAGTGACCTTCATGACTAGTTATTTAAAGATTCTGTTCAGCCTTTACGATGGATTAACTAAGCTCTTTATTGGAAACTAATAGATGCCCAATGATCACTGATCATCTCCAGGCTACAAAGATTGTGCAGAGTACATTCCCAATCAGTACTTTCTCCATGCATGTGCTGCTTCCAAAGGGCTAATATTCAAAAATCACAAGGTAAAAAAGGAGATAGAAATCAACTATGAGGAAACATTTTTATACAAAAAATGTGAATAGAAATTAGGTCCTCAGGATGCATTTATTGTAAGAACAGAAAGATGCATTCTGTCATCAGGACAGAACAGTTTTTGTTGGAAAAACTAGTCTTGGTTCAATAAGAAAGTGAAACCAACTATTTGACATAAACAAGATATGAAAATGGTGAGGGAACTATGCATAGTGATCAATATTAAAAAAATTACTCTGTAAATTGGTAACAGGAAGCTAGAAATATGAAGGAAAATCCATCGCAGATATTTTCTACATATACCTGCAGTAAGAAAAAGAAGCCATAGTGAGGGCATAGGTCCTTCTAAATTGCAATGCGCAAACTGTTAAAATAAAAAGGGTATTTGGTGCAGGGTTCTTAGTTTTATTTGTTTGTTTGCTTGGTTTTTTTAAAAAAAAATTATTTCAGGAAATCAGCTAAAAACATTCCTCCACTTGATGGCAACTGTTTCTTTTTGTCAGAGGTCTTTTGCTCATCTAGAAGGAAATGCATAAGGCATAACTCATTTGGTAATTAGTTTTGGTGAAATCAGCTGGTCAAAAAACGTACCACTACATCTGGGAATGACATGTATATACCTGCCCCAATCATGAATACAGTCAGGGACAAATATAACTTTTATAGTGCTATGGAAATATATGCCTTGAAGCCAGGGCTATGTCTTTAAATTAGGCAAAAAATTCCAATATATAAAGCAGGGAGCACATCAGCATGCTATTTCATGTCAGGCTTATTTTATAATTTTATATATGGTTTCATTTCACTACCACCTTGTAAGTGAAAATCTTTATGGTTCAGTTTGGGCTAAAGTTTGCTCTTTGTAATTTCCCATTTCACTGATGACCAATTAATAGTATTTCAAACAATCTAACAAAAGAGTCTGACTTACAAGGATTTGGATGTAGGTCAACCCTAACATGTGCAGTTTTATTTTAGTATTAGACTGAAACTGGAGGTCACATAACACTCTGCGGATTGCAGAGCTGTAGGTAGAAAAATTCATTGCAAGTAGTATGTCAGGGAAAAATTAATATGAAAACAACAAACCAACAACCCCTCCTCCGCCCCAAAAAACCCCCAAAACAACCAAACAAACCCCATAACAAGAAGAAAAAACGAAAACAACCAAAAAACCCCAAACCAACCAAGCAAAACCCCACCTGAACAAACACGTTCCATTGACTATGATTTTTTTTTTAATGCATGTGTATGGTTATAGTTTGTCTCACAAAGCAAAGGCTTTTACATGAACGGCTTTGACATGAGAGAACATGAAATGTTCTCTCTACACTGATGACCAGCCCACACTTCTCCTTTGGCTTTCGTCTGTGGTACTGTACATTGGCCACACAGTATCTGTGGCCAGTAGAGCCGGTTCAGCGTGATGCAGGAGTATCGTACACCAAGTGCCAAGTGTGAAAAAAAGTGACCTCCACCATTAGCGCCAGTGGTAAAGAGGAGGTAATCAGGAAAATTTGAGTAACGAATTTGAAAATTTTAGGGAAGAGAGATACTTCCCAGGAGGTATTTCAAACAGTGTACCTCCGTAGGACGGGATGTGAGCAGAGGCACACGTGTTACCGTGATGCCCAAAACCCATGTCCTTGTGCTTCAGGAAACTTCTCCCTGCAGGAAACGCCTCCCTGTGCTGGCCCAGTCACGGGCTCAGCAGCGGCCGGACCGGCCCCAGCCGCAGCCGCAGCCCCAGCGCCGTCGCCGCGGCCGCCCCCGGCAGCAGCGCAGGTCAGNCCACAGCGCGCAGTTGCCCGCCCGCAGTGCCCGCCGGCGGGGAGGCTCCGCTGCCCGGCTGCTGTTCTTGCCGGACTTTCGGGCTGCCGTCCTTTTCCAGACTTTCTGTGCCCGTGG